>CM055640.1:11083389-11683389 GCA_029378325.1 Elaeagnus macrophylla | reverse complement strand
TGAAATGAATCCAGTGTTGTCACCTTCATGGGTAAAGAAGAAGCTGCAAGGTACACAATATTTTCACTAAGTTGAAAATTATTAGATTTCTAAAGCTGTCCTCTCTGCAACATTGTACAAAACTAAATCAATGCAATCTAATATTCATTTGCTTAGCGATAAATTTCATCTAGTAGTACTAAAAATTTATGAAGAAATGATCAGTTTAAAGAAACTATTGAAACGATATGAAGAATTGAATGTTTTCTCCGATGTATATTTTCTTAATTCGTATGAGTTTGTACATTGTTTATAGAGGCAAATATGAATTACTATTACAACTACCACAATGAATGAGACAATAGTTTATAGCTACTTAATATCAAGAAGTCTTCTTTGGTTAATGTCGTCTACCGTGTATATCGATAGGCATCGTTACAGTGTTTGTTGAATTCAACACTCCCCTCAAGTTAGTGCATAGATGTATTTCATGCCCAACTTGACTGAAATTTCTGTTAATACTCGATATGAGACTACTTTAGTGAGAATGTCAGCCAATTGATCTTCTGACTTAATTTTTCGCAATTTCAAAAAAAATTCTTAACACTTTTCCTTAATAAAGAATCTGTCAACTTCAACATGTTTTGTACGATCATGTTGGACTAGATTGTGAGCAATATCACATGTTGTTTTATTGTCACAAAATAATTTAATTGATTCTTTAGTAGGATATCCTAAATAATTCAAGAGAGTTTGTAACCATAGAGCCTCACAAAGCCCAAGTGTCATATCTCTGTATTTAGCCTCTGCGCTTGAATGGGCAACAACATGTTGTTTCTTACATCTCCATGTAATAAGGTTTCTCCTTACAAAAGTGAAGTAGCCTAACATAGATCATCTATCATTTATTGATCTAACCCAGTCAATATTAGTATATATTTTTATTCTTTGGAGCTCTATGTTTTTAGTGAACAATACTCCTTTTTCAAGAGCAAACTTTAAATACCTCAAAATATGAATAACTGCATTCATATATTGTTCTCTAGGATTATGCATAAATTGGCTGACAATACTTAAAACATAGGCAATATCTAGTCTTGTGTATGCCAAATACATCAACCTTTCAACAAGCCTTTGGTATCTTTTTTTATTTACTGGAACTTGATCAACCTTGATACATAACTTTAATCTTTCCTCTACTGATGTATTAGCTAGTTGACATGCCGACATACAAGTTTATTTTAATAAATCTAAGGCATACTTTCTTTGAGATAAGAAAATTCTTTCTTTCGATCGAGAAACTTCAATTCCAAGAAAATATTTTAAGAAACCAATGTCTTTCATTTCAAATTCTCTAGACAAATGACTTTGTAGAAATTTCCTTTCTTCAGGATCATTTCCTATTACTATCATATCATCAACATATACAATAAGTGCAATAATCTTACCATGCCTTTTTTTTTCTGAAATAAAGTATATTCTGAATTGCTTTGCTTATAGCCAAATGCCTTCATAGACTTTGTAAACCTGCCAAACCATGCTCTTGGAGATTGTTTTAAACCATGCAGTGATTTTTTTAATATGCATACCTTTCCATCATGGATTTTTGATTTCTTGATTTTTGATGGTAGATCTATGTAGACTTTTTTAATAAAATCTCTATGTAGAAATGCATTTTTTACATCAAACTGATATAATGGTCAATCTAGATTTGCAGCTAGAAATACCAAGACTTGAACAGTGTTAATTTTAGCTACAGGTGCAAATGTTTATGTATAGTCAATCTCATATGTCTAAGTGTATCTTTTTGCCACTAATCTTGTTTTATAGCGTTCAATCATACCATCTGTTTGATACTTTATTCAAAAAAATCCATCGACATCCAACAATTTTTTTTGTTGGTGGACGATCAATAAGTTCTCAAGTTCTATTTATTTCTTAGGATCTTAGTTCCTCATTCATGGCATCTTCTCATTTTGGGTCAGCTAAAGCTTCCTGCATACTGTTAGAAATAAATACAGCAGATAATTGATTCACAAATGACATGTTTTATTTTGACAAACGATGTTTGGACATATAGTTACTCATAGGATATTTAACTTTACTAGAAATCTCAGGCTCATACATGGTTTTAGGAATACCTTTGTTAGGACGTGGTGGAAGTATTTTTCTGGCTAGTTCAATAGTTGGAACATCCTCTGCAAACGATTGATTAGGTATATTAGCAACTTGTGGAGTAGGAAACTCGTACTCACTTAATGGTAGTAATGAACTTGCTTGATAATCTTGGAGTTGATGAGGACTTGATTTCATTTCCCTTGAGTCTCTTCCAGTTTGGGAATTATTACCATCTGAATTCAAGTTATTTATGTTTTGATCACATATAATTTTTCTTTCTTTATAAGGTAACAATTTATATGTAAGGGTTTGAATTTTATTATGGTTGTACTCCCTCTGAAATTTAGGCTTGAAAGAGAAATACATTGTATCTTCATGAAAAATAACATCCATGGTGGTAATCATTTGTTTTATTGGAGGATGATAACAATGGTACCCTTTTTGTTGTGTAGCATATCCCATAAAAATGTAACGTATTGCTTGTGGATCCAACTTGCTACGTTGTTGTTTATGTAGGTGTACAAATGCCACACTCCCAAAGACATGAGGAGGTAAATTGGGAACACTTGATGCAACAATTGCTTTAGTGATGGCTTGTAGTGGTGTTTAGAAGTCAATGGAACTTGAAGGTACTCGATTGATCAAATATGTAGCAAAAGTAAGTGCGTCTCCCTAATAAGATAATGACATATGAACCTCGATCAATGAGGCACGGACAACCTCTAACAAATGTCAATTTTTTTCTTTCTGTAACTCAATTTTACTGAGGTGTATCAACACAAGTAGTTTGATGAATAATCCCTTTTGATTTAAGATATTTTTGAAACTCATAACTCTTATATTCTCATTCATTGTCACTACATAAAACTTGAATCTATGTATTATACTGAGTATAAACCATTTTATAAAATTTTCTAAATAATAAATGTAACGCCTCGATATTTTACATAAAAATAAGAGCATTAAACATTTATTGATTGAAAGCTTTGATATAATTGATTATGACTTTATTAAAAGAAAGATTGAAATATCGTTTGGGCATTAAATAGAAAAAAAGATTTTGTAGCTAAAAACCTTACAAACAAAAACTTGTGAATAGTTCGACACTTATTAAAGTTTACAATTTATTAGATAAGAAAAAGGGAATTTAAATCCTAAGAAACCAACAACGATCCTTAAACATTGCCAAATCTTCATCATGGTGTTTCTGATAAAGTGAAGGGAAGTTTGGGGTGAGTGAAAATCACTCAGTAAGCAAATTCATCTTGAAATATTAAGCACACACGACACATGTATACACTTAAAAACAACAAGTATTACATGCTTAATTACGACATACTTATGCTTATGCTTATGCTCATGTTCATGCTTTTGAAATAGTGCTTGCAATGCACATGTCTTAGAAAGAACATACAAAATCTTATCATAATTCTATAACCTGAACCATTCACTTAAAAATTTATTATTGCGAAGTCTTACATAAGTCACCCGTTGGCGACTGACATGTGTGAAAGGCATATGCAAGTGAGGCTTAACTTATAACTTAGCAAAATTGAAATTTCATACATAATTCTCACATGCACACATACGTCCAAACCAACGGTAAGGACTCTTTAGTCCTCAGGTACCCTAACTTACACGAGAGATACTTCCTGCACACAGCCCTTAACTTATCATATTGCTCCAAAACATAGAATTTTATAATGATGGTTTAAGTATCAATAAAAATATCATATAAAACTTGTTGCTTTAAACCTTGCATAAAACTTATAATCTTTCAAAATCTTAGCATAAAAGAAATACTTTCAAAATTATCATATAAAACTTGTTATAGTGCACTTAACTTATCATATTGCTCCAAAACATAGAATTTTATAATGATGGTTTAAGTATCAATAAAAATATCATATAAAACTTGTTGCTTTAAACCTTGCATAAAACTTATAATCTTTCAAAATCTTAGCATAAAAGAAATACTTTCAAAATTTGTATTTAAAATATCATAATTCAATGATACATATGTCATGCTATTAATAACCATGTAATTGTAAGCATACCTAATCCATTCAAATAAGCATAATATCATATATCACATAATTATATAATCATGACACGAGAATATTCACTTATCACATACCATATATACATACAAAAACGAGATCACACAAACTATTTAGTCATACGGTCACCAAACAAGACATATATGTATAAACAACCATGAAATTTTCATACACCAATCAGAACAAAACAAAGCAACAATACTTAATATTACAAGTTGGGTTAGTCTACTTACCTGATACGAATAACTAGCATAGCTAAAATCACCCACTAGTTCTCTTGAAATTTAACCTAAATACATTATAATTAAATAAATTTTAAACCCTCGTATTATTTAAAATTACCTTCCTTTTTTTTTTTTAAATAATCTAATGTAATAATAAGAATGTATTATTTTAATACTTAAGTCTAACCCTCATTTTAGGCATAATATTCTTTTTTAAAAAATTTCGTATTTTTATTACAAAATTATTAGTTGTTTCCACTGTCAGCAAAAACTAAATAATTTATTTCAGGCTTAAATAATGTCTTAAAATAACAACATTATACAGAATTTTCATAGAGATATAGTAAAATGTCCAATAAATTTTTTGGGTAAAAATGAATGCTTAATAATTATAAAAACGATTTTTGTTCGCTAACTTTTAAATCTGTCCGTTTAAGAAAATCAGTGACCCTACTAAAGCTAAACATTTTTAAAAAAAATCAGTAAACTATATTGAATTAAAATTTTTATAGTACCTCTATAACTTAAATATGAACATATATATAAATTTTCAAATATTTTGGAATCCATTTTTATGGCTAAAACAAGTTTTGAATCCAGTTCATAAAATCTGCTGTAAACGTTTTTAGCAGCGAACATATTACAACTATCACAATGAATGAGACAATAGTTTACAGCTACTTAATATCAAGAAGTCTTTTCTAATTGGTGCCTTCTGTTGTGTATATCGATAAACGTCAGTGCAATATTTATTAAATTCAACAATTTCTTATTAGAAAAAAGGTTTCCCGGTCGTTTGTTTGTTAATGTTAACTTTCGACATTATGAATGAGCAAACAACATGACTCTCAAATTAATTCATGATAATAATTTTGATTTATAATTTATGATTAAATTTTTAATTTTTTTATAAAAATAATTAAGTTTGTGTTTGATAAAAAAATTTACTTTGGAGGAAAAATAATAAATCGCCTATAATTTGTTTCATAACCTTTCTAATCTTTCATTATTTTTTCGAAAGCAAATTTTTTTTTTGCTCCTTCTAATCATTTTCTTCTAAATCTATGCATATAAAAGTAATCAGATTTTATTTAACTTCTAGAATACGTTTGTGAAAATGGGGGGAAATAAAAAATTAGATTAAAACAATGTTCTTTTTGATAATAATCACACAATATTTTGTAAGTAGCTCCTTAAGAATGAAAATAAAAATAAAAATAAAAATAAAAATAAAATTTATTATCAAAACATACGTTATTTTTAAAATTAGTTTAATTTTTTTTAAAATTATAAATAAAAATTATTATCAATCACCCTCTAAACCCCATAATTATACTATTTAAACAAAATCAACTCAATTAAAAATTAAGTTTTTTTTTTTTTTTTTTCTATATCTATAGTTTTTCAAATAAATTAAGTATGAACAATGTTTAGAAAAAAAAAAGTATAAAATTAGTATTTTAGTTCCTAAAATAGCACTAACTAGCCTACAAGTATTAGGTCAACAGAAGAAGTTTATTTTAGCTTGTAAGTATGGAATTAACTTACAAGTACAAGTTGTGTAATTACTTTTAAAAACATTTTATTTTATATTTAAAATTATCAGTTAGAAATATTTTGTCCAATTGAGAAGAGAGGGGTTGAATTTATATAATTGAGTACATATCAATTAAATTATTGAATTGCTATATAATTGAGTACATAAATATTAGGAGTAACTGATAATTTTAAATATTTAACCCCAATATCAACCCAAAAAACTTAATTAATTTAAAAATGATTGCATGATGCACCAAATTTATAGGAAAACAACTTTGACATGTCCAGTTCATAAAAGTAAAATTATTAATTGGTTAAGAATAATTGTTCTTGAAAATATAAAACTGAAAATATGAATTATAATTCTTATTCTTCTATTTAGTACTTATCATGAAATAGTTAATTTTATTTAATTTTTTCAAAATATCCAACATATCTAACCATGTATATATATATATATTCCAACAATTTAGATTAACTTTTAAGAGTAAATATTTAATTTTCTACTACATTTTTTTAACTTACTTTCAGTTTATTATATTAAATATATGTTCGGTTGGTAGAAATATATATATATATATATATATATATATATATTAATCATATATATGTAATCATAAAGATATAGTTATAGTTATTAACATAATTGTTTTCGTTCACATCCTACAAACCAATTGGTTGAAAATATTGTTCAATTTAACTTAAAAGATATCAATATCTTAAATTTAAATATATGAAAGACCCTAATTAAAAACTAGGACGTTTTAGGTACCAAAGGGCAAAGGAGATACCGAATCCCTCGTAAGCAACCACAAAGTTATGCATACGCCATAACGTAAGTGTCTAAAGACTAAGACAAGACAAAAAAGAAGGAATAATTAAAGAGATCAATATTAGTATCCGTTTGAATGTAATTTTCTTAAAATAGTTTTAAAATAAATTGTTTAAAATTAAGTTGTTTGATTAATAATGATTTTTTTTAAAAGTATTTATGTGTTTGGACTGAAAATATTAAAAGTTATTTTAATTGATATTTAAATAATAATTTTAAAATGATAGTATGTATTTAAAATTATTTATACTAAAATTAAGTATTACGTGCTTATCTTAAAAGCACAAATAGTACTTCTCAAATTTTTGAAAGCACTTATTATAAAAGTTGTCAAATATTTTTAAAAATACTTTAATTATTTAAAAGTGCTTTCAATCAAAATAAGAAAAAAAATTTAAATTGAACCATTATGTGAGATTTGTAAAATGTTATGGATGGTCGTGATAATTATTCAAATCTAACATTTAAGAGAGAAGAGAGAGGAAAAGATAAGGCTAGGATTTATTAAAATACAAAAGTTGTTTGTAAATATTACAAGTTAAACCTTTTAAAGGTAAAATAAATAAGAAAAAATAAAATAAAATAACCTTATAATAAAATATTAATTACTCTAATATCTCCCCTCAAATTCACGATGCTGTTGTAAGAAGCATCGAGAGTTTTCCAACTAGAAAACGAAAGTGTGAAATAGTATGTGACTTGGTAAAGAAGTCTGCAATCTGCAATCTGCAAAGAAGAAGGAACGAAAGGTAAGATAATGGTGCGTTACTTGAGGTGAGGACGAGTAAAATAACAATCGATTTCAATATGCTTGGTGCATTCATGAAAAACTAAGTTGTGAACAATTTGTATAGCACTTTGATTATTACAATACATAGGAGTGGAATGAGAAAGAAAAACATACATATCTGCAAGTAGCCAACGTAACCAAACAATCTCTTTAGTAGTAGATGTCATAGCATGATACTCTATCTTAGTAAAAGATTGAGAAATAACAGTTTGCTTATTGCCTTCCAAGAAATAAGAGAATCACCCAAAAAAATACAAAAATCAGTGATGGTCTTGTGATCTGTGGGATCACCACCATAATTAACATTAAAGTATGCACGCAGCTCTAAGAAAGAGGTGGATAGAAGTAAGAGATTTTGAAAAATGGTACTCCGAAATACCATAAAATACGTAGAACGGCTGCCCAATGAATGGTAGTAGAAGCAACAAACTAACGAACAATATGAACAGCATAAGCAATGTCTGGACGAGTATAGTAAGGTAGACCAAGCTGCCAATAATAGTTCAATATAACGTAGGATCTTACAAATAAGTGCCATCAGAAGGAGAATACTGAATATGGTGCACACAAGGGGTATTAATAATTTTCGTATCAGTAAGGCGAGTCTACTCAAGAATGTCAGTAGTATACTTAGATTGAGAGAGAATATAACCTTTTGAAGAGAATGCAACTTCAATACCCAAAAAATATCGTAGAGAACCCCAAATCTTTCATTTTAAATTGATGGGCTAATTCAGACTTTAGCAATGTAATCCCATCAACATCATCACCAGTAATAATCATAACATCAACATATAAATAAAGTAAAATACGACTTGTAGTAGTATGCTTAACAAAGAAAGCAGAGTCATGATCACTAGAAGAAAACCCAAGAGAGGCAATAACAGTAGGAAATTTCTTAAACCATGCTCAAGGTGCTTGTTTTAAACCATATAAGGCTTTCTGAAGCTTACAAACTTTTCCATGATAATGTGGGATACCAAGCGGGGGAACCATGTAGACTTTGTCATGCATATCACCATTCAAGAAAGTATTTTTAACATTCATCTGAGATATATACCACCCATGAGCAGATGCAACTGCAATAAGTGTACGAACTGCAGTCATTTTTGCTACAGGGACAAAAGTCTCTTCATAATCAATATCCCTAATTTAAGAGTATCCCTTTACAACTACTCAAGACTTGTATCTTTCAATAGATCCATCAGAATGAAGTTTAATTTTATATACCCAACGGAAACCAATAGCTTGTTTACCTGGCAGCAAAGGTACCAAGACCCATGTATTTGTTTGATACAAAGTAGTAAATTTCTCAACATGACGAGATACATATAGTTTTTGTGAAGTTGGATCAAAACAACGATATCTCTTTTGCCCTTCACCATAACCAAGAAAAACACAAATGGCAGAGCGTGACGATAATTTGGTACATTCTACATGAGGACGAAGGACAAAACAAGTAAAATCAAAGACTCTCAAGGAGGAATAGTCAGGACTATATCCATATAGTTTTTCAAAAGGAGACAAACCTGAAGTAATATATGATGGGGTCTTATTGATTAAGTTGACCGCAGGAAGAACTGCTTCTTCCCAAAACTCACTATGAATTGAAGATGACAACAAAAGAGAACAAGCAGTTTCAACAATGTGCCTATGTTTCTTATCAACAACATCATTTTACTCAGGAGTGTCAGTACAAGAATTTTGGGAAATAATTCCATCTAAAGCAAGCAAATCACAAAATTTATTGAAAATATATTCACTACCTAGATTACATCTAAAACACCTAATAACAACATAATGTTGTCTTTTTATTAGAGCTATAAAGTTATTATAAATATTAAAGAAATTAGAACGAATTTTCATAAGGTATACAAAAAAAACGAGTATAATCATCAATAAAAGAGATATAATATCGAGACCCTCATTTTGAAACAATAGGAGAAGGTCCCTACACATTAGAATGAACTAAATCAAAAGGTGCAACAGAATAAGAAGTACTTCTATTAAAAGGTCATATAGAAAATTTTGTAAGTTTACAACCACTACAATCAGAAATATCATGAGTTTGCAAATTTTTTAAGGCTCTAGTAAAAGCTAAGTATCGTAAATGGAAAGCATAAACATGACCAAGACATGAATATCATAAATAAAAACTATAAGATGAAGGACACAATCGAAAAGAAGAAATATCAATACTAGGAGCTGTAAATTCTGGTAATCTTAGCTCATCCAAAACATATAATCCCCCCTGCCTACAGCCTTTCCCAATCAGCTTTTGAAATTGTAAATCCTGCACATGACAAGAAATAGAAGAAAATGAAACTGAGCAACCAAAATCACACAATTGACCAACAGATGCAATGTTTAGTGAAAGCTTAGGAATGTAGTAAACATTATGAAAAGATAAATGAGAATTGACAACAGAACCAACACTTGCTAACGACATAGGAGTACCATTAGCAGTCATTACAGGTATAGATGATGTAGGACACAAGGAAGCAAACATTTTTGAATTATGAGATATATGGTGGGAAGCTCTAGAATCCAAAACCCAAGTTGAAGATGACATACCTGAAGAACTAGAGAGGGACTGACCTATCGTAGAAGAGGTAGACATGGCATGCGGCTGTGTATTAAGAAATCTTTAAAACTGCTCGATGAGGGTAGCTAGTGTAGAATTGGAGGATGAGTTGAAAGGTTAGAGAATTCCAACAGAGGTACAGCTGCTGTAATATTAAATTGCTAAGGGCAATACGGACGTGGTTGTGATTGATTGTCAAACTGATGTAGTGCTCGATTCAACTTAGGACAATGAACTTTTCAATGACCCTTTTCTTTACAAAAGTTGCAAGCATCAAACACAACATTTGTATAAGTCTTGTTCCCATAGTGAGCAGGAGGTCGAAAAGAAGTTGCAAAAACAGAAGGATTAGGTGTTGGTAGAATTCCTTTTTCTGCTTGAGACTTAAGGCATATTTCATAAACTAAAAGCTCAATGATCACAGAATCAATTGGCGGAAGTAGGCTACGGTGCAAAATGAAATCACGAAGGCCCTCAAAATCGTCGCAAAGTGCCATTAAGAATTGAACCAAGCGTTGTTCCTCTCTACGAGCAATATAAGGTATACAAGCTCGAAGTTCTGCTGATTTTGTTATAACCAATTAATCCCAAAGGTCTGTCATTACTGAATAAAACTCTTAAATACTCATATTTTTCTAATTCTAATTGATATTGTTTTGCAAAATTTGACTGTGTATATAGTCCTACAAGATGTTCCCAAACTTCCTTTGTTGTATCATATTTTGTTAATTGGGTGTCTATTGAGTGTTCAACATAATTGTTTATCTAAGTAATAATTTTTAAATTATTTACTTTCCAAGTATCTAGTAGGGTTGCATAATTAGTTTTTTCTGTTGTAGATTTATTCACAATTTCAAATATATAACTCACGTAACCTCGAGTAGGGTGTGCGCTACCACCCTACAACCCCCTAGCCAACTCACCGCGGAGTTGGATTTGCAAAAACTGTGTCTGAGTTTACAGTTACTTCAATAACCATGCTTTGATACCATGATAATTATTCAAATATAATATTTAAGAGAGATATAAGAAAAGAGATAAGGAAAAAGAAAAGAAGAGGCTATGATTTATTAGAATACAAAAATTATTTGTAAATGTGACAAGCTAAGCTTTTTAAAGACAAAATAAATAAGAAAAAAAATATTAAAATAATTTTATAATAAAATATTAATTACTCTATTAAGTCGTATTAACATAATCGAAATAATTATTAATATAACAATAATAGCTTGCAAATAAAATAAATATTTTATATATTTTTATTATAACAATATCATAATTAAATACTATGCACGAATTAGTAAGTTACGATCCCACGTGCAACCACATAATAATAAACCCATTAATATTTAGGAATCTGCGTATGTACTGGATCGAATGGGGTAGCTCATAGCTGTTTTTGATAGACCTAAATTCAACACTTGTGAGTTTATCTCTATCTTTACCATAAAAGAGTGAGTTCCTAATTTGATTAGAAGATTGTAAAGTTGCCCTTAAAATTTACCATGCAATATTCTTCACCTCTATGTGTTGTGTACACATAATGATGCAACCACACCAACTTAAGGTAATTGGTAAATAATTTGTTGTAATTTAAGCTTTAATTTTAAATGTGTATAAATTTATTGGCCATTTGGTCATATAAATTTTTGAGCTTTATTATTCAATTCAAATTTATAATAAGAAATACCATATATGGAGAACAATATATAAGCCATAAGGTTGTTAAGAAGAAAAATGGTATTTATCAATCTTTTAATAGAGTAGTAACTTTGTAAAAACTTATATAATAAATAGTGATAGAATGTGTGTCAATAAAATTCATGTCATATTTATATTATTTAATGTATAGATTGTTTAATCATAATTTTACACATAAGTGATAGTGCATACATTATTTAAATAATATTAAAAATACATAAATTTATATTTATATTAATTATAGTAACATATGGCTAAATAATTTTAGAAATGAACAAAATTATTTATTTTTAAAAAAAATTTAGCCACATATCACACGATAATTAATATGAATGCAAATTTAAGTACAAATTTATATAATTCTAACATTTCTTTTCTCTACACTACTTATTTGAGTAATGTTATCAAATATTACTCTTACATGTTACACCAATAAAGCCAATTCATCAACAATTGTTAGCATTTCTTTTCTCTACACTACTTATTTGAGTAATGTTATCAAATATTACTCTTACATGTTACACCAATAAAGCCAATTCATCAACAATTGTTATTGTGTTCAATAATTTAGAGCGGTTGTAGTTGAATATTAGATTAATAATTAGTTTTTTTGTTAGTGTTGAAGATTATTATGATTAAGATATTAGATAATTATTCTAATATTTTTCTATTAATTTAAGAGTCTTATTTAAAGTCGTATTAGGATTAGGATTTTAGTTTATTATCACTATAAATATCATTGTAGTCCTTCAATATTATATATGAATGAAAATTAGAATTTTTTTATTTGACTTTTTGATTCTCTTTTCAACCTGCTTTGATTATCTATTATTTTAACTTCTATATTTATTTTTTTTATCTATTTTATATTTATATTTTCTTTCGCTTTATATTTTAATAATTAGCACATTTCTTAGTGACCTTTTTATTTTATTTTTTTTCTTTTCGTTGGATTCCTTTATCATCTATCAATATGTTTTCTCGGTAAGTGCTGTAATATGCTCATAAAGTTAAAATTACTATAAATACACACACGTTATTTACAATTCATCGTACCTTATATGCCACTACAAAAATGTTGGCTCGACATAAATCGGGTTTTGTATCGGTCTTTAAGATACGTACTCAAATTTCCTTGACATTCATGTTTTTGTATCAATACTAATATGGATCATTGATCATTCATATAATTTTTTATATTCTTTTAAGGCACGTTTAAGTTGGAGCTTGGCAGTATTAAGTCTACATGTTTTTTTTGAGCTTTATGTATATATTCTTTTTTAAGTCTATAATTTTTTATATTCTTTTAAAGCACGTTTAAGTTGGAGGTTTTTTTTTTTTTTAAATGCACTAAAGTCTCATTTTTTTTATTAATAAAAGAAAACACACTCACACACATGAGTGAGATTCGAATTTGAGTTCCACGTGAAAGAATTAAGAGTTTTACCACCTAAACTACAAAAGATTCCCAACGTTTAAGTCGGAGGTTTGTAGTATTAAGTCTATATATATATATATATATATATATATATATATATATATATACTAGTCTTAGTACATATTATATTTTATTTTTATGTTTTAAATTTTATTATTATTATTATTAAAATATATATTTATTAATTTTTAATAAATAAAATATTAAAAATTTAACAACTACTTAATCATGAAAAAAACTCATCATGAAACGCTCAACTAAAAAAATTAACCATAACCAAATAAAAATTATCTAGGGCATGGAAATATTTGCATTACAAACATAAAATGTAAGTTTTAGTTATAAAGTAATTAACTTTCATGAAATATAAAAAATAAACTCCTTATAGCATAAAAAATAAATAAAATTGTAATTAAGTAAGCAAATTAATAATAGTGATAATTTTTGTAATTAAATTTAAATAAATTTGTCCATTTTTCTTTAATTATAATAATATTTTATCTTTCTTTTTTCTTTCAAATCTTTTACCTTCTTTATTTATTTGTGTCAGTTATTTGTTATTGTTATTATCATTAAATATATAAAATAAATAGTAATTATAAGTTCACATTAAAATAAGAATTTGAGGGTAAAATTATCCAAAATAATAATTAAATTTTTTTAACCCATTATTTTAAAAAAAAAGAAAAAAAATTAATTTAAATGTATAATTATGTGTTTTAAGTTGTGTATGACTTCTTATAAAAGAAGTAAAGTATAAATAAGACTCTTACTATATTATCTTTATAATAATGTAATCATTATCATTAATCAATAAATAAATAAATAAAATAAATAATAATAATAATTTTGTAATTAAAGCAAAAATTAAGGATAAAGTCGTTCAAAATATCAAATGACACATAGACAAATATATATAATAATAAAATGTACGGGCCCATTTTGAAAATAAATAAATTTAACGAATGATATTAATAAATCATATCAACTATTGAATTACTTTATTTAAAGGTATCGATGTTAGCACATTAAAAAATTAAAATTTATAAAAGATTCCTAAAATAAAGAAAAATTTTAAACTAAAATAAGTTGACATATATATCATTAAATTTAGATATTTTAATGAGCGATATAATTTATTAAAAAGATTTTTTTAAACTATTACCATGTGTGTATGTGTGTGTATATATTATTTTTTAAAAAATTGTACTTTGGTATATTTGGGGATGGAATGTATTTGCAAATCTTGTAAGTTTTTTTTTTTTAATCTTTGTGGTCATTTTTGTGTGCAAAATATCTATTAATTTTATTTAATATTTTTTTTATACCTTTTTGTACGTTGATTTATTTGTGATTAATATCACATACACTTAAATAAATTTCAACACTTTATATATTTGCATATTATGTATACTACGGGGTGTTTGAGAGTATATAGTATGTATGATTAAGTTATTTTTTCTTATATTTATTTTTTCCAATTAGCTAAAGTTTGTAGATTTTTAAATAATTAAATTTTTAATTAAAAAAATAAGTTTTTGGTGGTTCACTAGGATCTTATGGGAATGTCACAAGTAGTTCTTTGAAGTAATCGACAAGGAATCTGCGATGATACACAGGTAAATTTGTGCACTAATACATTAAATGTGATTTTGTATTATTGATTCTAATGTAATATTTTTATTTGAAATTTTTTATAAATTATTATTTAAAAAAAATGTATTTTTTAATTCATCGATTATGTTTTTATATTAAAATATGAGCGATGGTAGAATTGATTAAATTATTTTATTAAACAAAATTGTCAGGTAACAATAAAAAATATACTAAAATAAATGATTACTTATTTTAAAAATTAAAAGCACATATCACGGTTATCAAATTTTTTAAAATAATTTTTTGTAAAGACGGTCAAAAACTCTTTTTAATTCCATTTGAAATTGTTTATTAAAAAAAAAAAAAATTTGTTCAAAACGACCCAAAATGTTGGTGTTTCGAATGGTGGTTTAAAACCAAACCTGTACCCCTAATCAAAGTCCACTAAAATTAAACCAGAACGGGATAGCTATTGAAAGAGCAAAGCTACAAAGAGAGCCAGACATACTCTCACAGACAGTGGTTGAAAACAAAATCCAAAAATGGCATCGCTTTCGGCTACTCTGAATCTCTCATCACCTAGAATTTCATTACCCCAATCTCCACCATTCTCGAGACTCACTGCTCTATCCAGTTCTAGTTCTTCATACATTCCTTCTCGAAGGCTCACCCTTTTTCAACTTGGCTCTGGTAAGCAAGAAGGTTCTTTCTGTTATCTGATTAATTAGGATAAAGGAAACAAAACCCAATTTTTAGAAGATGTATATGCGTTTTTCCTCTTATTATTTTAGCTGCTGGGTCTCTTTGGTTTTTGGCAATGGAGTTTCAATTTTTAAAATGGGTGGACGATGCCTAGGTCCTTTGTTCAAAAAAAGGCATACTTTATTACTTTGTTTTTAGGTGATACGTACTTATTTTATAAAATGTACAGATAAATTTAAATTTTTTTTTTCACTTATTGTCATTAACAAGTTTAACGAAGGGTAGGTATTGTTATTAAATAAAAGCAAAAAATTGCCATAAAAGTCTTATAAATTACGTATTTTCTATCGTTTGGTCTCCAAAATTAAAAATAATGTCCTTTAATTCACTTTGTAAAACTGATAAATTAATGACAAATTAAATTATTTTAATAATTTTTTTATTAAAATATTATTTTTTATGTCAAATGATTAAACGATTAAAATACGAATTTTTAACAATAATAAAGTCACAACTAATATAAAATTTTTACAAAATATTTATTTTTAATATTTATTAATTGTCACTATTTTATTATTATTTTTCCACTTTTTTATTAAACAATTTCATATTCAATTTTATTTTTATCCTCTTTAAGAACTTGTATTTTAATCGAATTTTAATAACTTGACAGAAAATAATAATATTTTAATAAAAAATTAATGGACCCTTTTATAAAATTAAGTGATTAAATTATACTATTTTTAATATAAATGATTAAATGGTACAAATGACATAATCTAAGAGACTTTTATGACACCTCAACCTAAATAAAATAAGAAATGTTATGAATACACAAATGTACATATATTTTTGTACTCAAACTACTATATCATAATACATTAAATAATTATCTTGAAAAATAGAAATATAATTAATTTTTTTAAGATAATTTTGGTATTTGGTACCATATCATATGCAAATTTGTAGCAGGTATATAAAACTGCATAAAGTAAATTTAAAATTATGTGAACCTTTAGATAAATTAAGTAACCTAAAATGTATCACCTAAAATCAAAAAGATTAAAATGTACCCTTTTTTTTATATATATTGAAATAGGGACTTCTTAAACGTTCTCTATTTTTTAAAATCTTCATGTATGCTTATTTTGGTCTGTATTACGAATAATAATTGATATATAGTATGACGCTTTTGGAACTTTTTTTCTTTTTTTTTTGAAATAATTGAAAAGGTAATGTGAGTGAATGAGGATAATAAGTATATCCCAATCCTTAAATTTGTTGTGGACAGAAAATTTAAATTTACATTTTTTACCCCGGTTTCTATATGACCTAATTAATCACTTTTGATCCTCTAAAAACACATGTTTTTACATTATAAAAAAAATTATGTTATGCTTTTTTACGTTAAAAAAAACATATATACACTGCATAAATAAGATTAAAAATGAACTTCTATTCATGAAGAGGGTTATACTATGTAATGAAACTTTTATTTATTATTGTTATTAATAGAAGGTATATATGCTATTCTAAATAATTATACTATGTTAAAATTGTGATGTTTAGATTTTTTTGATAATTTCTTAGGGTAAAAAGAGATCTGACTAACAATGCTCGGTTTGTTCGTAAATTTCTTTTCACAATAATAAAGTCGAGTTTTATAATAGTTGTTAGCAATCAAGAGATAATACATTTTTTCTATGACAACTTATGTTAGTCTAAGACGAGAATTTACTTTACCAATAACTTACTACACAAAAATAGTCTATTTTGCTTTTGCATTTATTGTTGAAGTTGTAAGATCAAATAGTAGTTGGTGTGTAACGGAGTCTTATACACCAGGCCTCAAGGCTGACCACATTATGCTACTATTGAATACTTGGGCTATAGCTTTTTATGAAAGTTCACATTTGAGCAAGTCATAGTTAGAGAGAGGAAGATCAAGTGTAATGAAGTGACTATTTTGCTTCTGCTCTAAGTTCAAACTCTTTTATCAGAAAATGCATAAATTGGGTCTGCCTTTACATACATTGCTATGTTTTGAACTGTTCTGCAGCTCTTCCTCAGTTGGAGTTATTAGGTTTAAAAGCATCAAATTTATTGAAGGCAGAGGGAAAAACTATAGAGGCTGCTTCAGATGGAAGAATGGAACAAACAGGCACCACCTTATCCAAGGAAAGTTTATCAGAGTGGGTAAAAAATGATAAGCGCCGGATGCTTCATGTCGTCTACCGTGTTGGAGACTTGGATAAGACTATAAAGTATGTCTCTTTTGAATTTTTTCAATAGTCTCCTGCAGGCAGGTAGCTAATTATCTTTTTGAGATGCAGATTCTATACTGAATGCTTGGGAATGAAGTTATTAAGAAAGCGTGACATACCAGAGGACGGATACACTAATGGTTTTCTTGGATATGGACCTGAAGATAATCATTTTACTGTCGAACTTACATACAGTAAATCAATTTCTTTTGTTGTTATTTTATAAAAAATAAAAATATTGCCTGCTAGACTCTCATTTGGTTTATTTGTTAATTTATATTTGGTAGATTATGGAGTGGGCAAGTATGACATTGGTACTGGCTTTGGCCATTTTGGTATTGCTGTTGAAGATGTAAGTTCCATTTCCAGAAACATCACTAATAGTGTTTTGTTATTAATTCATCTACTTAAGCTGATTTTCTATTCCTCTGATATCATATCAACCAAATCATAAAACCATTGGTTGCGTATGTTTTATACTGATCTAAGAAGACCATTCACAATTTCTTGAAATTGCTTGTTCTTTTAGGCATCCATCATAAATGTATATATAATTAGACATAAAGTAATGCTTTTGAGCTGAAAGTTAGTCAAACCTTGAGTCTTTGTTATGCCTGGTCCTAAAATGATGTAAATACTTCCAGAGTATATTTTGTTTGGGACCTCCCTTCTTCCCAATTATCCTGTAGATGGTTGTGCCTGCAAGTCATGTCATTGTTTGAAAACATTTTAAGGTCCACTCTTATAATTGGATTTTCTGTTAACAATGGTACTTCGTAAAGTGCTAGTTAACAAGGTCCACTCTTAAGATCTATCATCACCGTTTGTCACTTAAAATTGACGTATTCATTTATTTTATACAACAATTTTGTGGACTTACTATGGTATGTTACACAACTTCCTTTGTAGGTTGCCAAAACAGTTGAGCTTATAAAAGCAAAGGGAGGGACAGTTACCAGGGAACCTGGTCCTGTTAAAGGTGGCAGCACAATTATAGCTTTTATTGAAGACCCTGATGGTTATAATTTTGAACTTTTGGAGAGAGGGCTCACTCCAGAGCCCCTATGTCAAGTAATGCTTCGAGTGGGTGATCTTGATCGTGCTATAAATTTCTATAAGAAGGTGTGTAATGTTCAATCCATCTAGTAGAAAAGGAGTCGCTGAGGTCCAAAACAATATCTTTTGCATTTAAGACTCATTTTGTTATGGGCAACTGAAGTCCTTTTTGTATTTATACTTTTCATCTGATAGGCCTTCGGCATGGAACTTCTCCGTCTAAGGGATAACCCTGAGGACAAGGTAACCTTGACTCCTTGAGATTGCTTAAGCTTTCTTCACACTTGTGTGCATTTCCACATTTATTCCTCGTTTTATTGTAATTTTGGAATTAAAATGGTTCTTTTAAGTTTAGAATCTCAGTGTCTCAAATAAAACTGTAGTGCTATTGGGCGATGTATTACATAATTCCACATTATTAAGATCATTTGTTGCCGTTGCCTACTGATGTCTTTCTTCCTGGATTGACAGTTAGGCAGTAGCTGCTAAGTGAGTTTAATGCATATGTTAATTTTACCTATTGATGTCAGGAATTTTCTACCTGTCTTCTTTCGTCATATTTGAAGCCTTGCAAAATTTTCTACATGACATAGATATGGGTGTGTAGGTACTCGGACACTCCAATTTGATAGAAATTTATAGAAAAGTATTCAAAAATTTATGACTCTTGGTGTCTTTTTCATATAAAGCTATGATTCAATAGCTGTCATCACATATTACAGTACTATGTATTGTGTGAGCCTATCTATTAAAGAAGACTGCTAAGTTGCCTCCAATGTGAATAAAACACCAGGAAAATATATGGTACGAACAAATTTGTGGCTGCCATCAAGCTTATTGGAAAAGAAATACTTGATACATTGTTTCCTTATTAGTCTAGGAGTCTACTACGGTTTAGTGTTTACTAAGTTGCTACGGTAAAGTGTGAGCAAATATTTATAACCTGTAAAGCTATGTGTCTTTGTTCTTTTTTTCCCTTTTCCTTTTAAATTAAAAATGATTATTCTTAGAATTTATCTTTCATTTTATTATGCAGTATAAGGTAGCCATTATGGGTTATGGTCCTGAAGATAAGAATGCGGTGCTTGAACTGACGTACAACTATGGTGTTAAGGATTACGACAAAGGAAATGGTTATGCACAGGTAATCAACCCGTGAGTCTGTGACTATCTGAAAGCACAATATGTGTGATTTATGAAGCATCTTCTCTTGTTAGAACTTGTATTATCATATATGGAGACTTAGTTTTAAATTTTGACAGATTGCAATAGGCACAGATGATGTATACAAGACTGCAGAAGCTATAAAACTGTCTGGAGGAACGATAATTCGTGAACCAGGTCCCTTGCCTGGTATCAACACAAAAATTACTATTTGTTTGGATCCTGATGGCTGGAAAACGGTACCTCCTATTTTCTCTCTGCTGATACACAATTTGTTGCCATCCTTTGAGGTTCTGAGTCTTCTGGCCGTGTCTTAGGTTTTGTTCAGTCTACATGAACGTACTATGTTTCTAGCTAGTTAATTTCGATTGAAAGAGAAATACATTAGATATTTTTACTAAGAAAATGAAGAAACATATTGTTGCACACATGATATGAATAATAACAGTATACTTTTGTTAGAAAAAAATCCCTTAAAAGCATTAGAAAAACAATAATTTGTTTAACAGTTTTCACCAAATTTTGCTTTACGAGGAAGTTATAGATTGTATTAGAACATAAAGTTGCAGAAAACAGCACTCTTTACGAATTACAAGTACTGCACAATTAAAAGCTCTGCTAACTCTTTGCTACTTTGTCTATTTATTTGCAATGTTTATGTGCTTGCAGGTCTTCGTTGACAACATTGATTTTCTGAAGGAGCTAGAGTAACTAAATGGCTACGGTATCTTTCAAAATTGAATCTATGGACGATTCGTCACAATTTTGTCCATAGAGTCTAGGATTCTGCCATTGTATTTCTCTCAAGAACACCATTATAGAATACATCTAATTCTAATTCGTAGACAACCCATTATGTATATTAAGCACCTTGTCCCTCCAATACCAAGATTTAGCATACATTTGAACTGATCATTTTTGTTGTTTATTTGTTCCTTGTACAGATATATGTACCTGCCGATCAGAATTTATGTTGAATGAAACTTGCTTCCAGTGAAGAGCTCCTGAAATCAATGGTTACACAGAGACACTATTGCTTATCCATGAACGTGAGATCAATTTTCATTTCATTATGTTAGTAGCTTTGTACAATTATACCTTTCTTAGTACGTTTGAGAAGTTCCCCTCCTCGGGAAATGAAGTTCAATGCTGTTAGGAATTTCATTCTTTGCTTTTCACCTTTTTCCTTAGCAAGAGCAAAGTTAGTAGTTCCATATCCCTTTTGCAGCTTTTTCCTTAGAATAGCTGCCCCTCTTATAGCCTCAATGAAAAAACATATTCTGGAGGAGTATTTACAAACATGTAATTTTAATGACCCATTCTAACGCATTGTATGATATTGTCTACTTTAGGCCGAGGCCAACACAGTTTTTGCTTTTGGTATTTTAACCCAAAAGGCCTCATACCATTTAGAGTTTTCACACACATAAGTACCATAGTTCTCATCAATGCACAATTAATGAGGTAATAGACTGTTATTTAGCAAGTCAGGATTTGCATTCTTACCTGTAGCAGCTCCAGCTGCTAGGGTTATGATATTCACAATTAGTGCTTGCATTCACAAAGTCTTTATGAATTAAGTTTTTGTTCATAACAATTGATGCGGCAGGCAATTACAAGCTCATAAAAAGCTCGTCCAACTCTCTTGACCACTAGTTGTCTGCCACATCAGTTGTAGTGGAACAACTTGATGTATAAAGAAGTACTCTTGCTTTAACTGCAGAGTTGACTACTTTTAGAACATGGTCATGATCAGCTCCCATTTCTTCAGCAATCTCAATGCAATGTGATGCTACTAAGAATGCTGCTGATGCTACCGCAGTATATGTTTTAGGAAGTGATTTCTAATGGATAGCTGATGTTTCAGGTAACGCATTCGAAGCTGCAAGTGCTGCAACAGCAGCTGCAACCCAGGTGAATGATACTGCTGCATGTTGCTTAGCATTGTGGGTTCTGATTTCTTGCTTTTCCACCTACCCATTGCATATTAAAAGCAGAACACTTGTTTAAAGATTATCACCAAAGAAAACTGCATAATGTTTAATATGCACTAAAAAGTTTGAAGTGACTAATGTGTATTTACTTTAGTTTTCACACCCCACTTGTTTAAATATGAACTAAAATGTTCTCAACAAGTTCCTTAGCTTTGGTTTGGTGACACTTTAATCCCTTAGTTTTAAATCGGGGTGAGGGTTGCAAAAGTCATTTTGCTTGTGTCAAGTGGATATTTTAGTCATTTTATTTTTACGAGGAACACTAAAGTCTCTCTCTCTGTAAAAATGAAAACTAAGGTATTAAAGTGTCTTAATTTAAAGTTAAGAGATTAAAGTGTCATTTGAATCAAAGCCAAATTGTACCTTCAATGATTTAAGGAAAAATGCTAAAACTATACAAATTCATATATATTTTTGCATCGAAATTACTTATATTATGACATATGGTAGAATTATTTTAAAAAATGGTGTAGTCATTTATTTATTTTTTAAATAATTTTGTCATATATCACGTTATAATTGATTTGGGTGCAAATTTATTTGTTTTTAACATTACTACTTATGAGATGTCATTGTGATAGTAGGGCATATTATTGCCAGTTTTGTAATTTGTGATCTACCTCCTCGATGGTAGAGAATGTAAATTGTCTTGTGTGTTTTGCTTACATTCTACCTTAATTTCGAGTAAACAACAAACTTGGTAAGAAATTTCTCATCAATTTTTGAGATGTATTGTTTTATTTATTTTAAATGGGCTTTAAAGTTTTCTTTTTTTATTAATTAAAAAAAATATATTCATACATTCGGATGGAATTCGAACTTAGGTTCTTGATGGAAGAATTGAGCTAATTGAGAATTTGAATGATATTTAGGAAGCACTTATATCTTACTTGACCCAAGTTGATCAAATAGAACAAAAAAAAAAAAAAAAACTAATGGGACTCCTTGCAAAAGAAAGAAATATGGATATTGCAAAAAGAAAAATAACTCAATAGATTTAGAATATAATAAAATAGGTTAAAAATATAAAGTGTTTGGTTAAATAACTTACATTTTGAGAAAAAATGTTAAAATATAAAAATAATGTCTCACATTCTTAAACAATAATATTATTGTAGTGTTAATATTTTAGGAGTATATAACTTATGTTGTTTACATATCATATAAAATTTATAGAGCATACTAACAATAGTGAACAGTTATTACCAAAAAATCATCATCTACCTAACAAAATAAACAAAATCAATTCTCATGTTCAATTTAAGCTTGACAATGTATGTGTACTAATAATCAACATACACATGAGAGGAAGTAGTGTAAAAATGGAAAAAGAGGTAAACATATGTTTGTTATAATTTGATAGATTACACATACAATGTAAAAAAAAAAAAAAAATTGTGAAAGTTTTTAATTATGGATCAAATATACTTAGAGGGGGGTGAATAAGTTATTTTCAATTTTAATAAATATTAATTATGTAACCTAATTATTGCAACGGCCAGAGATGCAATCGCGTGTAAAGATAAAATGCGGAATAAAAAATAACACACGATATTTTTAGGTGGAAACAACCTAAGTCACTCCAATGACCTAAGAGGAAAACCACCGATCCACCGGACCACCTAATTATCCACTATGAAAATTAATGTTCAATTACAACCGTAGGTCCTAGAACTACCATTCACAGATAGATCCCCCTTTCTGTAATTTACTTACGAGCCGTCGCTCCTTTCATAGCCTCTACAAGCTAGGTGTCTGGATTCGGACCAACGTTCCGATCTACTTGAGTCCCACAAGATCAATCGAACCCGTCAACTTCGGTAATTTCGAGTCACACGAAATACCGAACACGTCACCTGAAACGTTAGCACAAATAGCACAAGTGCAAAGTGTGTCTTAGAACGAGTTCAAACAATGAAAAATCCTAACTAGCAGATTCAACAGCATACGATGTAAAAACAAATCAGCTAGTAAACTCTAGAAATATCATGCAATTCTAAATATCATGAAAGACAATTAGGCACGTGAATTATTCAAACATAACCACACAGTATGTTTGAACAATTAAAAAATAAGAAAGTGCCTAAGCTTAAAGATGAAGAGAAAAATGTTTTTCTTAGAAGCTCAAATCATATATCGAAAATATTAGTTTATGTGTGGTTGATTATTATGCACAAACAAGCATCACTTATATAAAGTCCAATTTAACTTGAAAGAGGATTTGCAATGGACTACAACTCTACTCATATTAGGATTTAGTTCTCAAAAGAATTCTACTCATACAATGATTCTATTCATATCAGGATTTTGCTTGCACAAGAATTCTACTCATACAAGGATTCCAACTTTCACAACAATTCTACTCATATAAGGATTTTGCATTTAATATTAAATGAGTCAAATTGGTAAAAGTAACATATGGGTCAAATTAAAAAGAGTTGTAGAAGAACTGAAAAAGAGACTCGATCGATCTAACCAGATCTCGATCGATCGATCCAAAGCCTCGATCGATTGATCCAAAAACTTCGATCGATCTAACCATGCAATTTCAAACCCGAGAGCAGTTAGATTGAAGTCGGTCTATACTCGATCGATCGCACATGCCTCGATCGATCGAAGACCTCATTCGATCGATCGATCAACACATGACTCGATCGATCGATCTAGTTCAACCCGAGAGCACCTAGATCGAAGTCGTTTCTATAACTTGATCGATCTATAACTCGATCGATCGAACTATACACTCGATTCGATCGATCGACCAACATGTGCACAATATATTTTTCGTTACGATCCATACTAAGTGTAGTGTACAATTGTGTGAAGATGTATGCATGATAGAATATTTTACCTGTCATATGAGCATTGCAAGCTTGGTGACTCTATCATCATGTATCGTCTGATTAAACGGTGAACTCTTATTCTAGATTACAATCAAACATTTTTTCCACGAAAATTGCCAATACAAAATAAACCTTACAAATTGAAATGCCATGAAACATTTATTCAAATTGGAATTTTGCTTATTTGGTAAAATGATAATTTACAAGCTACAAGTTCTAACAGCTGAGCTCTTGAAAAGAAATAAATATCACTTTGGGTTCGTTCAAAAAATTAAGGTTCTAGAGAACTCTCCCTTCAAGTTTACTAATAAAGTCTTGAGTTAGAATACCTCATCTCAAATGCTATAAATGAACAAAATGCTTTATTAGAGTCACTTTGGAAACAAAAAAAAAAAATCCCGAGAGTCATGAATTCATGAAGGTGATAAAAATACAAATTTTTTCCATGCGTCTACTTTATCCCTTTACTGAAATTACAAGTGGCATGGTTAAAAGGAAAAAGAAGTGGACTCGTGAGTATCAATTTGGGTATCTAGAAGGCATATATGACAAAGTAGAATCGAAATTCTTGTTGCATGTCGTGAAAATGCTTTTGGATTTTCAGCAAGATTTTGATATTTAATATATCATTGCATTTCTTATGTATCTTATTCTATTCTTCTAAAATCAAAATGAAGCATCCTTTGGAGATATCATACTGCAAAGAGGAATTAGTGAAGGTGATCCCTAATTATTTCTTTGGCTTAACTATTCCATTAATTCTCAAACTTTAACTAAATTTATAATTAGGTCCTCAAACTTTAAAATTTAACAATTTAGTCTCTAAATATTTAAAATTTCACACATAGGTATTTAAACTTTTAAATTTTCAAAATTCATATATAGGTCCTATCTTTGGTATTAAAATACAAGTTTTGATTAAAAAATTTAGGACCTATTTGTAAATTTTTAAAAGTTTGGAGATTAATTTATAGAATTTAAAAGTTTAAAAACCTTAAGAGTTTAGGATTAAATTATAGAATTTAAAAATTTAAGGATCTAAGTGTGAATTTAATTAAAATTTAGATATCAATGATATAATTTAGCCTATATCTTTAAGTAGCAAAAGTCTCTCTTTCTTATTGATCAAAGTTGGGGGGGAACAATCAGTTGCATGGACTTATGGTAGCAAGATATGCACCACCAATGCTTGCACGGTTAAAAATGTAATTTTACTCGTAATATTTTGTAATTTACTAATTTTATAAATTTTAAATCATATTTAACACACCTCTCAACATATATTTTAAGCCTTAATATTTTTTAAACTCAAATTTAAAATTTAAAATCTATTATTTTAAAATGCAATAGCAGAACCCTACATTTGAAGCTATTTTGCTACTATAAAACTATTTTATAATTTTTTACTATATCCTAAGTGTGAACGTAGCATTACTGAATATTGAATAGTGCGGTGGTGTCCCTCCTAACTTTGAGTCTTAACTCTGCAAACACCACCAATTTCACTCTTTGTTATATGACGATGTTATATATAATTGTCTTTCTTAGAGCCAACATGAATGAGGCCGCCACTTTGCAATGGATTTTTGATCAATATTGTAGTTGGACATGTCAAATTAAATTATCGATGTTCAGAAATCTACTATTTTCTTTTCCAAAAATTTAGGGTCCTTGGATATCATGCTTACCCAAATCAAAAAAGTGTCTTAGAATATGTATGTAATTAGCAGATTCATTTATAAGTAAGAATGAACATGATTGAGATGACGTTTTGAATCAATTGATTAACGCTCCTTTATTTTCAGAAAGACACTTGTATTTATATTAGGGTATGTCAATTTCTGGATTCTGTAAAAGTGTTTTCGACAATAAAATGGATAAAAAAAATACATTTTGTATTTGCTAATAGATATATTTTTTTTAAACTGCTTTTTTTGTTTTTTTAATATTTTTGTCTAAAATTATATGCTAGCTGACATTTATTGTAACATATTCCTTGACAATTTGATTTGGAGCTGATGCTAACCCTTCTTCAGATGTTGCGTCCAAAAATATATTTTTTTTGGCTGTTACAAAATCAGATTGTTTCATCTTAAATTGAACTATTGATTTTTTATTTTCAAATAATAAACAAATTGAAAATTGAGTTAGCTTTCACTTGGCCAATGGTTTTACCAAATGACATTCCGAAGTAGCTTGAACATATTTATCCACAATATTCCCTTTTTATGGGTGAGGGATTTAGTTAGTGACTTCCATTAATAAAGCCACTATAACAATAATTGAATTTAGGAAAGATTGTAAATTGTAAAACCACGGCCAATGGGTATTTTTAGGACGGTTGGGCAAAAAATTTTAGTAAAAAGTTTTCGGAACGTTTAATAACCGTGCATGAAAGTCCTTTATATCACCAGCTCCACACACGACAATCTCCACAATTTGCCCAAAAAAAAACCCTAACAGCCCACTTGCGCCGCGAGAGTTTTGGCGTTCCACTGCCCAGAACGTCCTGCCGCCACCATTGCCTCCTCTCTTCTCCGTCGACCTTCACCCAAGCAGCCTCCAGTCCTGCCGTAACAGTCTCGCGTGCCAGTTCCATTTCTTCCAGTCTGATCCGCTCTTTAACCCAGCCCCTCCAACGCCTCCTGTAGCAGCGGTGCCAACCTCTCCCTCATCGGTTCCCAGCCAACCTCCAGCACCTCTCCTTGCGTTGCAGCTGTCGTCCAACCACACGCTACGTTCCAAGCCTCTATTCCACCCTGGGTGCTCAGGAAAACAGAGGATAAATGCATGTATAATTTATCAATTTCTTATTTTTCTGTATTTACCTCAATCCTTAGTGATAATATGTATAAATTGAGCTAACTACTTTAATATTGTCGAAAGACAATTAGGCACGTGAATTATTCAAACATAACCACACAGTATGTTTGAACAATTAAAAAATAAGAAAGTGCCTAAGCTTAAAGATGAAGAGAAAAATGTTTTTCTTAGAAGCTCAAATCATATATCGAAAATATTAGTTTTTGTGGTTGATTATTATGCACAAACAAGCATCACTTATATAAAGTCCAATTTAACTTGAAAGAGGATTTGCAATGGACTACAACTCTACTCATATTAGGATTTAGTTCTCAAAAGAATTCTACTCATACAATGATTCTATTCATATCAGGATTTTGCTTGCACAAGAATTCTACTCATACAAGGATTCCAACTTTCACAACAATTCTACTCATATAAGGATTTTGCATTTAATATTAAATGAGTCAAATTGGTAAAAGTAACATATGGGTCAAATTAAAAAGAGTTGTAGAAGAACTGAAAAAGAGACTCGATCGATCTAACCAGATCTCGATCGATCGATCCAAAGCCTCGATCGATTGATCCAAAAACTTCGATCGATCTAACCATGCAATTTCAAACCCGAGAGCAGTTAGATTGAAGTCGGTCTATACTCGATCGATCGCACATGCCTCGATCGATCGAAGACCTCATTCGATCGATCGATCAACACATGACTCGATCGATCGATCTAGTTCAACCCGAGAGCACCTAGATCGAAGTCGTTTCTATAACTTGATCGATCTATAACTCGATCGATCGAACTATACACTCGATTCGATCGATCGACCAACATGTGCACAATATATTTTTCGTTACGATCCATACTAAGTGTAGTGCACAATTGTGTGAAGATGTATGCATGATAGAATATTTTACCTGTCATATGAGCATTGCAAGCTTGGTGACTCTATCATCATGTATCGTCTGATTAAACGGTGAACTCTTATTCTAGATTACAATCAAACATTTTTTCCACGAAAATTGCCAATACAAAATAAACCTTACAAATTGAAATGCCATGAAACATTTATTCAAATTGGAATTTTGCTTATTTGGTAAAATGATAATTTACAAGCTACAAGTTCTAACAGCTGAGCTCTTGAAAAGAAATAAATATCACTTTGGGTTCGTTCAAAAAATTAAGGTTCTAGAGAACTCTCCCTTCAAGTTTACTAATAAAGTCTTGAGTTAGAATACCTCATCTCAAATGCTATAAATGAACAAAATGCTTTATTAGAGTCACTTTGGAAACAAAAAAAAAAAATCCCGAGAGTCATGAATTCATGAAGGTGATAAAAATACAAATTTTTTCCATGCGTCTACTTTATCCCTTTACTGAAATTACAAGTGGCATGGTTAAAAGGAAAAAGAAGTGGACTCGTGAGTATCAATTTGGGTATCTAGAAGGCATATATGACAAAGTAGAATCGAAATTCTTGTTGCATGTCGTGAAAATGCTTTTGGATTTTCAGCAAGATTTTGATATTTAATATATCATTGCATTTCTTATGTATCTTATTCTATTCTTCTAAAATCAAAATGAAGCATCCTTTGGAGATATCATACTGCAAAGAGGAATTAGTGAAGGTGATCCCTAATTATTTCTTTGGCTTAACTATTCCATTAATTCTCAAACTTTAACTAAATTTATAATTAGGTCCTCAAACTTTAAAATTTAACAATTTAGTCTCTAAATATTTAAAATTTCACACATAGGTATTTAAACTTTTAAATTTTCAAAATTCATATATAGGTCCTATCTTTGGTATTAAAATACAAGTTTTGATTAAAAAATTTAGGACCTATTTGTAAATTTTTAAAAGTTTGGAGATTAATTTATAGAATTTAAAAGTTTAAAAACCTTAAGAGTTTAGGATTAAATTATAGAATTTAAAAATTTGAGGATCTAAGTGTGAATTTAATTAAAATTTAGATATCAATGATATAATTTAGCCTATATCTTTAAGTAGCAAAAGTCTCTCTTTCTTATTGATCAAAGTTGGGGGGGGGGGGGGGAATCAGTTGCATGGACTTATGGTAGCAAGATATGCACCACCAATGCTTGCACGGTTAAAAATGTAATTTTACTCGTAATATTTTGTAATTTACTAATTTTATAAATTTTAAATCATATTTAACACACCTCTCAACATATATTTTAAGCCTTAATATTTTTTAAACTCAAATTTAAAATTTAAAATCTATTATTTTAAAATGCAATAGCAGAACCCTACATTTGAAGCTATTTTGCTACTATAAAACTATTTTATAATTTTTTACTATATCCTAAGTGTGAACGTAGCATTACTGAATATTGAATAGTGCGGTGGTGTCCCTCCTAACTTTGAGTCTTAACTCTGCAAACACCACCAATTTCACTCTTTGTTATATGACGATGTTATATATAATTGTCTTTCTTAGAGCCAACATGAATGAGGCCGCCACTTTGCAATGGATTTTTGATCAATATTGTAGTTGGACATGTCAAATTAAATTATCGATGTTCAGAAATCTACTATTTTCTTTTCCAAAAATTTAGGGTCCTTGGATATCATGCTTACCCAAATCAAAAAAGTGTCTTAGAATATGTATGTAATTAGCAGATTCATTTATAAGTAAGAATGAACATGATTGAGATGACGTTTTGAATCAATTGATTAACGCTCCTTTATTTTCAGAAAGACACTTGTATTTATATTAGGGTATGTCAATTTCTGGATTCTGTAAAAGTGTTTTCGACAATAAAATGGATAAAAAAATACATTTTGTATTTGCTAATAGATATATTTTTTTTAAACTGCTTTTTTTGTTTTTTTAATATTTTTGTCTAAAATTATATGCTAGCTGACATTTATTGTAACATATTCCTTGACAATTTGATTTGGAGCTGATGCTAACCCTTCTTCAGATGTTGCGTCCAAAAATATAGTTTTTTTGGCTGTTACAAAATCAGATTGTTTCATCTTAAATTGAACTATTGATTTTTTATTTTCAAATAATAAACAAATTGAAAATTGAGTTAGCTTTCACTTGGCCAATGGTTTTACCAAATGACATTCCGAAGTAGCTTGAACATATTTATCCAAAATATTCCCTTTTTATGGGTGAGGGATTTAGTTAGTGACTTCCATTAATAAAGCCACTACAACAATAATTGGATTTAGGAAAGATTGTAAATTGTAAAAACACGGCCAACCATCCCTAAATGGGTATTTTTAGGACGGTTGGGCGAAAAATTTTAGTAAAAAGTTTTCGGAACGTTTAATAACCGTGCATGAAAGTCCTTTATATCACCAGCTCCCACACACGACAATCTCCACAATTTGCCCAAAAAAAAACCCTAACAGCCCACTTGCGCCGCGAGAGTTTTGGCGTTCCACTGCCCAGAACGTCCTGCCGCCACCATTGCCTCCTCTCTTCTCCGTCGACCTTCACCCAAGCAGCCTCCAGTCCTGCCGTAACAGTCTCGCGTGCCAGTTCCATTTCTTCCAGTCTGATCCGCTCTTTAACCCAGCCCCTCCAACGCCTCCTGTAGCAGCGGTGCCAACCTCTCCCTCATCGGTTCCCAGCCAACCTCCAGCACCTCTCCTTGCGTTGCAGCTGTCGTCCAACCACACGCTACGTTCCAAGCCTCTATTCCACCCTGGGTGCTCAGGAAAACAGAGGATAAATGCATGTATAATTTATCAATTTCTTATTTTTCTGTATTTACCTCAATCCTTAGTGATAATATGTATAAATTGAGCTAACTACTTTAATATTGTCGATAGGTAAACCCTTCAGATGTTATAATTTTGGAAGGCATACTTGTTTTCCATGATCCTCGTGTTCAAGAATTGATGAATATGAAGATATTTGTTGATACAAGTCATTTACTTTCTTATGCCTCCTTGGCTATAGGATTTTGTTTATTGTATTTTTAATGCTAATGTAATCATTGCAGCAATTTATTGGTGCCAAATGTTTTTGTCATTCTAGTATATTTGTCATTTTTGTAATTATTTCATTTTAAGTAATAAGTTTGCAGCCTAAGTTTCTATAACATTCTGTTCTATATCTAAATGTTGTTGATCAAGGTGGCCACTATAATATGTAGATTTCACAATTTACGTTCATAATTATCCAATAATCAACATTATTTCTTCCTGTTCTGGAGGAGTAGGAAGACAATTTTTCATATAAATATTCATCTCACATGGTAGTCATATCTTGTTCAAGAGCCACTAAAATTTATATTCTCCAATTTATTACTCATTTATTTTGTTCTTCCTCTTATTTTACATCCCAAGGTTTTCATGGCCTGTTGTGCAAGTTAGAGTCTAATGTTTTATTACATGGCTTTAATTCTTATGCCCTCTAGATTTTTTACCCATGGTATCATGAACCCACAGGTTGTGATATTGTTTCTTTCCCCTTCCTTCTGTATTTCACCTAGTGTGTTACTCGGTATAGTTGACATTGTACACTTTTCGGTGCAGATGTTGATCTTCGTTTGGCAAGGAGGATAAGATGTAATACAGTTGAGAAAGGCAGAGACATTGGTGCAGTTCTTGACCAGGTTTGCAACTCTCCATGCTATCTATTTTACAAAAATCTTGGCTTCCCCAATAGTGTTGTTTTATAAAATTATTTTCACATCATAATGAATTGTTTTTTTTTTTCCTTTTACCTTGTAAGTATATATATTTTTATTTTCAATGCAATACTCAAAGTTTGTCAAGCCTGCTTTTGATTACTTTATCCTTCCCACAAAGAAGTATGCTGATATAATAATTCCTCATGGAGGTGACAATCATGTTGCTGTAGATTTGATTGTACAGCATATTCATACAAAGCTTGGCCAGCATGACCTTTGTAAAATATATCTAAACTTGTATGTCATTCATTCTACTTTTCAGGTATCTCATGTGATATATTTTCTCTCAAGCTTTACATTTCGTTGGCTTGTTTCAGTAAGATTTTGGGGTCAATAAGTGTTGCTTGTCTCATGCAGATACGGGGTATGCATACCCTCATACGTGATTCTGAAGTAACAAAGCAAGATTTTTCTTTTATGCTGATCGATTGATTCGTTTGGTGGGCATTTCTTCTGGCTCTTTTGGTAGTTTTAAAATTTAATTGTGGATATAGTTCTTCATTTGGCTAATCTTATTAAGAATCTAAAAATTTGATCAGGTTGTTGAACATGACTTAGGGCATCTACCTTTTACAGAGAAGCAGGTGATCACTCCAACAGGTGAGCTAAGATTCATACGGGCTTCTTAATTTCCTTGTTAGATATTGCCCAAACTTAAACTTTACTATTTTCAAATTACAACCAATATTGATAATTTTTTGTCAACTAAATATACTTAGATTACTACATCTCAATGTGGAGATATGATTGTGCTTTGCTCTTCTCTTTTATCTAGAAATTTATTCTAATGACTATAAACTTGAACTTTTTTGGTTTATTTTCTGCAACTTGGTCTCCAGGGTCTGTGTATACTGGTGTGGAATTTTGTAAGAGATTATGTAGTGTATCCATTATCAGGAGGTAAGAATTATTATTTGAGGCTAATTATTTATTACTTACGATTTGGGTTTGCAATTCAAGTATACATTTGATATTAGGATTGCTTTCTTGAACTGCAAACCCAAATCGTAAGAATGTTTGCGAGCAAATGTTTACTTCGCTATTTGAAGTAACGTCTTTACAATCTCATGCTACTAGTGGTGAGAGTATGGAGAATGCTTTGCGAGCATGTTGTAAAGGTATCAAGATTGGAAAAATTCTTATCCATAGGCAAGGGGACAATGGTCAACACGTTTGTGTATCTGTGTTCATCTGAAAAATGCATTACATTATGGGTTATAACTTTTCTCTTGATGGCTGATGTCCTTGTTTCTTGGAAGCTAATTTATGAAAAACTACCCCAGGACATTTCAGATAGGCATGTCTTACTATTGGATCCTATCTTAGGAACAAGTTTGTTTCTCTTCTGTGTTTGTTTGGTTGCAAGTCTTTGTGTGTTTTTTTTATTATTTTATTTTATAAGAAACATCATTATGTTAATATGCAATAATTATAAAAAAGTACAAAATTGACCCGATAATCCAACTTAAAAAAAGGGAGCATCAAGCTATACCAAATAATAGCTATACACCTTATCCTTTACAAAGCCCAACAACCTAACTGGTTTTTGGTAACTTGCATGTGGGCATGTCAAGAACGAGATTGTTACATATGTGAAGGCCTAAAAAACATTAACAATAAATGAAAAGATAAAATTAAAGGGTTATCATAATAGAGAACTATTACCAACTCTCACATGATGGCATAAACTGGAAAGCAATTGAATCCTTTTTTTTTCCTTCTCCTAAATTCTGAAAATATAAAAGCTACGGTGGTATGATTTTATTATTGTGTTGCACAAGTGCAATTCTCTTTAAGCTTGCATTACTTTATTAATTATTTGTCTTAGGAGAAACTTAACAGTTGTAACTTCTCTTCAGAGAATTCTGCTATCAGGCTATATCATTACTTTTAAAGAAGAGTGTACTAGAGTCCAATATTATATTTCTTAATTTAATTTCTATAAGTCATATGTATATATAATTATCATTTCTTAGATGAGAACCTCTAAAAGGTTCATGGAAATTACCATAGGAATTAGGAATTATGTGTATTTGGACATATATATATATATATATATATATATATATATATATATATATATATATATATATATATATATATATAGAGAGAGAGAGAGAGAGAGAGAGAGATTTAATGTTTATTGTTCATATAATAACATTATATAATTGTTTTCTAACTTGAACATTATATATTTATTTATATATTTTGTAGGTAGTTTTAACATTATGCAATTGAGAATTTTAAAATTTTACACTTAATTTTAATGATAAAAATAGTATACTAGTGGTTTTAATAATTACACGTAGTTTTAATAATTTTGTAATTAATTACTAATTATATTATAGTGATTCATTGTTAATGTTACTTAAATAATGATATTATTATTGTTAATTTTAAATATATATATATATTGACAATTTCAAAATTATATAAGTAATTTTAATTATAAAAGCATTATAATGAAATTTAAAATATATATATATTTAAGAACGGTCAGAAACAGTCCTAAAAAATTGTGTACAAAATTTTTAGGGACAGTTATTAAAGTATTATCATCCATAAAAGTGTAAATATAACCGTCCCGAAAGGCTTTTAGGGACGGTTGTTTGACTTTTTGGAACAGTTACGTTTTACTTTTAGGAACGGTTAATAACCGCCCCTAAAAGTGACACTTTTTGGGACCCTCACATACGGAAACGGTTACGCCCGAAAACGAAAATTTTCCTAAAGCCCTTTTTTTTTACTAGTGAGTATATAAGACACTAATATTATAATTTTCATAAAATTAATACTAAAAACATATTTTGACCATTGAATTAGATTATATCATGTGCTAGTTATGTAACTAAATTTATAAGTTTATGACAGTAATAATCTCAATAAAATTGTTATTTTAAAAATACGTCATAAATTTAATAAAATGACCAACAATGATAAAATTTGATTCAATTTTTTAATCAACAATTTATATAAAATTTTAGTGTTAATTTTAGGAAAGCAACATAACATCTAGGGTCTACTAAAAAGCTATAGACTGTATTTATATAAGCTATAAGAACCCTAGTGTCTTTCTCCCAAAAATAAATATATTAAAAGAAACTACAAATTAACACCTTTAAAATATATTAAAAAAAATACTTTTTAATACAAAATGATATATTTTCAATCAAAAAATAAGTATTATTTTTATAAATTTTAAGAATATTGTCGGTAATTTCCGAAAATATTACTTTATTTATTTAGTTGCTGGCCAATTGTGCTCGGCATGGCTGACGTTATCCAACTGGAAGCGTATTGCTAACAAAAATTCTATTTACAGTGCCATAATTGATGTGGTGTCTGGTTAAAAGAAGTGAGTTTAATTCTTTTAATCAAAACAAATAATTGTTAAATCAGTTATGATATTACAATAAGTTATGCTGTAATGCTAATGAGGTTTGATCACGGGTGTGGTTTGAGTTTATCTTGAAGTCTTTCAAGATAAAATTAATATATAAATTTAAATAATATAATATCATAAATTAATATATAAATTTAAATTAATATATAAATTATAAAATAATATCATAAAATTATAAAATATATATATTTTTTATAAAATTTAAACTTAACTTATATTTCAAGTAAGATTCGACTCTTAATAAAAATGTTTGGCTCTAAGCCCCAACACATATGCAAAACACTAATATTTTAATTTTAGAGTAATAATATTATCACAAATATTTTTCTTAATAACATAAAATAGTACATGAAAAGTTTATTTTATTTTTATTATTTATTACATTTTAGTGGTATTATTATTAAATAAAATTATTATTAATAAATTATTATTATATTAATAATAAATTAAATTATGAAATATATATTCATTATCCAATAACAACGAACTTAGCATAAATCATAAAATTAAAAGGGGTCAAACTATCTTGACTAATAATTATCCACGTCGGTAGAGTAACAACTTACAAGTGTTCTTTAAAGGTGTAAGTGAGATGAAAAGTATCACTCACCCGACACGTTTTTCAGAGGACTTTAACAAATTGACAAGATAGTGACCTTTCATTTATTGCCCTTTTTTTTTTTATCTGACTATATAAATTTTTTTTTCAACCATGAACAATAACTTATTATATTCTGTCAAAATATATATATATATATATATATATATAAACATCAAATTATTTTTCCATCTCAGTACCTTCAAGACAAATACTCTTAGTTCATATTTAATAATAATTTTAATTTATTATTTATAATTTATAATTAATTTTATAATTTTTGATTTTTTTAAAAAAATAATCACTAATTTATTTGATAAAATTTATACTTAATAATTTTCAAAAATAAAATCAAAACTTACCTTCAAGTTGTTTGATAATAATTTTTTTTTTATTTTTTTTCAAAGAATTTTAAAAGCAAAGAATTTTTTAATAATTTTTTTCAATACTTATACATACAAAAGTTATAAAACTTGATTTATTCTCTAAAAAAAAATGTGTGGTCAAAATGAAAAAAATTAGAAATCAGATTCAAAAATTTTTGTTTAAAAAAATTTATGAATTACTCTATATTTTAGTAGTAATTTATTAAAAATATAAAAATCAAAAATTAAAAATTGTTACCAAATATACCTAATTAAAAAATTACTTGAAAAAAATTAAAAATTAAAAATCATAATTATTATTGAAAAAGCCCTTAATTTACCTTTAATTTCATATATAATTAATCTTTTTTACTTTTTTTTCATTTCTAATGCCTTAAAGAATCGAACATATATTCAATTTTTTAATAATTTTTTTAATATATGTTCAACAATAATTTTGACGTAAGTATGTTTTATGAATGTAAAAAAATAATTATTATAAAATAAATTTTAAGAACATGCAACGAACACATGTTAAAATTTTTATATAGATCCAACATATATTTAAGATATTTATAAATATATATTAAATATGTATTTATATTCTCATAAAAAATAGAAAAATATTATAAAATTAAATAAAATAAAAATAGAGAGAAGATAAATAACAGAATGAATTTTCAATAATTGTTATGTATATAATATACTACTAAATGTTTTATTTATAAGATTTACAAGATACAATATAAATTTTGAATATAAGAAATTATAGATATTAAATCTCTAATTAAATACAAATCTATGATACAATATAAATAAATCTTCAGTTGAAATAAATATAACTATAAAATAGATATATCATATTTAAGCTTTGACATCTAAAGTATAACATTCCTTTTAGATGTCAAATATATTGAGAATATGTCTCGTTAAAAACCTTAGTAGAAAACACAGTAGGACAAAAAATAATAAAGGGAAAAAGCATACATTATTTTAATGCAATACGCTTAAGTTGTCTCATTAAAACCTTTACAAGAAAACCCAGAGTGACAAAACCATGGAAGGAAAAAAGAATACAACGCATATACAAATGTGTTCCCCTAATGATGACAATCATTCAACATGAGATGTCTCTTTATTGGCACATTTTAACATCACTATGGCAATCTCTCAAATATTGAAGTAAATGTAATAACTTGTATCGAGTGAGCCTATTTCATCGTCACTTGACTTCATATGTAGTACAATTTCATAATTATAAGTTAAATGTATTCACTTCAATAACAATAGTACATTTAAATACTAATTTGTAAGGTACATGTTATTTTAAAAAATAACTTATTTTGTCAGTCATTACAAAATTAATTAGAAATCGTATACTTATAAAATATATTATAGTAATGATAATATTCATATATCTACTTTATAATAAAATTCATCATTTTATTTTTCTGTAAGATTTAACATTTGTATGTGCTCTAATAACATTTATCAATATTAATAAATACATTAAGCATCAATTATTTTACTAAATGGTGCTAACTGATTATAAAATAAAAAAATAAAATGGCATAATTTTCATATCATACAATCAAATAGTAACTGGATATATAATATGCATATATTTTATCCATAAAAAGTAAATCAATATAAGTTTATCTCTCTTTAAGATAACTACTTATTTTGTCATATTTTTAGAAGCACATAAAATAAATGAATATACTTTGTATCCATAACAAAGTCATGTAACCTATGAAAATATTAATTTTTAATGCTAATGTGAATGTAAAAGATATATATTAGAACTCATGTAATCATTTATATTACTTTAATAATATATGCCTATGAATTATCATAACAATATATTGCATTTGAAGTTAATGCTTTGTAGTAATATTAATTCATTCAAATTAGTAACTATATATAAGTAATATTATCTGAGCTTAATTACATTTTAAAGTCATCTTATACATATGGGATGAAACTTTGTATCTTACAACCTTATCATATTTTATATAAATTTACGTATTTTCAACACATTTTATATTTTTAGACACTTGAAAAACTAATCATTATAAATATCTAACAAACATTTCAGTTGTTCATATTATATCTATTTTACTTTGCACAGAAGTGAATGAATATGTGCATAAAATAATATTTTGTATTTGACCAATACTTTCTTTGTCGACATTTAATAACTTTTAACATTATTAAAAATTATTATCATCTCTTACTTATTAAAGAGAGCATGAAAGAAAATATGTTGTAAAATATTAATATTTTAATATTTTATTCCTCCTGTCCTCAAAATAATATTATTTTATATCAGGTACTTGAGACTCTATAGGAGTCAATAATTGTTATAATCTTTTTCGACATCATTTTTTAGAGTATTAACTCCTTTATTCTAACAATAATAATATTATTTTTGCACCAATATAATTAGTAAGCTTTATATAAGTTATAAATATTTGCTGCTATTTTATTGTTCTATAGAGACTTTAATAATTTATCGAGCATTTTGCAGCTAAGCTTTTCACCATCTAAAAGCATCGATATTATATAGTATTCTATTATCGATAATTTTTTTATCCTTAAGTTCCATAAAATGGATGCATTTTAAGTAATTTTACGTCATTATCTTTTTTCTCTCCCCCTAATGGCGAAAATTATTTATCAAAATTATATAATAAGCTTGTTTACCCTTCAAATGATTCAATATAAATGAAACTCAAAACACAATTTTTAAATTTATTAATTGGCTCATCTCAATGTGTTAAGTCTGTGCAATATGATTAAAGTAACTTTATTTTGTCACTAATGTAAGTTACAATTAAAAAGTTAACAATAAATTTGTGAACTAAACTGAACACAAAATAAATCATGTTCCAAAATAAGGTTGATAATATTATTTTCATAATATATAATTTTTCAGAGGAGTGAGATTCACTATTTACCTTTATCAAATATAGTGAGTTCATTTTGCCTTAAGAACATGTAACACATATAGTTATTGAATAAAAAAATGTTTGGACTTTGATCCACAACCATTGTATACTGAATTAATTTTAATTGTTCATGATAATTATTCAAACTTTTATCTATTAAAATTTATTTTATATTTGCGATATAAATTAAAATAAGCTTTCTAAATATTGAATTCTAGTCATGTAATAAGTGCATCATCCGTGCAATCATAATCATAAAGTTGATCTTTCTGAAAATTTTTCAAGTTAAGCTTATATTTGTGACTTTATATATTATATTTTGATTGTAATTTCAAATGTCACTATTGTCAAATATATTCAAAATATTAAATTCTTCCTCAACTTTGAGGAATTTAAGCACAATTATATATAATATAATTTATTATACTTTAGCTTTTGAAAGCCTTTTATTATATTATATATGAAATTGTGATAACTTATATATTATTTAACAATAATTAATATTGTTGCATTCTCTTTGATACACATAAGTATTTACCATTTAAATAGATAGGCAATAGTTAAAAGTCTATTTTATATTTCTTCATCCAACATTATTCATCAAGATCAAAAAGGGATATATACTGGATAATATTGATAAAATATTGTACCTTAATTAATATTCTCTTGTTATGCTTCTATGGAAGCTCATGATCCATTATAAAATTGAAGCTCGAATAAGTCATTATATAACAACAATTTCAAAATAAATTTTATTTATTTGTATGGCCTTTCAATAATACAATAAAATTATAATTGTCACATTGACAATATTAACACAATAGCTTAAACTAAATACATGACCATCATATAATATTCACCTCTAGTAATGATATAATCAAAATATCTTTATTTTTTTAATAATTTATACAAGCACATAATATTTAAATATTTATTTGTATTTTTCTATTCTTATTTTATAAGCAAATTTTAATTATAAAGATAGCATATGAATGATTGATAACTATTTCTAATTTCACTCTCAAGGTTGCTATGTAAACATACACGAGATCTATGTATATATTTCTTTTGGCTCTCATTAAAATATATGATTGAATAACCTTTTTTTCTCCAAATTTTTTTTCAAATAAAAACTTAATGATATTGAGCACTTAAAAATCTTAAATGATCAAGTTTAAATAATGATTATCAAATTAATCACTTGCAATCCTTCAAGATATATTTTTCTCATTTGATTATATTCAATTCAATGTCAATGTCAATATCAAATGAAATTCATTTCAAATACTATATAATTAAAATGCCCTTATATCCATGGTCATATTTATGATATATACTGTTTATATATATGTTATTATCTTGCTATTTTAATAGCATATTTTACTCATAAAATAACATATAAATATTTTTATGATGTGATGATCATAAATATTCATAAATATATTTGCAAAATATTTATATATAATATTATCAAATGATTACAATATATTTAACAGGAAAATAACAAACAAAAATTAGATTTGTTAATAACAAACAATATATTTAGTATCTTATAATAAATTAGTTTCAAATTTTATTGGTAACCACGACATTGAGTTTAACTAAAAAATCTATTATTAGGTAATATTTATCTTCATACCAATATTAAATTTTAATCTTAAATAATTTGTAGTTTACGATAAATAATTTGCGACATTTTCAGAGTTTGTTGATTTACAACGTAATATGGTATATGAGATTATCTTTCGGTGTTCGTTAGCTTTCCAAATTTATTGAATTCCTAATCTGATGTGATATTTAAAACTATTAAAAATAATACTACAATATAGATATATATAAATATAAATATATAAATCAAACAATTTAACAAATTTTAAAAGTCAATTACAATATGAATATATATAGATATTAATATATAAATTAAACAATTAAAAAAATTTAAAAGGAAAATAAATATAAATATTATTAATTATGATACCTAATTCTTGTGATATATTATGGCCAATGTCATTTCACATATATAAAATTACAAGTCTTGAATAAATAATCGTGCTGATAACATGTTGTAAAACTAAATAAAATAAGAGAAGAAAAGTAGAGAGAAAGTAAATAGCATAAGGAACTTTCATTAATTACTATGTATATAATATACTGCTAAATGTCCTATTTATAGGATTAACAAGATATAATATAAATTTTGAATTTAAGATATGATAGATATTAAATATCTAATTATCTCTAATTAAATATAAATTTTCATTTAAAATAAATATAACTAAAAGATAGATATATTATATTTAAACTTAGACATCTAAATTATAACACAAAATAATTAATTACATTACAAATATTTTTTTGAGCATTAAGAAAGCATTGATTTGAATCCTGACAGTGTATATACGAGTAAGTAATTTTTATTTTAAAAAAATAAATTTACAAAATAATTTTTTTTTTTTATATTTAATTCATGTGTTTTTAATAATAAAGAGAAAGTTTAATATAAAAATTTTATATCGAACGTAAATTAATTTAATTAATTTAATGTTTTTTAAATTAAATATCGGTATATCAAATTTAATTAATATTAAATTTTGATAAGTTGAATATTTTCAATATTTAAATATATATATTTGTTATTACTATAATTTTTAGGTTATTATTTGAATTAATTTAAAAAATTAAATCTATGCTTTAAATATTTAATTTATGATAATATTGTTTGATCAACCCTCACCACAAACTTTATTAAATGATATTGATAGAGCGTGGTCCTTGATCTCCATATATCAGAGCTACAGAGGTCACGTGACACTTTAAATTACAACATGCTACAGACATACATAAAGGACAATGAATAATGTACAACTATTGCATGGCTTGTCTTCGTACACCCCAATGGCCTATCATCCACACAAAAAGGATATAATAGATTTTGTCCAATGAGCCCCTTCCAATAATTGAATACCATATCCCATCACATCTTTACAAGATCTCCCTCCAAATTTTAAATAGTAAAATTGTTGAAAAAAAAAAAAAAGGAAAATAATTATTGTCTGTGACATATCTCAACTTATACAAAGTATAAGATTGATATAAATTAAATTTAGAGAAAAGAGTTAAAATAATTTATTTATTTAAATAATAAGTATTATTTAGTTTTTTACTTTATAAAAACTATCTTTAAGTTCTTTTATTTATAAAAAAAAATATTAAATAATGATAAAATTAATTTTTTACTAAATTTTTTTATTAAATTTAACGAAATAGTATATGTGTCACATACATATTTATATTTTTCGATCAATGTATATCAAATTAAATAATTTTTAATTAAAAAAGTACTCTAATTTTTAACAATTTCTTTCAATTAAACTTAAATAAAATTTTTATTATCTAATTTGTAGTTTTAGATTTTAGACAATAAAAATTTTATTTAAATAATTTTTATTATCTAAATTGTGACTTTAGATATTAGATAATGAAAATTATATTTAAATTTTATTAAAAATTATATTTAAATTTTATTTAAGTTTTTTTAGAAATAAAAAAAATTGAGTAATTTTTAATTAAATATTAATTTTTTACGTATATATCTCTAGCAAAAATATAAACATACATGTGACACATGTGCTATCTTGTTAGATTTAATGAAAAATTAAATTAAAAATTAATTTTGTCCTTGTTTAATACTTTTTTTTACAAGTAGAGTGACTTAAAAATACATTTTTTTATAAACAAAGGGACTTAAAGACATATTTTATAAGCTATTAAATGATACTTTTTACAAAAATAAATTGACATTTATGACACTTTTTTCTTAAATTTATTATGAACTTTATAGCAAATCTTATTCTATCATATTAATTAAAATGTATCAAAGTTTGTAATTTTAAATATTTAGTATTACTGTTAAAAAAAATTAGTATTAGATTTTCAACGTGATGATTTTGATTATTAGTATGATTATTAGTTATTGATTAAAAGTAAAGTTATGGTTTTAAAATTATGAATTACTTGGAAAAGTAATTATTAATAAAAATTAATTAAATTATATTAAAATGTTTTTATTGAGTATTGAGGTCTGTGATTTGATAATGTAGTGAGTGAGTTTTGCAGACACATAGCGGTAATGATTGATAATAATTTAAATTTTTTAGTTTGAGAATTGAATTTTCAATCTTAAATTTTTTTAGAAAAAAATCAAAGTTATCTATTTTATTTTTTATTGTTATAATAAATTTTCCTTAATTTTAAAGCTTAATTTAGAGTTGTAGCCTTTTAGAGGAGTTCTAACAGAGACTGTAATTAGTTTTTGATAAATAAAATTTTTAGAATTCTTTCATTGAATAACTTTACCCTTTGAGACGAGGCCACCACTGTTATAGGCATTCCCACCTTGTCCCGCTCACTGGCACATAGATCTCCTCACAGCAGCCTTCAATACATGAAAGCCACGGCCGCTGCCGTCTTCGTACACTCATTTTCAGGATCCTACGGATTTGAGGAGAGTTATATAAGAAAGTGTTTACAATGTTACGTAACTTTCATTTCGCTGAGTTAATTTCCTTCTTTTTAGTTCTTTGTGTCATTTGTTAATTGTTATAGACTATTTTATCACTTTTATCCACATTTTATTAATTCAAAAGTTAAAAAAAAAAAATAAAAAAATTACAAAAGTTTTATTAATTTCTTTATTGTCTTTATGTGAATATATATATAATAAAAACAATATATAAAACATATATTTTAAGAGCATAAGAATTTAATGAATTAACTAAATAATAATTTAAAATATTATTAGAATAATTAATATTTTATTATAAGATTATTTTAGTTATTTCTATTATTTTATCTTTAAAAAATTTAACTTGTATCATTTACCGGCGCAATTTTGGTATTATAATAAATCTTAGCATTCTCTTTTACTCTTCCTTCTTCTCTCGCTAAAAAAAAATGATAAATTTTTATATATTTTATTTTCAATAATTAGTGGATTATTGCTATTTTTTTTTTTCCAATTAATTGTATCATATAAGAATTGGAGGAGAAAAATGGATCAACCGAGTTTTGAAATAGTAGTCTTCATTTTTTATTTGATCAGTAAGTACCGGTCTAATTAAGTTCTCTTAAACAAAGACAGTGATTAAACAACGAGATGATTTAGGGTATGGGATCAAGGTCCTTCTTAGATCTAACGAATGTTCTTGAAGCCCAAATTTGAAGTAGAAGTTGACAAGAGTTTGATGAACTCAACGACAACCTTAACGGAGTTAGTGGCGGCGAGTGGCGTGAAGGTGTCAGCTTCGTTTGATTCGGCAGTACCACCGCCGGCCAAGTCAGATAGAGCTCTGATAACAATGAAAGGAATTCTCTGTTGATAACATATCAAGGCAACTGAAGCACTTTCCATCTCAACAGGGCTTATATTGAATTTATCATAAATGAAGCTACGATAAGCTGCATTGTCTAAGTAAATGCTTGCACTTGTTCCCCTTTCAACAGTAACTACTTTTGGAGTTGTCGTTAGACATGTCGTTGAGTTTAGGCAACCTTCCAGCTCTATGCCCTGATCAATAAATCACCACCATTCATCTTAATTATTAAATTATCTACATGGTAAATAAAAACAAGTGTCTACAATTTCAAAATTTGTTCTCATTTGAAGGATATAAAATTTATTTAGACATACCTGAACTTAATTTCAGATATATAATTAGTGTATTTATTTGAAAAAAATTGTTATCATGCATCTCGAATGTGGTAGCAATGGCATTCTTTCATTAGTCAAAATAAAATCATATGGCATGGGCATCATGAAAAGGAGGTGGAAGGGGTGACTGGAGGTCCTTTCCTTTTATAGTATTTTATAAAAATAAAATAAACATTTTATTTCTTTATTGCAAAAAAAATAAAAATATTTCTTATTATTTTTCACAAATTTAACTTAATTATATTTACTCAATTTTTTTTAAACCTGCTACCACTACTACTACTACTTTGTTGTTTCGCCGCCTTAAGAAATAATTTTTTATTCTGGCCAGGGCATCATGTCAGTGATTAATTATTTTATCACCAACGGCTACCAATCTTGTTATTTTATTAAAGACTCTATTTTATAAAAATATTATATTTTAAAATTTTGAGTTTTTCAAAAAAAAAAAAATGCTATTTTATTGAATATTTTTATTTTTTAATAATTAATTAAATATTTTAAAAAAATTTAAATGAAGTTAATAAAAAAATTATGTTATTTTATTTAATATTTTTATTTTTTTAATAATTAATTAAATATTTTAAATAAAATTAATAAAAAAATTTAAATAAGCTATTCAACTCAACTTACATACATATAAAAAAAAAAAAAAACTCATTCAAAAATTAAATAAGTTAAATTTGAGCAAAATGCGTCAGCTAAACTTATTTAATACCTTTAATCATGACCATACAATAGTTCATATAATATTGTTATGTATTTAGTTTTAATATGATTGGTTATTTATATGTATAAAAGTCAAAAAAAATGTCCAGTTAAAAAATTATATAATTTTTTGTTGTTTGAATTTAGGTAGGCGATTGGACAGGTTCATTATTATGTTAGAATATATAACTTAGATTTAATAGTTTTTTTTTTTCGACTATTTAATTCATCATTTTTGAAAAGGTGATAACAGAAATTCAAATAATAATTTTTTTATTATTTTTCTCTATTTTCTTAAATTTTTATTTTAAAATATTCAACAGTTATTAATATTAAAACACTTTTTTTTTTCAAATGCAGTAGTTAACAAATAATAATTTTTTAGAATCCTTAAAATTAACACTAAATTGTTATTTTTTTAAAGTCGTTGGACTAAATTGTCATTTTTAAAGCTAGTGAATATTGTCACAATAAAAAAATTACTCAAGTGTATATATGACACTTATTTATATTGTTACACATTATAAAAAAAACATCTATTTTTTTTAAGAAAATTAACAATAAAATTATATGTATAAATAGTGTTATGTCGTGCTATTAAAAACAATCTAAATACTTTAATTGCAGTAGTTAGTGGAACAACCAGACATTACTATCTTTAGTTTAATAGTTTCTCGTGAACTTTACAGTTTACCTCAAGTTTTTTGGAGATTTCAAAGTAAGTTGGATCAACTTCAACCCAAAAGGCATGTTCTCTTTCTTCGGGAGTGCCATCTACTGGGAAGACCTCCTCAGGTTGATACCAAATATTGTTCAATACATTGTCTTGAGAGCTGTAATCTGAAACATTCACTGTGTAGTCTGCAAATTTCAGGTAACCAACATCTCTAGTGTAATCTCCTTGTGCTTCAAGTGCTAGCACATCTTCAGGTCCTTGTCCATATCTCTGCAACATATTATATGTAGTTACGTACAATACCTTTCATGTTAATTAATTTAATATTAAGAAAATATATATTACATGAGGTGATCCTTAATGATGCTTTTATTTTTATCCTTTATTATTTTTTAACACATATTCAAAAATATTTTTATTTTGTATATACATTTAAAAGCACAAAAATTATCAAAACTCTAACAATTTTAGCGATGAACGACCACTAAATCATCAATAAATCATATGCTATCTCTTTAAAAAAAAGTCTTAAACTTTAAATACTACACTCTTGACCATATGTTTAACTGAAATTCTTTTCCCTCTGTTTTTTTATAATTCTTTATTCAACTTGTTTTAAAAATAACCCCTTAACCTTCTCCTCCAATCTTTGTTATTTTTGGATAAACAGTACATATATATTTTTTTGGTAAGTGACACATATGTTCTTTTTGGACAAATGATATATATGTTCTTTTTTCTGAAGTGGTACATATAATGTCACATTTTTTTTTCTATTATACAACATATGATTTTTTCTTGATATGACACATATGTCTTTTTTTAAACAATTTTCACTTTTTATTAAGTATAAATGGTTGAATATACAAAATATATATATATATATATATATATATATATATATATATATGTATAATTATAATAAAAAAAATACATATATTTAATTAAAAATTAAAAAAAAATTTGTTATATACCAAAAAATAGAGGAAAAAAAGTACTCAAATAAAAGGATAAAAAAAAAAGAAAAAAAGGCGCAGAAAGGAGGGGGGGGGGGGGGGGAGGTGCAGAAAGGTTGGAAAAAAAATGAAAAAGGTGCAGAAAGAAAGAAAGAAAAATAAATAAATAAATAAAATGCGCTGTGCGTTTAATGAGGAGGTTTATTAATACAAGTCGGTCACAGTGACCGGGATTTTTAGATTTACATTTTTGAGCGTTGATTTACTATGTGCCAAAAATAGAAGGTGGGATAAATAAAATAATAATAATAAAAAAAAAAGATAGCTCTAGTTTTAATTTGTATTTATTTATCATATTTTTTTATACGAAAATTACCCTAAATATTCATTTTTACGTTATTAATTTATATATTGAGTAATTAATTATAACCTGCCAATTCCAAAGAGCAGAATGAGACCAATACTGAGGAATGGCCACATCTCCAATGTGTAAAGATGGGTTGGCGTTTCCAGCTATTCCATAATGTACTACTCCTTCTATATTGAAAAAGCTCAGAAGAAGCTGAGTTGTTATGCCTGCATTAATCTGTAGAAGAAGAACAACAACAAAATTTAAATTAAAAAGAAAAGAAAAGAAAAGAGAGAGAGAGATATTGGCTAGGTATGAGTCTATAATTATAACAATTAGAAAGAATATTAAGAAAAATACATACAAACATATTTATATATATATATATATGTTTGGTTGCTAAATTACCATGCTAAGCCCTGTCATGACTAATACGACTTTCTTCTCACCAATAGTCCCAAAGCGAAATCTCCTTCCTTAATAATAATTACAAAAATACAACAATTAATAATATCAAGGGAAAAAAAGAAGAAGGAAACACCAGCAAATAAATAATAAACAAAATAATATGTGTATATACATATACACACACATATATTAATTAATTAGTTACCAGAAAAGTCAATGGTAAGTCCAGTTGAAGTATACTCTCCAGAGTTAAGCAAAGGATTCATTTCAAAGAGATTAGGGATGACCAATCCTAAATAAGGGCCATCTGCATTAGCCTTATCAATCAAGTTTTGTGTCTCTTTTAAAATTGCAGCATTTGTTTGCTGTCCAATAAGGACTATCATCAGAAGAACATTACCTAAAACGGTAACTACCCCTAAAACTCCCATTTTTTTCCTTTATGTTAATGAGAAGATAAAGAAAGAAAGTGGACCAAGAGAAAGTGGGAGCAGTTGAAGATGTAATAAGGCACATATATGTAGGCCTATTTATAGTCAAATCGATGTGGCAAATAGTCGTTGTATTGTATTAACATGTGAATCATGCGTGTATATAAGAATATTATTATATTATCTTATTCTTATTTAATTTATAAATTTTTGTTTGCCAAATTTATAATTTTTTTTTATTTCAATCAATTATAATATGACTCGTGAGTAAATTTTTTTGAAAAATAAATAAATAAATTTTTAATTTTCAAAATTATTTAATCCCATACTATATTATACTATAATTAATATAAATATAAATTTAATTGTAAATTTATATATTTTAAGCCTCCTTTTATATTCTTTTATGTGGCTGGATAGAAAAGCCTTATCTTGTTCGAACAGTAAATTTATATCACATATTTATTTCCGTAGCTAATACCTATACTTTAGTAAAAACGAGTCATTGCTGACGGGCCACATATAACTACAGACCAAAATGTTCATAAAGATGGGAACATCAACAATTTAATTTACAGAAATAACATTATAAATGAATATTTGAAAAATATTTACGTAAATTTTGAACATTATAAATACCAATTAAATTAATTTTTTAATTTAAAAAAAATTGCAATAAGGATCACTTAAATTTTTTTTATTTAAAACAAATTTTTATAAATATAAATTAAATTAATTTTTTATTTAAAATTATATTTGTTACTCAAATAAAACATATAACATACATATGTATGACTAGAGTATTATGATTATAAAAAATTGGGTGAAGAGAATTTTTTTTTTTAAATTTTCGTAATATTTATATATTGTATTGAAATTAAAGAAAAATGTGAATAAAAGTAATACAAAACTATTTTAAAAACAAAAATTATATAAATCAAATCTAGAAATAAAAAATAGCATGAGAGATGATGGAAAGATAATTGAGAAAACCATGTAACTATGTACAAATATCACTATTTAATGCTTTATAATTAAATATTTACAATTAAAGTAAATGTGAACAATTTGGAAAAAAACTAAAATTGATTATTCTTACATAAATATCAACATATATAATATAAATAATAAGTCATGTATATTTAATTTTACAAAATTAAATATTTTAAAAATTTATATTTCACAATATAGTCATATTCGATATTTAAAAACAAATTATCAAAATTTTAAAAAATTACAATACAACTAATGAAAATATCAAAAATTTGACATATTTTGATATTTTTATGAAAACATTGAAACATTTTCAGATATTAAAAAAAAAAAAAAACTTTTTATATTGGTACATTAACATTATAGAAATTTGTTGAAAGTATCGAAAAGTATATATATATATAATTGAAAATAAGCTCCCTTAATTTAAAAAAAATAGGGCTATTGACATATAACACACACCGCCAAAAATCACCAAGATATTTTCATGCAATGCATAAAACTTATTAAAACATGATTTAAAAAGGGAGAAGAAAAAATATAGTTATTATAATTAAAGCACCAATATTTAATATATTTTTATGAAAGTTTAGTCCATTAATATTAAAAAAAATTAAATGAAAATATTTTATGATTTTTAAATTATTTTTATTTTTTTAGTTGTATTTAAAAAATAAAGTTTTAATATAATTAATTGTTGAACAATTTTTTAAAATAAACATTTTAAAAATACAAAAAAATTTAAAATTGATCTTTAATTTGGACCTGTGTCTTTCTTAAAGTTGATAAAACAAATTGTCCCAAAAAAGCTACTAAATCAAACTGATTTATTTCAAAAAGTTAGTAGACCTCTACATTTATGTGCCTATTTTTTTTGGGTTCACTTGATAATCCGAACCGTAAAACTCAACCTCCACGTTTCAATTCATAGGTACAAAAAATTAATCCTACAATTTCCATGATTTTCTTGGACAAGTTCTATCTACTCCTTTTTGTTTTTATCTCATCTTCTTCATTATTCAGTTTGCCTGGTTGCTTTTAGTGGATCTGCTTTTGTATCTGCTTTTTTGTTTTATTGTGAGCCGTGAGCTTCAGATGTGGAAGATAAATGCATGGAAATTTAGATTTGTGGGAAAGTATAAATTTTATATAGTACATAAATAATATGGAATATTCGCTTTTTAAGTTAATTTTCATGATTACTTATAAATAATATTATACTTAAATAATATGGAATAATAACTCTAATAAAAAACTAGTTATAAAGCTGAAAATCATGTGCTAGTGTGAAATGTGTGTGATAAATATTCCTACAATTAATGCTTCATTATCTAACCGAACAATTGAAGAAAATATAAGACACATTTTAATTTTGTGTCAGCCATAACTTTCGAAACCCTCTAATTAGGGTTATTTCTTCATTCTTTGCAATAGACTTGTTATAAATCGTACTTAGAATTGTATTAGTTTATTTTATTAATGAAATGAAAGTAAATTTAGTTTTTTTTTTTAAAGTCGCAAATAGGAAACACACAAAATAACATCATTTGATAGAAATGTAAAGGAGTAATTTGGTCATCTAAACAATAAATTTAATATTAAAATGGATGGTGTAAGGTGATTCTAGAATTTCCCAACTTTGTGCCAGCTAACTTGGTCATTGGTCTGATTTTGATTGCTTTAAGAAGGCCCGAAAACACTAGCTTCACAAACAGGGCTGGGCTTGTGTAATACATCCAAGTATCCAACAAGACTTAGCGTTCTAATATTTGAAAGGGCAAATATGACATTCCACTCCCTAGTCCCAACCTTACAAACTCTTCTTCTAAGATCTGTCTCTCGTCTTCACTGCGTGCCTGCGTACTCCCGTTAAGCCGTTAATCAGAAATTCGCCATGGGCATAGCGATTAGGGTTTGTCTTCTTCTTGCTGTATTCTTCTTTTCGTTTACGTGCCCTACCTTTTCGCTATATGAAGATCAAGTTGGTCTCCTGGACTGGTAAGCTTCGCTCTCACTCACTTCAGCTGCGAATCGATGCAATTGGAAAAATCATTTAATATTTGAGATTCATTGAATAACTACTTGTACTTTTTATTTTTTGTATTTAATAGATTTGTTTGTATTTGTACTTTCTATTTGCCATAAATCCTGTCGGAGCTAAATGATTTACCGTTAAAGTTTATGTTCTATATTATTTATTGCAAATAATTCTATGATACTTAGGAGGATTGATCATACTTTACGCAACCTTAGTTCGAAAGTTCGTATTGAATTTGTTGATCATTGTAGTAGCCAATGTCGCTGATGTTTTAAACTGTATATCTTCTGAATTTTCGATGATTAATGGAATTAAAAATATTCAACCGAACACGACTTCGATCAATTCGTTTTCTATTATTCTTTAATAATATCTCATTACAGGCACCAGCAGTACATAGGGAAAGTGAAGCAAGCTGTATTCCACACACAAAAGACTGGACGAAAGCGTGTTGTTGTATCCACTGAGGAGAACGTTATTGCTTCACTTGACCTCCGACATGGCGAGATCAGTATGTTGAAATTCTAATTATAAATTGATATTAAATTATAGGGAACAGGGCCAGGGACATACACAATCCTGTGATTTAGTCCCTTGCATTATAAGTAATGTAAGTGATTCATTTACTCCTTAATTTTAGAAAAAATGAGACAATTAAGGACAAAATACATAATTTTAATAATTTTTTAATTAATATTTTAATATAAAAAATAAAAATAATATAATTTGTTCTTAATTAGCATCTTAAAAAATAATATTTTAATTAAAACAATCATTAAAATTATGTATTTTATTTTTAATTGGCCACTTTTTCTAAACTGATTAAATGATGCCTATTGTAATCTAAGGAAATAAATGATACAAATGATCAAATCTAAGGACTTTCAGGTTTCATTGTTTATTATTTTTTAGAGTGGAATTACATGGAATTATTTGTCACTTAAATGTCGATTCCATTATGATGGCTTCGTTCGTAATGCATGGGTATCTTGTTACTTCCCAATCTCATTAATTCTGAGAAATAAACTTTTTGCATTGAACTGGGTCCTGTATGTGACTGCTTTCTGTTCACTTGAGTAGACCTCTTCTTCTCCTTTTGGCATTGATTGTGAATTGGGGAACTTAATAGATGCTCTGATCTCTGCAGTTTGGAGGCATGTTCTCGGAAGCAAGGATGTTGTGAATGGGATTGATTTGGCTTTGGGAAAATGTAAGAATCCAGGTTTCGTCATGGTCTTAACGAGATATATCTAAGTTGTGTTAATGTACAGCCCCCACTGGTTTGGCGTTGTTCTCTGGTTTTAACTTCGTGTTATCTAAATTTAGGGTTAAACCACCGAACTATTGAAAAAGCTAAAACCTCCCATCTAAAAGTTACCATCCATTTGATTGGCCATCAAATACTATCCAAAAGAGTCACATGAAATAGTTTGGTGATAGTTTTGTAAACTAATAGTTTGGTCGTAGATTTGTAAATTTTGTATATAAATTTACAAATCTATCACCAAACTATTAGTTTACATTTTACAATTTTTGAGTGCCTGCTTGATCTTTCTCGAACTATTTTTAACTATTAAAAATACTAAAAAGGCTAAGACTTGTTTAATTCAAAAGAGTCAACAAGAATGTGGAAAGAATTCATTACTGAAACATTCATATTTAAACGTCATTTTTCAATCCACTGTCATTGAGGAGTGAACTTTTGGTCACTCACTGATCTAACATTACATCAGATTTAATGTGATAAAAACATACGAATAGATAAAAGACTATCCTTTAGATTCTACCTCCTCAGGGTCTTTCAGTTGTGTATTTGTAATGTGTGCTATTGCTGATAAGAAAAAATATATGAAGTTTATGCTGAGGGATCTGATAATATTTTTGTTTTCATTTCTAATATTGCTTGTGAGTTGTAAGAGTATTATTTTTATGTTTATTCTCTTGACTAATGGCTATAGCTGTCAACCTTTTTTAAGTGGCCAATGGTTGAAATCTTGATTTAATTTTATCAGATGTCATAACCCTTTCTTCAGAGGGAACTGTTTTAAGAGCATGGAACCTTCCTGATGGCCAGATGGTATGGGAGTCTTTCTTACAGGGACCAAAGCTCTCGAAGTCATTGTTATTCGTGCCGGTTAGTGAAGAATCTTCAGCTAACATCCATATTATTACTTTTTTCTTTATTTGATTGTCCACTCCAAAGTTCTAAAATCAAAAGATATGTGTAGCATCAACACTACAATTCACAAATATGCTTATGAGTTTATATTAATGATGTCTTGTGCAGACAAATTTGAAAGTTGACAAGGATAATTTAATCCTTGTTTTTGGTAGAGGGTCTCTCCATGCTGTTTCTAGTATTGATGGTGAAGTTCTTTGGAAGATAGATTTTATAGATGAAAGGTTTGAAATTTGGAGATCTATGTGTCTACTATTCCTTCTTTCCCAGCATCATTATGCTATTAATAGTGTTTTTGCCTGTTTGCAGTGTGGAGGTTCAACAGATTATTCAGATCCCTGACAGTGATGATATATATGCAATAGCTTTTGTTGGTTCATCTCAGTTTGGTGCATACAAGATTAATACTAAGATTGGAGAGTTGCTTAAGCGCAATCTTGCAGCCCTTCCAGGTGGCATTTCTGAGGAAAGTTTGTTGGTTTCGAGCTATATGCTTGTGGCACTGGATGCTACAAGGTCAAACCTTTTAACAGTCAACTTCAGGGATGGTGAAATTAGCTTTAAGCAAACACAGATATCTGATGTTGTTGGACATTCTACTGGAGTACCAATGTTGTTACCCTCTAAGCTTCCTGGAATGTTTGCTGTAAAAATCAATGAACTTGTCACATTTGTAAGAGTGAGTGATGAAGGAAATTTGGAAGTGGTGGGTAAAATAAAAAATGCAGCTGCTGTAAGTGATGCTCTTTCATTTTCTAACGACGAACAAGCTTTTGCACTGGTTGAACGGGTGGGCGGTATGATCCACCTGAACATGAAGCTTACTAATGACTGGAATGGGTATTTGCTCAAAGAGAGCACTTTGGTGGACCAACAAAGGGGATCGGTCCATAAGGTTTTTATAAACAACTATATACGAACTGATAGATCTTATGGGTTTAGGGCTTTGATAGTCATGGAAGATCATTCACTATTGTTGCTGCAACAAGGCGAGATTGTATGGAGTAGGGAAGATGGCCTTGCATCAATTGTGGATGTAGCAACATCAGAACTACCTGTGAGAAAGGAAGGTGTATCAGTCACAAAAGTGGAGGAGAACCTGTTTGAATGGCTTAAGGTATAAACTTAATTAGGAATCAGAGAAAATTGAGATAGTGTACTCAAATTTGAATGTTTATTATAATTTTACAATAATAGCAAAAAGTTGACCAATATTGTAGTTACCTGTTAGTTTTCTTTCCTTTTTTGGGTCCATTTATGGTTTACGAGGCAATAATTTTTTTCCGCCTTGTTTTATATTTAAAAAAATTTATGAGGATTTTAAACATGAAAATGCTGTCATGAATTACCTGAATACATCTGACTCACTGATTCAATTCTCGCAATGTTTTGCCAATTTTATTTCTGATAGGGACACCTGCTGAAGCTCAAGGGAACTTTAATGATTTTAAGCTCAGAAGATGTTGCAGCTATTCAAGGAATGAGGCTAAAATATTCTGAGAAGAGCAAAATGACACGAGACCATAATGGTTTTCGTAAGTTGCTTATAGTACTGACTCAAGCAGGAAAACTTTTTGCGTTGCACACTGGAGATGGGCGGGTTGTCTGGTCTCTGTTACTGTCTTCACTGCGTACAGAAACATGTGCATATCCAACTGGGCTCAGTATTTACCAGTGGCAGGTACCACATCATCACGCAATGGATGTAAATCCATCTATTCTCATTGTAGGTCGATGTGGAAAAAGCTCTAATGCCCCAGGTGTTCTTTCATTTGTTGATACTTACACTGGGAAAGAAATTAATGCTTTGGATCTTGGACATTCAGTTGCACAAGTCATTCCACTACCAACCACTGATTCAACAGAGCAGCGTCTTCATCTGCTAATAGATATTGAGCAGCGTGCACATTTGTACCCGAAAACTTCTGAAGCCATTGGTATCTTTGAACGTGAGTTTCAAAATATTTACTGGTACTCAGTTGATGCTGATGAGGGCATTATAAAAGGTCATGTCTTGAGGAACAAGTGTGACCACGAATTTGTTGATGATTTCTGCTTTGACTCTAGGGATATGTGGTCAATTGTATTCCCCTCTGACTCTGAAAAAATCATAGCAACTGCAAGTAGAAAATTAAATGAGGTATACTTATTATTTAAAAGTTATTCACTTTTGGCATCGGTAGGTTGGGTCATGTGTCTCCAAAGAGTTTATTTTAGATCCATCTTGATATTTAATAGTGGCATTTACTTAAATGATGTATATATATTATTTATAAGTTATTCCTTTAGCATCGGTAGGTTGGGTGAGACGTCTCCTAAGAGTTTATTTTTAGATCCATCGTGATATTTAATAGTGGAATTTACTTATCGAATCTGTTAATTCTGTTAAATACTTTGGCAATCCATCATCTCATTTTTTGGTAGTTTGTCTCTGAACTGATACCAAGGCCTCTTAGAGTAAGATCGTCTTAGAATTTACAATATCAATTTAATAAGTTTATCAACTTTCAGCCCTATTTTATGATACTCGTATCTTTTGTTTAGCTATCTGTGTTATCATTTTAGAAAAAAGTTCCATACTCTTTTATTTGGATAGTTGTGATTTCTGACATTTAGGGTGTGTTTTTTCCTTTCTATGTGTTTATTGAATAACGGCAAGAAATTAGAATGAAAATATTAATTTACTTAAATGACGGTTTTAAAGTAATAATGACTAATATAAAATAAGAGAAAATATTAAAATTGGTGATAGTTTTAAATTTCACCTTATGAATTTAAGAAATGGAATCAAGACCAAGGGGAGCAGAAAAATAATTATTGGAAATGACTATTAACTTTTAGGGGCCTTATTTCCTTTCCACCATATTCTTAAGAAGTAAATGTTCAACTCATTTTTTTCTTTATTAGTAAACAGACCCTCTCAAATCACTTTTAGAATCATGAAACATTTATAACACCTCAATCATGCCTTTATTGTAAATTGTCTTCTGGTCTTATTAAAGGCATTGTAAATTGTCTTCTGGTCTTATTAAGTTTTAGCAATGACATAGAGTGGCTAAACATGTAGATTACAGTGCTAGGGCCTGCTAAGTTATAACCATTGCTTGTAGTTTATAACTTTGTCTTCCTTTTATTTTATTTTATGGGAGAGGTCCTTAAAATAGATTGGTCCTACTAAAACATTGTTTACTACCTTACTATGAATCTATGATGGCTTGGATGCTCATGCCTGCCAGCCCATCTATTTTTGAATTTGTTTGTTCTTGTTTTCACATTTTTAAAATGCTTTTCCGCTGGCATTGGTAACAATTTCAAGCGGTTTGCATTTCTAGGTGGTGCATACTCAAGCAAAGGTTATAGGAGACCGAGATGTGATGTACAAGTATATATCCAAAAATCTACTCTTTGTTGCAACAGTGGCACCAAAGGCTAGTGGTGAGATTGGAACAGCTACCCCAGAGGAGTCATGGTTGCTTGTCTATCTTATAGATACTATAACTGGTCGAATATTACACCGCATTACTCACTATGGTTCCCAGGGTCCTGTGCATGCTGTAAGCTTCTGCTCCACTTTGTCTCATGCTTTCTTGGAATGGACAAGTAGTTTTCCTCATGTATTTGTGCATTTTGCAGGTTTTCAGTGAGAATTGGGTTGTGTACCACTACTTTAATCTTAGAGCTCACAGATATGAGATCTCAGTGATAGAGATATATGATCAGTCCCGAGTGGTATGCTGGTGATCTAAAGTCTTTTTTATGCAATTCTTTTTGTTTTCTAAAACAAATAAATTTACATTTCAAAATAAAATACAATTGGCAGGAAAATAAGGATGTGTGGAAGCTGGTTCTTGGAAAGCATAATCTTACTTCGCCCATCTCTTCATATTCTCGACCAGAGATTGTCGCAAAGTCACAGTCTTATTTTTTCACACATTCTGTAAAAGAGATATCAGTGACATCAACAGCTAAGGGGATTACTTCAAAGCAGCTTCTGATTGGTACAATTGGAGATCAGGTTTGTTGTTCCCTTCATGCTCCTAGGTTTGGGATTTTACTTCTTTGATAGTGTTATCTTATTACTCCCTTTCGAACTGGTACATGCACTTCTGTGGACTGTGGGTGGGGATTGACTGGAACTTCTCAACTTCCTTTTATTTTCCACTTACTGTATGTGACCCTATGCAGGTTCTGGCACTTGATAAGCGATATGTAGATCCCCGGAGATCAGCCAGTCCCACACAGGCTGAGCAAGAGGAAGGCATTATTCCCCTAACCGATTCATTGCCTATCAATCCTCAGGTACACTGCCAGTTAATTATTGGAAAAAAATGTCGTAGAGGTCCTTTTACTTTTGTGAAAGGTGGTGTTTAGTTCTCTAGTGTAAAAAAAAGTATTTTTGAGTCTTTTTGCTTGTGAAAATGTGTTTTTTAGTTCTTTTATTTATGAAAAATGTAACAGACAAGGACAAAGTTAATTTTTTTATCAAATTTTTCATTAAATATAACGGAATTGTTACATGTATGTTTATATTTTTCAATAGTTGCATATGTAAAAAAATAATATTTAATTAAAAAAAAATCTTGCAAATTTAAACAAAATTTAAATAAAATTTTCATTGGTTAACATCTAAAGTCACAAATTAGATAATAAAAATTTTATTTAAATTGGATAGAAAGAAATTCTTAAAAATTGGAATAAATTTTTCAATGGATGTAAACATAAAAAATTAATATTTAATTAAAAACTTATTCAATTTTTTTTTTTAAATTCTTTCAAATTTAAACAAAATTTTCAATAAAATTTAAATAAATGTTTTATTGTCTAATATCTAAAGTCACAAATTAGACAATAAAATTTTTACTTAAGTTTGATAGAAAAACTTGTTAAAAAAAATTCAAATATATATGTGACACATGTACTATTCCATTAGATTTAACGAAAAAGTGAATAGAATATTAGCGTTGTCATTGTCTGACATCTTTTTTTATAAGTAAAGGGGCTTAAAAATTTCTTTTTTATAAGCAAAGGGACTTAAAATACTTTTTATAAACTAAAAGATTAAATGACACATATTGGCCTAAGTAAATGAACCATTTTAGCTCTTTACCTTTAATCATATCAAATAATAAAAATTACTAATTCTTGAGTATTTTTAATTTTCCCAAGAAAACACTATTTCTTAAATATTCATATTAGCACAGTGGTATCTTCAACCATGCTAGACAGTTTTCTTATCTACTAACCACTGCATCTGTTTGCCCGTGTCTGTGAGGTTTAAGAGTGGCTGTATGATCGATAATGAAGGGGGGAATTTTTTTTTTCCAATAAGCTGATATCAAGTTGCTGTGTTCTTTGTTTTAGTTAAAAAGTAGGACCCAAGTTCAAAGTAGCCTTCAAATCTCTTTCGTTTTAGTATCATCAAGAAGTGATTTTGTATATCTTCTATACTGTGGATGGTAAACACAAAGATTTGGTGGTTATAATAAGGTTTTGGTTCCACCACTTGCTCTGCTGTAGATTCATGCTTAATTGTATTTTTATTCAGAGAAGGAAAAAAAAAAATGATTCATGCTTAATAAACTCTAGAGCCAACTTTAAGAATCTATTTTGCATCTCAAGTTTGCAGATACAATCATAAGACCCATTTTTCTGTACGATGATGTCTCAGGTTCTAGTGGTTCTGATGATTTGTTGATTTTGCAGTCATATGTGACTCATGCCCTCAGAGTGGAGGGTCTCAAAGGCATAGTATCATTTCCTGCAAAGCTGGAGTCAACAACGCATATATTTTTGTATGGAGTAGATGTCTTTTACACTCGAATGGCGCCATCAAGAACTTATGATTCACTCACTGAAGATTTCAGCTATGCTTTACTCCTCATCACCATTGTTGCACTGATAGCAGCAATATTTGTGACATGGATTTTGTCCAAGAGGAAAGACCTACAAGATAAGTGGAGGTGATTCTCCAGAAGTTTTGTCCTGACAATTTTTTCGCATTAGGCTGCTTTTAATTTGAGTTACATTAGAATGTGTAATTCCAACTTGTACTTTAGCACACGTCTCTTATGGTTAATCATTTATTGTAAAATTCGCCAAAGTTATGAGGAGAACGTTCAGTCTATTGCTTCTAGTTTTAAATTTTTATGTGCAAGAGAATTATTTAAGAACTACAGCTCTAGTCTTTAGTGGAAGATGGGAAATTCTTTCATTTTTCTGCGGTTGTATCATATGACTGAGCGAGTGTTCAATGTTGTGAGAACCTTTCTTCATAAAATATAAGTGTTCAAAAAGCATTAGGCCAGGTTATCTTTGATATTTTTGAAAGATCATTTTTTAACTGTTATATTTAATTTTTGTTAAAGTCGAAGGTTATTGACATTTTTTAAAGGTCGGGATATTTGTGAAGAAAATGCAAATTGCAAACATCAATATTTTTCCAGTATTGACATTCAAAATTTGTTCTGAAATGTGGAAGAGATTCTAGCTTGAAGGTCAGGTCTAGCACCAAGAATCCTATAGATTGGCCATGGACCTACTAATGCACGTAAGGAGTGTGTGTACACAGGCTGGTTTGAATTTAGACAAAATTTGGAACTAATCTAATATCACGATTCTTTAAAAATGAGGACTAAATTAAACCAATAAATTTTAAAATTAATCTAAATTAAGTTTTTTTTGTTTGAGTTAGGTTAAGAAAATTTCTCCCCATTTTTAGGATTTTGTTTATTAATCTTTTTTTTTTTTTTTATAACTCTTGCATTAGAGTTTTTAATATTTTCAATATTAATTTTATTATAATCACTAAATTTAAAATTTTAGATTTCTGCCACTTATCTAATATCATTATTCATATTAATTACAAAGTGCAAGAAAGATTTAAAAGTAAAATAAATAATAAGCAATAAGGAATAGAAATAATTTATCTAGCAAAATTTGCTAATTTTCGTATCCCAACTATTCAAGATGTTGTCCATACGATACAAACTTTAACAACAGAAATATGGAAGACGGTATAATTATAATAGATAAATAATTAAATATTACATATCTAACTTTAACATCAATAAAAGGAAAAAACCTATTTATCTCATATTAACAATCAAGTAGGTTAAATTAAATTTTAAAATATTATCATAAATGAAAATGATTGTCCTATTAGATAATTATAACATACAAATTAATAATAAACAACAAAGCAAAAACATAAAATTTTTAATTTTTAATATACATCATCTATTATAAAATAAAAAAATAGAGTAAAATACTTAAATATCCAAGAAAAAATATACAAAATAATAAACCAAATGAAAGGGGCTGTTGACAACTGGCGAGAGAGGTTGATCATGACTAATAATTGCTGAAAGGAGACTGATGATTGCGAGAGATGCAGAAAGGCGATAACTTTTGTTTGAAGAAGTTATATAATTTGATGTATTAGTAAAAACGAGAGTTCGAGGATCATAAAAATCTATTGAAAATTTCAAATTTTTTAAAAATAATTGTATAAAATAATAATATAAATATAAAAATAATAAATAGATTAGGTTAATTTGATTTTTACAAGATTTAAATAAAATAAAATTTTAATTAATTTAATATTAATTAATTTTTTAAAATAAAAAATTAAACTGAATCAATAAAATTAGATTAGGTTAGGTTAGTTTCCAACAATATTTAAAGTCCCCTACATGCAGCTCACCTTGGTACTTGACCTCATACACCACCACACGCGTGCGTGCGTGCGTGCGTGCGTGAGCATAATAATATTCCCTTTTTAGTTTTTGTCTTACATGGGCCGCATGTAGACTCTATCTTGAATGAGACGTACACACTATAACAACTATGACTATAAATACTAAATGGTATTTGGGGGACTATCCCTAACGAGAGTGTAGTTTCAACCATTAGCTTTAGGAGTGATAATTTGCACAAATTGAGACAGTTTTAGTCGGCTCAAAATTAGTTTAATTTAAATTAAATAATTTAAATTTAATTTAAAAATAAAAGTGAATTTAAATTTAAACTAAAACACAAACGAATTGATTTAAACTAATTCGAATTATTAATTATATATATTTTTAATTAATATAAATTTTTTATTAAAAAAAATATATACTGATTAAAACTCAAGCATTATTATATGAAATAACAAAAGAACAAAAGATAAACATAAAAGAAAAAAACTAATTCTTAAAGTAAAAAATCAATTTATAAATAAATTAAGCAAAATGTAAACACCATTAAACCCTACCCATACAAAAGTCATAGGCTGCATGTTGTCATGAAAACTCACATTTAGAATAAAATGGTTCCAAATCTTAATAAAAAAATTTCTAGCTACAAAACAAAATAAATAGAGATGGATAATATTAAATAAAGATACTTACCAAAAAATAAAGAATTCAAGTGACTTCAAACATCACATGAGAATATAATTTTTTTCATAAACAAGAAAATAAAATTTTGACTATTATATAATACATAATTTTTAAGACAATAAACTAGTTAAAAAGAAAAAGCACATCATAGGTTAATAAAATGTTTGAAATTTTACTTCAAAGGGTATACCTAATTGATTTAAAAATAAAAATTTTATAATACTAATTGGAAGTAAAGAAGAATATTTTTTTTTAAAGAGTTGGGTAAATTTAAATGCTAAAAGTATTAACATAAAAAAATATAACATAATATTGTAATGATGAATAAATTATAACCATTTACATGTTTAATTGACAATAATTGTAATCATAATGAGAATCATTCAGAAAATTACTGTGTTTGGTTTGACTGTATTATGTAATAGAATGTAAAGGGATTATAGCAGTAACAATAATTTTCATTACGCATGCAGCCCTTATGAATACACTATATTGCTTTTATTTTTCTCACAATTTGCATAATCATTTATGATTTTTTTGCTCATTCTATCTTTTTTAGTAATAAAAAAAGTTTATTTTTTAATTTTACTTTATTTATAATTTTATAATCTTTTATTTTAATTACACTGCTTAAGCAAACATTGTAATAGTAATATTATTTTATTTACATTCAATTCCATTACAATTATTATTCTCATTACTTTTACATTCAGCGAACCAAATGCCATCAAAATTCATAATTAGCTTTTTTTTTTTTTTTTAATGGAAGATAAATATTGAAAGTGATGGAAGATTATTTTAATTTAAAAATAGCATTTTCTTTTCTTTTATCTTTTTTATTTAAAATTAATTTAAATTATTTCATTTTGGTCTAATGGGCTTGTCCTAACCCAGCTCAATTTTCTTCGAGTTATTCAAGTTGGGCCAAAACAAATCTCAAATTTAATTTAATTTGATTCATATTCAAATCGAATTCTTTAATTTAAATTCAATTTAGTTAAACAAACTACGACATAAATTACCACCTCTAATTAGCATTTTCTTTCATGGCATCACTCAATTATTTTGGTGCCCACTGTACTACCTCTAGAATTTTAGGTTGACCAAGTACTTGAAAACCACCAATTGTGTGGGGTGGCTCAGGGGAAACTTTATTGTTGATACGGACTAGTGAGGACGTATCGCCTTTTAGAAGAGAGGTGTGCGGTTCGATCCTTGGAGGCCGCATGCTTCTTAGCGCAAACTGCGACGCATGCCTCGCATTCTAAACTTGCAGAGAGCACCCGACCCGGTATGTTATAATTAAGGAGGTTTACTAAAGCTTCCAACGATGAATCCTTGATAGTGTGATGATGTATGACTGTGGCCCTATCTTCTTTAAACTTTGGTGAGCTTTATTTTGACCCAAAAAAAAAAAAAAAAAAAAAAAAAAAAAAAAAACTTGAAAACCTCTAGTTTCAATAAAGATATACAAGCAAGGAAATATTTCTTCAATTTTTGAGAATTTTTCCTCGAAGTTCAGAGTTTCACATAATTACCTACTTTGCATTATTTTATTTTATCATTATTCTTCTTATTACACTTTTTTTTTTATTTATTTATTTATCAATTTTATTATCAAATTGTACTTTTATCTCTAGTTTTTTATGGTTGAAGTTGAATTCAAATATATGCATTAGTAGTTTTGAGAATAAAACTCAAAATAGATAAATAAATTTCTGTTAGGACCTATAGGGCAGAGTCATTGATTTTTTTTTTTTTTCTTTCTATTGGAATGTAAATTCCTAATTTACGCTTAACTACATAATTATGTGATTTATATGTTGATATTATTTTAATAGATTATGATAAGTATTTTAATTCATGTGTACAAAATTATTAAATTTTAAGAACTTATGTATATTTTTTAAAAAATTATAGACAAATGTGTAATAATATTATAAATTTGGAAACTATGGGCTACTTTTTCCTTTTCTTTCCTCCATAATTTTTTTTTTTTTTGAGTTTGTTTGTCTAAAAGTTTTTTTTTTTTTCTCTCTTTTTTCTCTTCTTGCCAATTTGGCTTATGGTGTAATACTCTAATGACATTTGCACCTGGTGACAATATTGAAGAAGTATATTCAAATTTCGTTTATGATTAAAGTATGTGCGAGTGTGTAATATGTAATTTTGAAAAAAAAAAAGTTATTTTTTTTATTTTAGAAAAAAAAATTATTATATTTACATTGATCTATTTGAAGTGAGAAATAAAAATAAGAGCGGAGACGGTTTTGCTAATAAATATAATTGTCTCGCATCAATTTTGAATAAATTTGAATAATAATTGTTGGTTATGAGTGGCTAGCAATTTTTTCATAATTTAATTACGTTTTTTTATTTTTTAATATTTATTTTAAAAAATATTTAATTTAAAATATAAACATAATACTTACTCTACTATATTATTTAAAATATTAACATTAATTTTTATTCTTTAACTATTTAGCATATATATTTTTAAGTAAAATACAAAATATATAAAAATAATCAAAATTTAATTTAACATCCTAATATTAAGAATATTTTTTTATATATTTATACCTATAAAAAAAATATTAATATGTTTTTGGTTTCAATTAACCACAATTTTAATATTGCACAACTATTCTTACTAAACTCTTAATCAATTACGATTATTTTGGAAAAAAAACTTGTTAAATCTTTACTAATAATCACAACTTCAATCATTATAGTTAAAATGCTTTCTGCTATTATCTTTGATTTCACATTAAATACGCACGTGCGTCATTCAGCAAATAACACACGCATTACGTTCATTTTGATTTTGAAGGAAAAAGAAGAAACAGGTTATCAGGTACGTCCGCAGAAACGACGCAGTTTTGTCTTTTAGCCGCCATCAAGCCAAGAATTCTTAATTTGAGTTGAGTTTATTCAAAACACAAGACTCAAACTTCGGAATTTAAAGTTTTAAATTTGAACCGTCCGATTCTCAATCTCATTGAGTCAGCAACAAAAATAACCGTACACGTGTAGTTTCATTCTAATACCCGATACTTTCCTGACCTTGTTAGCGCCAAATTCCACTACTATCACTTTCCGGCACAAAAACCTAAAGCTCCCGTCTCAATCCAACGGCTACTAGCAAATCCTTTGCATTTCTCCTATCGATCTTAACCGTTAAAATAATTTCTCCGAGGACGAAATTTCTCTGATGTCCTTTTGACTCGTATTGATTGATTTGAACCCTGCAATATAACAAAAACTCAAATCTGAAATAAAGCTCAATAAGATAAGAGAGATTATTTAAATTCTATCCAAAGCTTTCTGTTAATCTCTGTTCAGCTTCTGGCGAAAGTTTCGATTCTCTCGCACAAGAAAGTTTACTCCGCCGGTGTCAGTTTCCGGCAATCTTAGAAGCGGCACTTTTTCGCCATTGTTTGATCTTGACTCTAATATTTGGATTCTCGTTTATGTAACCGAATGTGGAACTGATCGAACTTTTAATTTTGAAGTGCATAAAAGTTCACTGATTTTTCTTTGTATGATTTTGATTAGTGTCTTTTGAGATTTAATGGAGAATAACAAAACAATTACCGATTCCACGCCAAAGAAATTGGCAAGGCAATTGGATTTCTCGGCCAACGTGGTGTTGCCGGAGAGGTTGGAGACTCAGAGAAGGTTGCAGTCAACGTTACTGCCACCGCAGCTGCTACGATCTCGTCCAGAGTCGCCGGAAAAATTGCAATCACACCTTCAGTTACAGCCTCAGTCGCAAAAGCAGCCGTTAAAACGTCAAGTTCAGTCTCACAGGTCATGGCAAACTCCGCAGTTTATACCGCGACCAAATCTAGCTCTGACGCCACAGCATCAAGTTCCGCACCGTGTCAAGAAGCTTCCGATACAGGCATTGCATGCCGTGTAAGTTCTTTCTGATTCTTGACGATTTTGTGATAAATTTTGCATTTTACTATTTAAAATTGAGAAGTAATAAAAGTTAGTAAGGTATGTTCAGTAAAATTTTGTAGTTTGAGAAAAGAAAATAATAGAATGTTATTTTGTAACATATGTGTATAACGATTTGTGGAAAAGTATCGCTGAAGGTATTGTGAGTGTTTTGGATGATAGTGTAATTAGGTGAATCAACAAAACACAGACGAAAGGTCGGTGATCGGCTCATCTCTTTATGATCGTGTTTAATTATCAAACTGTAAAACAAGAAGAGGCTTGGCAAGGAACGTGTAGGCCAGTAGTAATGTTCTGGTTTTGAATCACCATAAATTCGTGAGTAGTTTAGTTATTAAAAAAAAAAAAAAAGCACAGCGATGCATGGACGACATAAAATAATATCACAGAAGTCAGAAATTAGAAATGAAGTCTTTTCGATCACTTTATGACAACTTGCCGTCTTCCTTGAGTTTGCTATATCGCACACATAAGCATCTTTTCTGCTCATTAGTACGTTAAACATGGTTCCTCACAACTGCATATACTTTCTTCCAGGTCAAAAAAACATGACTCTCCTAGATCACGCCCCTGCGTTGACACAAAAGATGGAACTCCAAAGAAGCAAAAGCAATGTAGATGTAAAAACTCTAAATGCCTGAAATTGTAAGTATATCAACTTTGCTGTCCAAGAATATACACCTGTTTTTTTTTTTTTTTTTTTGGGTTTTGTGTGTTGAACAGTATTAGATCCTTTCCCAAATGGCAAACATATGCCACTACTATACTCATTTTCCAAAATGCTTCTCTCACGTCAACTTAGTTGTAGATCTTTTTACATTAACCTTTTGGGTTGGGCTCATTGCCCTGTGTAAATCCATGGGAGCTATTAAGTCTATTAAATGGTATTAGAGACTAATCGGTGAAATGTGGCTTGGTAGACTTGAAGGAAAAAATTCGCAACTTATTAGTGAGCTCGGTTGCAAAAATTAAATTGTTGAACTTGGACGACCTTGAAACCTTGGCAATAAAGGTGAGTTAAAGTTAAAGTTCAGTGGGGCTAGCCATCGATTTGATTGACTTTAGTGGGAGTATGGACCTGGAAAACCAAGTGATCTTAGGGAGAATTATTGAGAATTAATTACAAATTTATCTCACATTACTAATAAGAGCATGTATTTATAAGTGTATCAATCAAATCCACTCAATGGGTAACTTTTCGGATGGGAACTATTGGGCCTATCATTAATTTTTCTTCAATTGATTTAGACTTTAAAGAATATGGAATGGTTTTGATTAAATTTATTGATATCTTATAGTTGCTTTTCTAACTTATCTTAATACATTAATACCTATCAGCATTATTCCTTTGTATGACTTTTTTCTTATGCATGCACGGAATAGTTAGTTGGTGACTTTTACCTTTCCTGGAGAAAGGTGGACATATATCTTTCTTTCTTTACAGCTTTCCTAGTTTGAATTACATCTGGAACTCAGATAAAATGTCTTGGTCATTAGGTTTCTCTTATCAATTTTATAATTAAGAAGCTACCTTGTTTCATTTCTTAGGTATTGTGAGTGCTTTGCAGCTGGGATTTATTGTGATGGCTGCGGCTGCTTAAATTGTCACAATAACGTGGAAAATGATGCTGCAAAGCAGCAGGCTGTTGGAGCAATTTTAGAGCGTAACCCAAATGCTTTCAGACCAAAGATTGCAAACAGTCCACATGAATCTCAGGAAGATAAGGTCTATATGTGTTAATTAGTTTTGATGTGCGAAAATATTGCTTGTGTGATGAAGTTGCACAAACATTAGTAATGCTGTTTATATTGTGCCTGTGAATTTTTGTAGAACTCTGCAACCTTTTATTTCTACCTACCATTTTTTTGGTCATGATATTCTCTCCACCAAACTGAGTGCAGAAAATTTCCCTAAATACAAACTTTAAGTCTTGTGGAGTGTTGCTAATATATTCGTATGTAGCTGGGTTGCACGCTAGGCTTCCATTTGAATGTCATATGTGTTCAAGTTTACAGCATAAAAGTATGGATGTCTCACATGAATACCTTGTAGGAATTATGAAACTTAAGTAATTATCAGACTCAAATCGTGCTATTACTTATATGGGAAAAATCCTTCCATTGATAAATCTTCTCTTTGGGGCTCTAACTGTGATTCTCTGTATACATTGATTTGATCACTTCTCCTAACTAGACTAACATTTATTGTTTGAGTAAATAGACAGATTGTCAGTCAACTTTTCATCATTTATACATTTTCATATTTATTTTTGCAGTTTATGCAATTGAATACTTATCTTTTTTATTATAAGCGATCAAATATTTTAAACTATTTATGTCCGTGGCTAATGATCAAATCATTAGTCAACAATAAATTGGAATGTTTAAAGAGTGTAAAGGGGCTATTCTAGACTTCTAGTACAATGACCTTAAAACAAAAAACTAGCTAGTAAACAACGAATACTCAATAATTAGGAAAAGAAAACAGAAAAGTTTGAAGACAGTTCTGTACTTCTTGAATAGAGAGCATTCGACATCTATCATTTTTTAGATATTTCCTCAGTATTGGTCTCAAGTTCATTGCTTTCATTGGAAACATTGGTTGATGGAGATGACACAACTTGTGAAGAGAACTTGAAATCTGGGGGAAAAATGTCATACCTTAAATTATACTTTCCATTTGGTTGATTTAGTAGTTTCCAACTTGTACAGCATACAGATTCATCCATAAAAGCAAATAATCAAAAATCTCAAGTGTGGAGTTTGATATGGTTTTTCAAACATGCAACTCTATACACTTGAAATGTTGAAACTTATTGTTGACTAATGGTTTGATCGGCAGTCATGAACAGAATTAGCTTAAAATAGTTGAATACATACAATTGAAAAACTTAAGTAGTGCATAAATTGTAACTATAAGTATGAAAATGCACAACTTGCAAAAGCTTGAATGTGAATTTTTCCATTTACTCTAATCATTTTTAGTAGAGAGGAAACAAGCAGAATGGTTTGATAACTTTTGTTTGACTATCTAATGGTTTCGTGGCTGTATTAATTTGCCTGGCTGAGCTTGGCTTTAATCTTTGTTATCTGAAAACGAACACAGGAAGACACCGTTGAAGTTCAAGCTGCAGGAAAGCACAATAAAGGATGTAACTGCAAAAAATCAGGATGCCTGAAGAAGTATTGTGAGTGCTTTCAAGCCAATATTCTGTGTTCTGAAAATTGTAAATGTTGTGATTGCAAGAACTTTGAAGGAAGTGACGAAAGAAGAGCCTTGTGTCATGAAGACCACAATACCACACCTTATATCCAGCTGGCAGCTAATGCAGCCATTAATGGGGCCATTGGTTCCTCTGGCTATGGGACCCCTCTAGTATCCAGGAAAAGGAAAGATCACCAGCTCTGTTTTGCTATAGGAGCCAAAGATGAGGCCAATCACATGACTGCACAAGATCAAAAGGTACTTATGTTACTTGAATGCAAAATTATTATGTATGATGTATCAGAATACCGATTGGTAAAGTACTGCAGATAATTAAGCGCATGCATGATTGTTCTTTGAAATCATTCAACAAGAGGCTCCTGTTAGGATTTTAAAGGCTTTTGCTTGGTATTGTCTTCCTTCTTTTTACCTTCTAATTCTAGTTCCTACTTCTCCAGATTTCCTCTGCTTTATGTAATATTTTTTTGAAGAGTATGTTAATGCATGTTGGTATTTTATGGAAAATGAGAGATCTATCAAATCTTAAGCTGTTGTAAAATGTAAATATGGCTTCAATTTCCGTTAGTTTAACATTTTTTATATTGCTGACAAGGTATGGATGCATCTTTGAAACAGGAAAATAATCTAACAACTCCTTTGTTCAGTGCTTCTTCATTACCTGTTCCTCTTTCTTGTGAGGCGAACAAAGCCACATTGGGAAGTTCAAAATTGACATACAGGTATTAGCAATTTTCATCTGCTTGTTGCTAGATATTTTTCTTCTTTTTTTCATTGTTTCTTTGCTTCTTTCTTTTTTTGATGAACTTATTATCATTTACATTCATGAATGCAGATCTGCATTGGCTGAGGTCCTCCAGCCACAGGACGTGAAGGATCTCTGTTCACTTTTGGTTATGGTTTCAGGAGAAGCTGCCAACATGTTTTCAGGTTGCAGATCACTTCTAAATAACTAAATAATTACTTGACTTAATGATTGTTACATTTTATTTTGGTCTAGGTATAGAGCTTTCATTCAACTACATAAGGAGTTTACACTAGAATTAAAACAACAAACTGAAAGCCAGAACTCAGCACAGCTAAGAGTTCTTCCATTAACCACCTAAAACACAGAGACCTAGAAGTAGAATTGAAAATCTTTTAGTAAACCAAAAATCATTTAACTAATGACTCCGTGTTGGGATATGTGGGGCAGCGAAGTGTTGGACAGGTTGAAAATAATAAATAATAAATATGCAGTAATAAATATAAAATGACACAAAGTATTTAATGTGGAAAAATCCACTCAATGTAAGACGAAAATAACTACGGGTCAACTCCGAAAAACTTCCACTATATCAAAAATAGGTACAACAATTTTCTCAAGTTAATGCCCAAACTTGAGGTATTACAATATTACACTCACAAAGTGTATCTCTCACACTTACTATTGTGTGGTAAATCTCTTACTATTTTATCTCTGCAGCTATTTATTACTCTCTGTAGAATACCTCACTTTTATCTTACAGCTTGAATTTTGCTGTGGTATTTTCTCAGCTGATATATTTTTCAGCTCCTCTCAATTTCTCAGCTTGTGAGTTCTGAGATTAATTTCCTTATTCTTTTCTCCATCTCTATTTATAGAGAAATATAAACGGTGCTTACATCACTGCTTACATATGATATTCTCTTTCATTTTAACAAATGTTGCACCGCCTTGTTTCATTTGCATCTTTCTTCTTTTCCTTTGTCAATATTTCTTGTTGCTGCTTTCTTTATTCAAGAGAAGAAATTAGGCGGACCTCACACTTTAAACCAGCCAATTTGGCGTATTCTGAAAACATGGAGTTTTGACACAATAGTGGTTGCCGGAAGCTATAATACTAGGGTTTTATTAGAAGTTTAGAGTAATATTTTAAATAAACAATATTTGGTATAGTTCGAACTCATGTCTCGAATGAAGGAGAGTGATTATTACTGCTAAACTAGTGAGTGAACCAAAGTTTAGAATTAAACTAATTTGTGAATTTAGTCTATTTAGCTATGTATATAATAGATTACATTAGGATTTTTATGTTAGTTTTACCCTGCAAATTAATAATTAAATATTTGAAGATCCATTTCTTGAATAATAACAGTTCTTTTCCATCTTTTATTCCCTTAAAGAAGGATTTTTTTTTTTTTTTTTTATCTCAGTAGTATTACTTTTCAGAATGTAGACAAATGGAAAGAATCAGCAAAACTCATAAAGAGAGAGAAGAGTGTCATCATATGCATGGTTCCCAAAATGTTGTGGCTAACAACTCTTTGAAAGAAAGGCTACCACATAGGGATGTTACCACTGGTTCTGGATCAGTTGGAGATGATTTGCAAAATGTTCGGCCGTTGTCTCCCGGAACACTTGCATTGATGTGTGATGAAAAAGCCATGATTATGGAACCTAACTTACGTAGTGGAGCCATGATCTATATTGAAGACACAACCAGTAAGTCGTCTGATGGGCATGATTGTGCAGAGCTTTATGGAATACAACAATACCTTATTCTGAGAAGATTCAGTAATTTTCTTAGCCGGATCATCACCAGAGGGAGCATAAAAGGTAAGTTTCTCCATCTTACTTTATATTGATACTGCTTGAGCTTATTTATTCAAAATCCAACTTCGATTTACTATATCTCCTTTGTTTCAAAATTGGTTCATTTGCATCATGATAACTATCTAATATTATTATCGTATCTAACTTAAAAGATTATTATAGTTAGCTGTCTTGTTCTGATCAATCAATTGATGTTTGAACTGAATTCTATATTTAAGTTTCTTACTGATACGGAATTCTGATACGAACTCCCTATGTATATCTTACTAAACGATATAAACTATATGAAAAACATAGATTTATTGTTCTTTGAGGAACTGTGGCCTCCCAAGTTTCCGGTCTTAGAGGGTCCCAATTTATTTCCAAAAATATATTTCATTTTATTGCTTTATTCATAACTAATAACAAATAATAGAGATATTTACTACTAAAATATCCAAAAAATACCATCTATGATAAAACTAGATCATATAAATGATAATAGCAACAATTATGTGATATTTTCCACTTAAATTAAAAGCTAGAAATTCAAATTGTTAAATACAATTTTGATATTGTAACAAATTCACAATATCAATCGCAAATTCACAATATCAACTCAATTCTGTCCTTGGGAAAGAAGCAAGTTCCTCTTTACTGAGTTATTCACCTTTCTACAATTTGTCCTTTCAAGCCAACGTTCAAAAATTTAGAGGATGTGAAATTTCAAAAAAGGAATAAATATTAAAAAAAATATCACAAGGAATTCTTGTTCTTTTGTAATGTTGAGTAAAATTTGGGGAGTGCACCTTCTTGTGTCCTTTGAGCTTTGATTAATTCCTTATCACAGACGCCCTTACAACTCTTCTGATAAACTTACAGAAACAATGTGTTTTTCATTGGTCAAAGGTGAGTTGGGGAGGCAAAACGAATCTGTAGCCGGTCACTTTCAAGGCTGACACCGAAATGAAGAATCACAAGGAATTGTATGGCAATAGCATTCTGAAATCTTCTGCCTCAGCTACTGCTAAACCATTGCAATCTGTCTCAAGAAATACTTGTCCCAGCGATGATATATCTTTAAAGATTGGATTGTGATGATGAACAGATATGACTTCATTTTCAGTTTTCTTTTTGTTGGTTTTGACTTTTGATGTAGGTCTTGAATTCTTCTAGGAGGAAACTTTCATGGATCGCCCGTCACATGAATTTTTTTCTTTACAGCAGATGTATTGAGAAATAAGTACATATCAGGAGAGAGATAGATTCAAATTCTTTGACCATAAAATTAGGGTTCAATATTTTTCTCTTTTCTACATTCATTCCCTATTTGTATCTATCTTTCTCCTGCTATACCCACAATTTATATGCATCTATAATATAGATCTCCTGTCACATTGGCGTAGCCTTTTTTCCCCTTTTCTTTCTTCTGTTTTCTTTTCATTTTTAGTAAAGATATAGTTCATGTGATTGTGAAGAGTAATATTTTTCGAAAATTGATGATTTTGTTGGTATTTTAGGATAACTGCTTAGTCTATCCATAATTGTACATTGGAGGAGTTAATAGAGTATATTTCCTACCGATCAAATTAATTACTTTTATCGAGTATTTTGTATTTTTCAAAAGAGTTATTACTAATATTACATTTTAATGGTCTCAAGTTTGTGGAACAGTGAATAATTTTTCATTGTCCATATATTCAAGAGTCAATGGCAATTAAGCCAACAAAAGCATTCTTTAGGTAGTGTCAGGGAAAGCTTCTTTCCTAACCTGACTGCCCTTGTTCATGGTTTTGTATGAATGAGTTGGTGCTCTATAATCTGGGATTTTTTTTTTTTAATACAGACGACCAACAGGAGTAATAGTTTATCACCTACTTAATTTGTTAATTGAAAAAAAGAAAAGAAAAGAAAAGTAGACAAATAAAAAAAAAAAACTATACATAGATCTACTGTTAAAATCTAGATGTTAGTCATTATGACCCTTTTATTTCCATTTTAACTTGTTATTCCTCTTCATCAGCAAAATCAGCCCCGATGGACTTTTCATGCTTCAGAATCGATCAAAGAGTTATTTTGTTGGAGACATAACCAATGGAAATGATCAAAAGAAGTGTTCTTGTGAAGAGCAAGAAAGCTTTTAGCATTCAAAACTTCAGAAAAATCACCAAGTCATGTAGTTGTGGGTAAGTATAGAATAGCATGCACTTAGTCAAGAGAGTCTGCCTTAGTAATAGGAACATCACTAATGACGGTAGATTTAGCATTTACAATATCGACATTAATAACAGTGCTAGAGGCAATGACAATAGGGTCAACAGTAGTAGTAGGGACAGAAACAGGGGTATGAAGAGCGAGGCAGCAACCGTGGTAGAGGACCCAAACTTGAGGACTAAACAAATCAGCATGCTGCAGGCCCTAATGGTTCAAAAAAAAAAAAAAATTTCTCTTCTTTTCTTTGGAGCAGTTATGAGATTGAATAGCATTCAACCATGGAGAGAGTGAAGAAGAAGACAAAGGTTTTAGCGCTTAATCAAAATATTCGATTAAGCGACAAAGCCTTAAAACGATCAAAATCAAATTGTGTCCAAATATGTAAAACATATAAGATCATGATTTTTAACAAACAATTTTCGATTAAGTGCTAAAGCCTTCGAAACAATCAAAATCAAATCGTGTCCAAATATGTAAACGTATAAAATCATGATTTTTAACAAGCAAAGCTCTTATCAACACAATCTTAGTATAAAAAAGTCTATATACTCAAACAAGAAAACAAATTGCTAGAATTCTTTAGCAAACAAAAATTGACTGTAAATGAATATCAATATACTATTTTGTCATCTAAGAATGAACAGTAGCTGTAGGTTATTGACATTAAAATGAAATCAATAGGATAAGCCAAAAGAAAAAAATACAACTGCCACAATAGGATGTAACGATTTGGTTTTCATACTCGAGATGCAATCAGAACCATGCAGGCTATCATGACCCTAGTACCACAGAGGTGATCAAAGGTAATTTTTTCCCTAAGAAGCAAGTTTTTTTTATTCTAACATAAGACAATCTAATTAATTGAATTAACTGCATGTCACTTCACCCTTTCTTAGGCATGGCTGCGAGCCTAGTGTACATTCTTGCCATTGACTGGTACCCTCGTATGTCACCCGAGCGCAGAAGGTTGCCTGCACATGGACAGAAAGTTACATCTAAATTGCAAATTTTTAAGAGTTTAATGCAAGTTGATCTCTCCAGATGTAAACTATGCTTAGAGGTTTACTTATGCAACAGTTGTTTGGTCTTCAGTACAGTTTGAATTTGTAAAACTTATTACCTGAGTCACAGTTGAGTGGACTATCAGGTTCTGGATGAGCCATCAAAGCAATTATAGCTCTGCAAACAGATTGAAGAGTCCATGCAGGGCTCCACGCATTCTTCAAGATATCAAGGCAAATTTCCCCCGTCTAAAGCAGAACAATTAGGAAAAAAAATAAATAGCTTAAATAAGCTTCTAAGTAATCAAGCATAGACTAGACAGCTTCTAAGGTCCAAATTAATTTTGGACTCATTTAACATAAAGTCCACAAACTAAAAAAACCTAAAACTTTAGGCATCCAACTTATTGAGTGTTTATTTAAGTCATTTTTGTCAGAAGTAGGTGGAAAAAAAAACTCTCGGCATCTAACTTATTGAGCATTTCACTTAAGTCCTTTTTTGTTAGAAGTTGTTAGAAAACAACTCTCTCAAAAGCTTAAGCTGTTGAAAAAATGACCGATTATATTTTTATACATTTATCACTCCTCTACAAATATTAGTTTTATATATCATGAAGGTCAAACACTTGTAATTTAACAATTGGAGTTATTGGACATTGAACACAATATCTTCAGCTTTGATACTATGTTAGAAGTTGTTGGTAAAAAGACTAACTATATTTTAAAACATTTATCACTCTTTATCACACTTAGGTCCCAAACTTTTAATTATTCATCAAAACATAATAGTTTAGGGAACAAAGTATTAACATTTTTAATTTAGAGTCCTTTATGCAAAACATTTCAAAATTTGAGGACCTTATCACCTTCGAAACTATTGATCCTTTATAATATGTAACAAGTTGTTAGAGGATAATCCTTAGTTTACCTCAAGAAAGTCAAACCTAGTCCTAGATAAGCTCTTTGTTTGTGGCATCTAATCTTTCAAAGACGCTAAACGATAGGTAATTGGGAATATTACAAATGAAAATCAAATTTTCAACCCAATTATGTAGATGCCCTAGTGGACTCAACTGAAATCTTGCATTTGTATCTGCTGTATCTGTAACTCAACCAAATGTTGAAACACCCTACACTGTCTCAGAGGAGTCAAAACAAGGATAAAACACTGGAACAAATTCCTTAGTATAACCTCTCTATTTTCGGAAAATGCACGATTCGTACGTAAGGTGAGGATGAGCAAAAAATTATTATATGGAGCATTTGTACCTTAAAATGCACGTTTGGATGGAAAATCTTAGTCAAGAACCGCACTTGTGGAGGCTGAAGTGGATACTGCTCTGGAACAGCTAAGGCAAGCTGGAATATGCCACCCTCATAAGGAGTCTCCGAAGGTCCCTAAGTCCAATAAATAAACAACTAATAAAGATTTATGTTTCTAATATACTAGAAAATCAGTAGAAAACATACTTTGATAAGAGCAGTCCATTTAAATATGTTGGTATCATCACAAGCGAGTTGAATATCTGGATCAGCTACTTTTTCTCGCTGCACCTCTTTATATTCTTTGAACAGCCTTGCTCTTGATGCCTGCATAAAAGATAATTCACTCATAAAGATCCAGCATATCAATGAATTACAGTGGAATGAAACCTGAAGCTAGAAGTATCGAGCTCATTCCTTCTATAAACAAACAAACAAAAACTGATATGAAAAGAAAGATCTGATTGTCTATAGCTAACCTGCATTCTGGTAATTGATTTTTAACTTATTGACCTTAGAGAGTGAATTTGAATCGAACCCAACTGCATAATTTATGAATAATTAGTCACTTGTTTCCTACACTAAATGAAATAATAATAAGTATACTAATAAAAAGTAAGTGATCGTATTTAACACTTAATAGTACATTTTGATCCAAAGACATAAGCATAATGATGAAAATAAAAATATTGTTATTATATACTAATTAGAATGTATCTCGTATCCTTAAGGATTTATTTTATCTTATTTAAAGTTTCAATCTTTATTAATTAGATTTAAATATATTATCTTATTTATGAATAAACACTAAAAACAAAATAAGGGTGTTAAGAGTATTGAATCATTTATCATTTCTCCCTAGTTTTGTCTATCTATATCCTCCGTCTATATCTTTCCCAATTTCTGAATTTTCTTCTCTATCCCTAACTCTAATTTCTCCATGTTCTTCCCCTTTACTGATTCACACCATATAACTCAAAAAAAAAAATTTCAATTACAAAATGAGTTGAACTGATCGTGTTTGTCTTTCAAATACAAAAAAGGGGCCTTGATTCTTTCTTAAGCAATAGTTAATTACACTACTACATGCATTTTCTTTTCTTATACACTAGTTCTATTCTTTAAATGACATGTCTCATTTCTTTCTGTAATTAAACTTTTTTTTCTTCAAATGAGTAATAATACACAATATCACATGCCAATTAGCATTATCTTCTTTCTTTTCTTCTACTTTTTCCTTAAATTTTTTCATCTACCAATGAGAGCAAGACCTTGAACAACCTAACAAGCTCTATAAAAATAAAATAAAATAAATAAATAATCGAAATTTTGTAGTAAAAAAAAAAACATGGTCACTGTAGAACTGCAGAATCGGCCAAACAAAGTAAGATACCGAGCCAACATTTGAAAGAAACATAAATTGAAACATACCGATAAGAAAATTAAGAGAATAGGGAACGAAAAGACAAAATGTCAAGATTATTATCCAAATTGACGAAAGGTTACTTCTTTTTGGGCAACCAAAAGCGACATTATCAAACAAAGGAAGTGAATCGTGATGCTCAGACGGTGATAAATTTACCTGGTAAATGCAAATGTTCAATTGAGACAGACAGACAGACAGACAGAGGTGAATTTCCTTCGAAATGCGATTCCAGTAATCCAGATATTGGAGGAAAAAAAGAACGAAGATTTGGCCTCCGGTAGTCTGTGCAAAGGCCTACGATATGAGGTTGTAGTTAAACATCGTGGCGACCGTGAGATAATGACGTGCGCTCGCTATTCGGCTGGGTCCCATGAGATAATAATGAGAAGAATTATGGATTGATTTTAGTTTTAGATTAATGATCATGTTAATAACATGCCACAATTAGATAATAAAAAGACTTGAAAATTATCTCATTCTTTTTTTATATATATATTGAATTTATATTATTGGATTATCATTTTTTTTAAAATTATCAAAAATAATATCACTAAAATTTATAATAATAAAACTATCACTTCAATAACATTAAATGTTAATTTAAACGTGTAATATTAAACGAGTCTAAATTATCGTCGTTCAATTCCAATTGAATGAATGTTTAAAAAAAATATATCAATTATTTTTTTAATTATAAAATTATAAATTTAAACACAATAAATACTATTATTATTATTATTTTCGTGAAACTTAAGAATTCGGTCTTAAAAAATTATACTTGAAGAATTTGGTCCTGAAAAATTATGAGAATTTTGAATCAAATAATCTCATTTATTAAGTGCTTACATTTTTTACTCCCTTATTATTATTGATCACATATTTTTAAAAATATTTTATTATATATATATATATATATGTGTGTATTTAATTGCACAAAGGTCATTAAAGTTATAATACCAATAATAAGCAGCCATCAAAATACCCATAAACTATTAAATGCTCTTAAAAATATTTTAAATCATGAATAATATTTTTAAACACGTGTTTAAATGTACTTTATTTTTAATCAAATGTTTAATTTTTTTTATAAATTAATTAGAGCCAACAGTAAAAAGATAAAAAGTAGTGTACATATAGTCTAAAAATGAGTTTGGTATTCCAGAAATTCTTTATATTTATTAAATGTACACTTTAAAATACTTTCTTTTAGGTGGTATATTGTAGATATTTTAAATTTTAAAAATATACACTTAAGTTCAATTTTTTAACATATGATTCTCATATGATTTTTTATTGGGATAATTTTGGAATTAAAATTTTTTTTTGTTAATTTTTTTTTTTCAAAAAAAAATTATGAGACAAAAAATTAGTAAAAAAATGGACCAAATTTTTAAAAAAAAATTACATTTTTTGTCATTTTTTTTTATATCAAAAACTAATTTTGTTTAGAAAAAATCAGTTTAATAAAAAGATTGAAAATTGAAAATTACCATTTTAAAAAGTTACATGAAAATTATGTATTAAAAAATTAACAATTTTTAAAAAAATTAAAATTAATTGCACATTTTAAAAAGTTATAGAACTTAATATATAATATTTAAAAAAAAATGACTAAAATATACATTTAAAAAAAATAATAGACTAATAAAATATCATACCCGTCTAAAAACTACTCAAAATTATTCATTACTCTTGTATATTGTTGATATTTTGTAATACCGTGCAAACTTTTATGCATCCTTAGTCATATTTTATTTTGAGAGGCTCCATTATCATAAATTTATTTTATTAATGATAATTCATCTAATTTTAATAGCCTTAAAGTTTAATTAGTTATAAAGATTAAATAAATAATTTATATATTTTTATTGTAATAATAACAAAAATCTTATTACTAATATAGATGAGCTAATATAATTTTCTTAACGATGTTAGAATTTCTAAATTACTAGCCACTACTTTTTATATAAAAATAGCTGTTCAAATTATTTATCAAAATTTCTTATTAACTTAAATCTCTCTAATTCTATCAACTCTCAACATCTTCTATAAATACTTCAAGTCTTCATTTCTTAGGTATGTATTCATTAATATCATATTGTTACTACGTGCATCTTATTTCTCATTATTTTGAGATCTGACTTTTGCATCGGAGAATCTTTGGCAAATATTACATATATCCATCATTCTTTGGGTTTTGCAAGATCATGATAGACAAATATAGTGAATACATAAATTGACATCAACACTAGTTTAACATATATAAATTTAGTCATCTTTTAATTCACAAAATTTAGTCTCATTTAAATTTAACAAATTTAATATAATGTTTAAATTTATGTCAAATTGATTTAAAGTCAGTTACATTTCAATATGATGTAACTTAGTTTTTCAATTTATTTGGTTGCCATGACTCCATACATAATTTGGTTCATAGTTTATGAAAATTTATAATTTAGTTATAAACTTTTCATTCATGTGATACTTAAGCATAATAGTGTTAAACTAATTTGATGAAAATTTGAATATTAGATTAAATTTGTCGAAATTAAAAATATTATGAAATAAATAACATAAATTGAAAAGTTATTAACCAAAAATTATACAATATTACGTAGGTTAGAGACGAATTCTATAAATAAAAAGGTTTTTCTTTATTGAATTTTTCATAAAAAAAAAAAAAAGACAATCTGCTTGGGCTACATTAAATATAGGCATGGATGTAAAAGGATAGCTATTTAGTAGTATCGTAACTTTATTTTTAGTATTTTTTATTTTTTGCATTTATTATTAACTGATATTTTAGTGATACTTATATTTAAAAAATTTATTAATATAGTGCAATTTTTATATGTGACTAACACATGCAATTTTAATGAAGAATATTTTTGGCATTTTTATCTCTTTTCTCCCCCTACAACAGAAACAATATTTTTTTCAAGCATTTTGGACATTTTTTATCCAGTTTTTTTGTCTCTTCCTCCCCTATATTTTTAACTTATTCATATTTCAAAAATGATGCATTATCATAGTTAGTCAATACATACTTGATGCGTTCTCGTATAATAAATTTTGATTATAAAATACGATTTCTAATCGCAAAAAATATTAATAAAACTTTTATTTTTCTTTCCAAGTGAAAAATATATAATGTGTTAAACAAAATAAAAGTATGGTACCACTCATTTTTATAGTTAATTAAAATTATTTAATTATTTTCAATATCTAGCTTATAACCTATCTCTTTTTTTATTGTTTTATTTTCCGATGCAAATATCTTGTTTTATTTTTCATTTTCTTAGTTAGCTAAAATCATTTAATTTTTCTTATAATTTGAAACTTATCAAATAAGAATATCAAATATATATTAGCTAATTATGTTAATTCATTATTTATAGAGAATGAATCAGTTAAAAATGTAGATGGAAAAGAAGCAGAAAAAATTGGCATAAAATGCAAAAATGGAAAGAAAAAAATATTATGTTTATTGTAAAGGAGGAAAGAGAAAAAAAAAAAAAAAAAAAGCTGAAAATAACAAAAATGACCAAAAAAAAAATATTATTTGTATTATAAGAGAAGAAAGAGACGAAAAAATTGGCTAAACATGTTAAAAATAACTAAAAAAAATAAAGATTATGTTGAAAGGGAGTGAAGAGACAAAAATACAAAAAAAATATTTTATTAAAACTGCATGTAATAATCATATATAAAAATTACACTAAATTAATATATATTTTTTAATTTTAGGTATTATTAAAGTATCAATTAATAATAAAAATAAAAAATATATTAAAAATAGAATTAAAATACCACTGAGACAATCCTAAAATAATTGGACACAATTCAATTCGGATATTATAAGTGAGTTTAACGGCCTCATTCGTCGACTCATTTTGAAATGTAATTTAGTTTAGGGTTATATGCTGTCATTACTACATATTTATTAAAATTTTAATATGACTCTCTCTATTTAATTTTTTTATATATTGTGACAAAAATACCCTTAATTTTATTGATTTATTGAAATAAATTTTGATTGGACGCATGTCTAATTTGACTACTCAAAATTAGACAGTTATCCAACTGATCAGATTTTGACTGACTGGCAACCTCACTCACCGGAACAGAGTTGGACACATGTCCAACTAGACTGTCCAAAATTAGATGGCTGTCCAACTGATCATATTTTAACCGGCCATCGATCCCACTTACAGGAGTTGAGTTGAACACATATCCAACTAGACTGCTCAAAATTAAACGTTTAGAGACAAAAACTTAACAATAGAGAAGTTAAGAGTCCTTAACAATATGTATTAAGTATAAAAATATAATTTTAAATAAAAATTACAAGTAAAAGGTCATCATAAATTACAAATATTAAATAAGATCTATTTCAACCTATTTTTCTTTATTAATTTTTCTAAATACATGGAAAATAAATACCCAAATAGTTAAAAAAATGGACGGAGATTAAATTGTTCCTTTTTTAAAAAAGTAGAAATTTTTTAAGATATTGTTTTATTCTACTCTTCAATTTCGATATATAATATTATTTAAAATATCATAATTTAATTAATTATTATAACAATAATTTAAAAAAATTACTAAATATAATATCCCTAAAATTTATAATAATAAAATTAACACTTTAATAACATTAAAAGTATAACATTAAACGTTAAATATTAAATGAATATAAATTGAGATAATTTAATTTAAACGGCGTTCAATTGTTTCAGCGTTAAAAAAATGATGTAAATTTTTTTTAATTATATAAATATACGATTTAAAAATAAAATGTACTATTTTTATTATTATAAATTTTATAGAAAGTTACTTTTATTTTTTCCTAATAATCTACTAATAATTAGGTTATCCAATACCAAAGACTTTAATTGTAATTAATAATAAGAATAAAATTCAAGTATAATGACAATAATAAAAATAATTATAATAATATCATTATCCTATTATTTATTACCAATTCATAAAAGATCTCAAAAAAAAAAAAAAAAAAAAGAAAAAGAAACGTACACTAAAAAAAAAGACAACTACTACTAATCTAAACAAGCTGTGCATAGCAGGTCAGTGCGAGAATACAATAACACAAGGATCTTCTTTTCCTGATGACCTTTTTCGATGGAACACAAGGATCTTATTTACAAATACAATAACACAAATGTTGAAATTTCATAACGCAAAGATGGTCGACGTCCAACTACATTTAGAAGAAGAAGAATTATCAGTCTCTTCAAATTCAATATAATCCATGGGGAGGTCCTCCCCCTTCAGATTTTTCTCTACAATAAATGTACAAAATTCCAAATGAGTACATGCAAATACCAACCCAAAGAAGAAAAGTATGAGCATAACAATTAGGAGGAACAAAAGTGTGGGATCAATCAAGACTTCACATGCTACCAGCTCGGCCAGGTTTTGCATTCTTAAACTTGGCCAGGTCAACAAGGTCTCCAAATAGTTTATCTTCAGGCTTGGAAGGTTTCATGGGTGGCAAATAAGATGACGTTGACGCTGCGTACGAATTCTTCACAGCATTATCATCTCTAACAGATAGACCATACATACGCTGATCCAGGTACTGAGCCCCTTGTTGCTGACCATAGCCATAACCTGCCATCTGATTACCATACATTTGATGCGGGTATGTTGGCACCATAGGACCTGCTTGAACAGGCTGTGGAAGCATACCCATATGTTGTCCTCCATGGAATGGATGAGGATACATACCCAACTGACTGCTTTGAGCAACCTGACTATTGATTGCTGATAGATGACTGCTTGTAATTGGCGGGATATATGTTCCTACCACCTGGCCGTTGCCCATATATTGAGGTCCCTGGGGATGTGAAACACCTAGCCCATGGGAGACAACTACTTGATTGAGTTGCTGTGATTGAGGGTATTGAGCATTTGCTACCGGGCTGACGTCATCAGCTGAATGAGCTTCCCAGGGTGGGGGAGGAAAAGACCCCTCACTTTGACCACCTGTCCAACCATGTGAGATTCTTACATCAGTAAGAATGGTGTATTCGATAAGGAAAGTGATTGTACCTTAAATGCTAAAAATTAAAGGCATAGTTTGACATGCTATTATTGTGGTTTTAAAAGGAAAGTCACTAGCTTAAATACTAGAAATTAAAGGCATATTTTGAATTCAAAAGTGAAGTGCACCATATACTGGTGAAGGTGGTTGCTGATGCTGCTGCATCATCTGATTGTTCCAAGCAGTACCGGGTGGTCCAGCTCCTTGTGTGTAATTTGTCTGCTCATACAGGGGTGCTCCCATACTTCCATTTGGATAAAATCCACTTTGTGGAGATTGAAAGTTCTGCTGTTGTTGAGCCTGGGGGAGAGTTGAAGGATTGATTTGTCCAGGCAAAATAGTAGGCTGGGCATTTACAGAAGTTGGGGGAGTATTAACATGATTATTACCATCTGAAAACATGTCAAAAGGAACAAGAGCATTTCGCTGAGATATGGGACTAGTTTGCTGTTGTCCCCCGACAGGAACAAGAGCAAACGAAGTATCTGTTATTCCTGAGCTAAAGTCATCCCCACTGAGAAGGTCCCTCTTAGGATCAACCATTGTTGATGTAGCTGGACCGCTAGTTTCAGGAGCAGGAAGCAATAACTGATTCAATGAACTAGTCCCTCCGATGGCACTTGTAGAAGACCTGCATCCAAAGACTTTCAAGGTCCTGAATTCAAACTCAATGAAATAGGCTGCACTATATAATACTGTATCATAAAAATAAATGGAAGCATCAAGTATGAATCATTCCTCTCAGAAAATTAGCTAAATTTCACCGAGGAATAACAAAATGTAACTGTTAGGAACACAGTTTTAAAAAGTTCAAGACCAAGCCACCGCAATAAGAAAAGGACACACATCTCATGCCTGATACCTCCAAGTAATCGTTTTGTTAAAAGGATATTAGCAAAGTCTAGTCTAGTCTTAGGACATAAAAAAGAGTTGGCTAAACAACAGATAATAAGACAGCCTTGGTTAATCCATTTTTGATGGTCATAATATAAATTCTGCAAAAAGAAAAAAGAAAACATGAAAGCACATGGATGGTTGATAAATGACATGAGACAGACTCAGAGTTCTCATAGTCCCTAGAAAGGTATAAATGAGTGTTTTCCTAGTCGTAAATTGAAACACCAATAATCAAACAAAAAACTACCAGAGATTTAAACCCCACAAGTAAACCTTTCGAGAATTGTTTACCTTCCATCAGGCTGTTTGCTGTTGTCTCCAGTGTCTACTAGAGGACCATCAACATCCACAAGTTTTCTGGAAGATTCAGTCTTTGGGTTTTCAATCTTTGGAGCTGTTCCTGATGCAAGAGCTTCATGATTGGCCAGCACACGTTGCAAATCATCATTCAATGCCAGTCCTTGACACAAGAGTGATTCATCCCTGAAAGAACAGGCAAAGAGTCTTTTCAATATCTCTGTCAAATGACAATCACATATCCTTCTTCGGATGATCCAAAAGACAAGATTTGGCAATATCCAATTATCCTTCTATCTAAAATAATTCCTTTTTACTTTAAATAGAAACTGGTCTAAGCTAAAGATCACGCCTTAAGTATCTACAAATATGCATGATCTATCAACTGCATATGGATGGATGATGTCATTTAGTACGATAAGTAACATATTAATAGCGATTATGAATATTCATGTAATCTCCCTCATAATGGCTCCTAATAAACTTGGTTTTTCTTTATAAATAATGTGACTGGTAGAAACTAGACTGTAGCCTTACGAGGTTGAGTTAACAAGGTGTAGTACTCTCTGCTTATATGTCCGGCATTGCTCTACCAAATCAACAAGAACCTCCTGCCTGAGCCCCTGTAAGGTAAAGAAAGATTAATCGACACAAATAAAATAGATAATTGATATAAGAAGTCAAGGCAATACTAGAGCATGAAGAACCTAAAGTGTAAAAGACAGCATATAGCTCTGTTTTTTATTATAAATAAAAAACACGCACAGAGTATATAGCTCTCCGCATGATTCTATTAATAACACATACACATGAGATTTAAAAGGTCCAACCAATCAACTAATTTCCTTAACACAAATTCTGATTCCACCAAACCGGATACTTCTCAAAACAATTAATCCACTTGATAAATTGTCAACTTCCAGACCAATGGCCATTGCAGAACTAAGCAGTCATCAGGATCAGAAAGCTAAAGTTTCTTTTTTCCTTTTCCTTAAATTGTTACCTACTTTCAGTGCTTGAAACTACAGGTCATATCACATTGAAAAGCACATAAATGATGTTAATTCGAGGGATAATAGATTCACAATGCTTCTAATAATAAGATAAGAAATTTTTAATCGACATCCAGAAACAATTGAACAAAATGTAAACAGTGAGTTGTTTCATAAGCTCTAATCTTAAAGATAACTGATAACATAGTTTCCTTCATGTTTAAACTGAGAGAAGTACCTCTCTGTTCCCTGGATCTAATGCACTAAGCATGTCTGAAAGAACATCCATAATACCCCGTGCATTTTGAATCTCTGTCAAGCTGGGGGAAAAAAGATAAGAACTGAAATTTTAGCAAAGCATGCAGACGTGAGTAGTGCACTGTGCACAGTAGCACATTACAGTACCAAGAAAATATCCAAAAAAAAGTCTGAATGGGAGAGGGGGAGAAGGAGAAAGAGAAAGCAAGAGGGAAGTTGATTGGACAAACACTCAATAAGGACAGATTAATTGAAAGTTCCAGGGTGCAAATAAAAATAACAAAACTAAGAATGACCTTTTGAAAATGCATCCTCTTTTACCAAATCTTAAATCCTTTTGTTTTTTTAAATGATCCACTTATTCAACATAATTAAAAAAAAATAACCACTATCATAAGCATCATATGTTTAAACTTTAAAACAACATATGTTCAAAGAACACATGTCCAAAATGACAGGATCAATGGTAAAAAATATTTAGTTTAAAAAATATATTTTAAATAATATTTTTACAGAAAAACTCATATTTTTATTTATATACACACATTCAAATGATAAAATGAGTACAAAAAGCAGGAAAAAAAAATACTAAATAACAACGTAAGCTTTTCAAAAACAGCAAAAACACCATCAACTTTAGAAAATATGCAATCATATTCCCTCAATTATTGTTTATTACAACATTCTCCCAAATTTCTTGACTTTTGTTGATTTGTTTGCAAATACCTCAGTGAAAAATTATGAAATAGTGACAATAAGGGATGTGATTGTTATTTTTCAAACACAGGTTTTATTTTTCCTTCATGAAATCTGAAGGAAGGTATTTGTAATTGATCCTAAAAAAATTGGGAAAAAACACACTTGAAATACAGGGGTATATGATACTTTAAACATCTAAAACCCACAGACTTCCAATGGGCAATGGCAATAAAAGACCATGGAAAAACTGAGATCTCACTTCTCAGTTCACTTCTATTTTAAAGAAATAATAGAATAGTCAAGACATCCCCCACATGCAATGGAACCATGGATTGAAAGAGAAAAACATTTATTCCAAATGCATTCATCTAGTGATGCCAAGAAAATATCCACAACTGCTATGCTTGTTAAGAAAAGAGTGTTGTCGGCCGTAACATCTAAGAATTAACCCAAATTGAAACAACAAAACGGGAAGCTAGATATTAACCTTAAAGTTGGGAATTCAGATTCTGCAGAAAGTTCATCTGCTTCTTGGCGACCTGGATTGCGCAAATTTTGAGGATATGATGATAATGGCTGAGTTTGTGGAGGTGTAAACACAGGCGCAGAGCTCTCAGTTCTCTGAGGGAATACTGCTCCAGCACGCTGAATGAATAAGAATGAAACTCAACAATGTCAAATAAATTTTATTAAATGTCAAATAAATTTCATTGTTTCCTCAACTAAGTTGCTTGTTTCTTCATGATGATATTCATAAGCACAGTAACAATAAACAACCAAACATACCAACAAATCTTGATAGGCAGCATAGTATTGGGGATACCTAGCCCTTGGTCCTCCAAAGGCTTCTTGCCAAATATCAATTAGGGTTAGAATCTTCTCTTTGACTTGGAAGTCAGGCTATAATCCATGTCATAAATACAACAAAGAGGTTTCCTCATAAGAAGTAAGCACAAAGTATCAAAGTAACCAAACACATCAACGAAAAATATACCTTCTTTTTGGTAATTTTCACCATCTCATGAAGAACATCTTTCTCTGCTACATGCATGTGAACAATGTCACCGCAATTCTTTATAATTGTCTCCAACAACTAAAATAAAGCAATTGACCAAAGTAAAATGAATTTAGTCCTCTGTAAGATAAGGCTTAAAATGACGAGACAAAATCACATCAGTTACATCTAAAGTGATGGGAAATTTTTTTTAGATAAGATTAAACCAGCCAACATTTCCCAGGGAGATTGCAGTTTCTCAGAGTGCACTTGCAAGACATGCAAGATAAAAAAAACAAAAGGAACAAAATAATTATTAAGAAAATGTAATCTTAATACAGATAATTTTTCTTTAATTCAACGTAATATGGTATCTGATTTTTCTCAAAGTACTATTCACAATATGCCACAAGTAAAATAAGAAGAAGGAAACCTACATTGGATGCAATTTATGGCAAAGCAAAAGAGAAACTTTTCACTAACCAAACATGTAAAAGTTCTTTGGAGCTTACTGTAAGAGCAAGAAGTTGAACTTTAGGATTCCTACTCCCAATACGCTTCTTTATTCCCCTTACAACATCCTTGGCTTGCCTGATATAAAAAATTATGTAAATAATCATCAAGCTGAGAAAGACTGAAAAATAAGAAAACATCTGTAGGTATATGTCACTGCAAACAGCAACATTTAAGTATGAAACCAGAAGCTTATGCATGAATATTGAAATGCATTTTCCTTCTCTAGACATTTTCCCTCCAGTTCGACACCATGATAAGTAAAGTTCACTAACATTACAAGTTTTAACCATTGTTCCATTACAGGAAATAGATAATGTCATAGAGCAGTTATTTTTCAGAAAAAAGGATCAATTATGATTCCGCAAAAATTAAACGTACAAGCTACAGGCGTACAGCTCTGAACCCACTAAAAGCAGCAATAAAACATTTGAAAGCATTCCATATTTCACCGAGTTCAAACATCTTTCATCTTGAGGAGAATCTATTTCCATGAAGTCAGAGGTAATCATATAAAATGATCCACCAACAAAAAGACACACTAAAACATCTCAATATTTTTACTTTTAAGTAGATTGTATTGTTTAATCAACTATGTAGCTGCAGAAACATTCACCCTTTAATCCGTATTCAATTTTACTACTATCCATCCAACACAAAAATTGTACTCTCACACAGAATCCAACACCAAAGTCTCACTTTGTGTTGCTTCTTGCACAGTTCCAATCCATCTGCTCAAAATTAACGAGGTTCCGGCCTAATCCAACTAGATACTAACAAAGACCAAATCTATTGAGATAAACATTACTAATAGAAAGTGAAAGTAAAATTGGACCCCAGAGGTAGACTTATTAGTGCATCAGTTCTACTATTACGAATTAAACCAAATAAAAGATAATTAAACATCTTGGCAACATTTTGTTCAAATCATATAAGGTCAAATTAATAAATACATGACACAAATATAAAAATTAAAAATTAAATAAATCAAGTAATCAAAAATCTTATTCATAGCACGCCCTAAAAGAAGGCAAATCTTCGATCAAATTATAAAATACCCTCCAAAACTTATAATAGAATCTTAAAAATTGTTTAAAAATACAAATTAATACAACTTCAGTACACACAGCCGAATCACGTACTCCACAAAAAGACAAACGAAAAAAAGAAAAAGGTTCCATGGGGAGGGATCAAGTGCAACGCTTACCCAGGGTCATGATTGAGCATGTCGCAGATTTCAATGTTCGTGGCCCAATCAGGACCAATAAGTTGGTCGCTCGTAGCGCGCTCCACCATAGAATTCACCATCTCTGCTTCACTCTGAGATGAAATCGGACCAGCCGATCCGAATACCAGGCCCGATTCACCCTAATTTTCCCTAGAAAGATCTCTCTTTCTTTTTTTAAAGGATTTTCCCGACAAGATCTATAATAACTCCCGGTTATTATATCGAATATTCCGGTGACTTTTTGTTGTAGAAAACTTTCTCGCCTAGACACTCGTTTCCCTATGAGAGATCGCTGCGTTCTTTTGCGTTCAGTTGAAGAAATTTTACTTTCTGATTATTTCCCATATTCTTGTCTTTTTGTTTCGGGTTAATCAATTTAAATATTTATTATTTGTGGATGAAACTGAATGTGCAAGCCAATTGTATAATGCCACGTCGTAAATTGTTGAAAATTTTGGCCGACCCATGTTCATTGATGGTACCGACTGTGTTGGTTTCTGACTTCTGTAATAATAATGTCTTTACACGTTTTTTATTTTATTTTATACGTTGATATTTAGTTTGTTTTTTTTTTTTTTTTTAATGAAGGTGATATTTAGTTAGTTAGTTTTAAAAAAAGCTTTTGTTCTTTCGATTTTGAAAATTTGTTAGACAAAATCATAAGGTTAGCTTTTAATTTAAAAATTTGTCAAATGTAATGGAAGAGCAGATGTAATACAAAATCATAATGTTAGTTTTTAAATATTATAAAATGATATTAAATTTAATTATTAATTTATTTAAGTTAATGATTTTAATTTAAGGTATTTTTAATCGTTATTAATGGAGTTTAATTTTATTTATAAAATAATTTATTTTTAATTTAAAAAAAATAATATTTTTAAGTACATGACATAATTTATATATATAAATAGAGCTATCTTTTGAAAATATTAGATAATATATGACTCTTTAAGGTGCTTTTATTTTTGCACTCTTCGCTAATCCCAATCTCCTACCTTCAACTGCTTGCCATTGGATTATTCTTCCACCTACAACTGGACGCTACTTCCACCTCGCCGATGGTCATTAACCAGGGCTGTGCCTTTTCTCTTTCGTCACCAACTGTTGCTCCACAATTGATCTTGTCTTCTACTACTGCAGCTGGCACCACCACCAACTGTCGCCTCCACGATTGCCACCATCTGCTGACTGCTGCTAATTCTCAGTGTCTCATATTTGAGTTTGAATATTCAGATCTACAGTGTCTTGATTATCTTTCCCTTTGAACAAATATTTGTCTACTGTTTGGAAAGCTTGACTTTCTCAAACCGAATCTACTCCTTTGTGAGACCTTGCCTTTTGCTCTTGGATTTTTGGTAGGTTTTAAGCTTGTTATTTTCAGTAATGGAGGAAGACGAAGTTGATGATCCAAATATATGGCCTTTGGTTCTTGAAAGAGATGGCAACTCCCATTAGGATTTTTACTTGATTTATTTATGATTTTTGTGTTGCTAATGTAATGGTTTGGTTGGTGGTGTTTGTTGTGTATTAAATGTTTTTTTCTTTTTTATAATTATTTTGATTCAGTTTTTAAGGTTTATACATGATGGGGATTGATCTCTTTTTTTCTTTAGTCAAGTTTGATCTCCTTTCTTTATGTGTCTTGCAGAATAGTGAGAGCATTTTAGAAAAGTTATCTGTCTTTAACTTTGCGGCCATCTACGATGATAACGAAAAGATTAATAGAGATTGGGTTTTTGAAGCAATCTTAATGAAAAATGATTGCTATAGTTGGGGCATTTTTGTACTCAGTTCTCATTGAAAATTGTGTATTGGGTAAGCTTCCTTTGTTTTCGAAAAAGAAATAAATATATAGCCATAATTATGGGCCATTTTAGGCTCATGCCTTTGTACTCACTCATACGGATTTGACTTCCCATCGAAGACCCCCCTTTTGACATGGAACTCTCGGTTCCTAAGGCGGGATCTTAGTTGAGAATAAACATTACATGCTCTCTACAAATGTCTAAGCTCACTAAAGTTTTTTCTATCTAGATTTCGCTATTTCTTACTCTATAATGTTATCGAATAAAAAATACTGTGAATCACAATGAATTAGTTAGCATCCATGGTGAAACATTCTAGACCTACTTTAAGTTCCTATAAATATAGTATACATAATTGTTGTTGTACGGATAGCAAGTGACGTCACCCAATTGGTGAGGTATTAGAGAGCCACACAAGTGTTAAGTGTTCTTGTAATCTCTTTTATAAGCGTGTGTTATGATTGTTTCATCAATGCTTAATATTAAGTTTAGTTTTAAGTATAGACTCTCCAAATATAGATTTAAATTTCAATAAATTGTATCAAAGCGGAAAGATCTAATACCATTCAAGTAAGTGATTGAATAAGATCACATTTCAAAGGAGGTCAACACAAGCTGAGTTTTTGATAGAGCTTCTAGCAAAGTTGTACATAATTGAGAAAGATTGTGAAGCTTGTTTGAGATCAAGTTTGCTTGGATAGCATAAAGATTTTTTTCAAATTATAACAATAGGAGACCTACAAGAGATGAGTAAGAAGCTCAACAACTACTATTATAGCATATAGTTTTGCACATGCAGCCTTAGTTACAAATGTCAAGATTTGTGAGAGATTTTGGATGACGAGGAAGTCATGTTATCTACTTGAAGAATTTGAGACAATCTAACAATTGTGGTCAATAAGATCTGCTAGTAAAAAGCAGGCCAATTCAACAATTATTAAATAGTCGAGGAGAATCATATGAGCATCGCAATGCAATAAAAATAAGAGGTGGCATTTTTTAATGCAGTAAAGGACTGCAAGGAATATATGCTGATTAAAATATGTTAGCTTGGAGATGAGTTTGCCTATGTAACAATTGAAGAGGACTATAAGGTTTGGTTATTTTCAAGTTATCTCGGTGGTAGATGAGACCATATCAAAACATAATAAAGTCAAGAGTGGAGATGAGTTTGCCCATGTAATAATTGAAGAGGACTATAAAGCTTGGTTATTTTTAAGTTATCTCGGTGGTAGATGAGACCATATCAAAACACAAGAGTCAAGATTGAGAAAACCATTAGATGTTACAAGACCTAGCATTTGAAGAGAGTTGATACTAAGTGAGGAATGTCGAAAACAAACATCACCAACTCTCTACAAATATTTACTCTCTAGAATCTTCTCTTTATATGAATACCACGTCATCCATAAATAAATAATTTGTCCATCCAATGTAGCTAATGGTTGATATTAAATTATTAACGCACCAGTTCTTTCAAAACTATTTTTCTTGAGAAAAAACTAAACAATAATATAATTAAATCCAGAATTAGAAACAGTGTTTCTTCTCATTTGTCGTATACAGGATCATTTTTTATTATTATTTTAGATTAACGGTTCAAATGGTTTGCCACTAACCACTCAATTGAGTGGGAAGATTTAAAGTCTTAAGTGAAACATAATTTGTAATTTATCTCCAGTCCCTGATTTGAGTGATAACTTCAGAAATAACTCTTAGATTCTCGCAAAGTTAGAGTAGGAATGAAAATAAATTGAGATTTGAAGTGAACGAGGAGATTTTATGCCCTAAACCATGGAGCACAATGGGATCCACTACACCTAAAACTATGAGCAAGTAAGACGAACAACGAAAGCACAAATAACTAAGCTAAGAAAATTAAATTGACAGTAATAAATTATATTCCTGGTACAAGAGGATGGGGTAAAGTTACAAAACCTTGGAAATGTTATAACACAAATTTTGCAAGAATTTGGAAAAGAAATATGGCTATGCATCATACTTGCATAGATTTTCAAAGCCCATATAATCATGCCGCTGAATCTTTTTAATCATGTTTGATATACCAACTCCACCTAACACACAGATAAAAACTCTTAGAATAAGAAAAGTTGATGCAAATTAAGTTCTACAAAGAAAATGTAAACTAATAATCAATTAATGGGTATAAGCTATGTTACTTAGACTTTTCAATATGAGCTTGGGTACTCACTACTCAAACATTATAATTTAGTGTAAATTTACATAATTTAGAAAAATGAGCATATCCCAAGGTCAGATGCATCTATAAAGATTTACTCACGGTGTAACACAGGATATGGGCAGGCATAGTAATAACGCTCACCTAATGAGATTGCACTGACAAATATTGTAAAGGCTAGAATGAAGATGATAAGGGATGCTCTTCCCAAAAAATTAATCAGCTTTCTCACTATGTGTTGCCCTACAAAAGCCGCAATAGTAGCCACAGCAACAAAGTACAGAGCTGACAAACAAATTGCAAAACAGACAAGTACATGAATGAAGATATAGGCAAACACAGCAGGGGATCACTAATAACTATACATAGAGATTTTGAAGTTTATATGGTACTAACCGTAAGGAACTGGAAAACGTTTCAGAAGGTAGTATTCCACAACGGACATAGATGAAGAGAAGGTCATTGCGAAAGTGGCCGTGGCACTTGAAACCTGCACAGAAGCATGAAGAAATTATATTTATTTACTGTTACATCAAAGTGAATGCATTTACAAAACTTGCATAAGTACATAAGTTTGGCCTCTCCGCATAATAACAAGAGAAAGTTCTTGCATTATCATGGTTTTGTTAGCCCCAGCCCAGCAATAGAGTTGGGAAAGAGACTACTCACACCAAGTGGGTTGTGGGTTCGAGCCTCAAGCACAATTTTGTTATTAGTCCCATTTCCCCTCAAAAAGTGGTGGTTTGAGTGATGACTCTAGAAATTCCTTACCATTTCTCATACCAAATCAAGAGTAATTTTAATCGAAAGTAAAGAATCATGGTGTTTTCAAAAAGGGAAGTGATGAGCCCACCTGAGGGGGAACCCCTAACTCCAGGAATAGTGGTCCCATAATGAACCCTCCACCTAGTCCAAGCAAACCACCAACCATTCCAGCAAAAACACCACAGGCACAGTATAGAACCAGCTGGTGCACTCGTGGAGTCGTGCCATCATCTCCCTTTGATTCAATTTTTCTCCAGCCCTTGTACAAGGAAATTGCCTCATACATCGACACACCAAATGAAACTGGGACCTACGAAAACATGAAAATCAATTTGTTGATGGGATTCTATGCCTCTGAAATTGCAGAAAGAACTTGGATCTTACAAGATTCAGTTAACATTTCCAAAATTTGAGGGACCTAGAAAACATGTCTATTTGAAAACAGAGAAAAAGATGTGGAAAGTACTTCAGTGAATGCAAATACCTGCATCAAGTTCACTATCCAGTATGCTGTTGAACAAGTGGTTCTTTTTACCTATATGAAACATGAAATGATTATTATCAGCTAACTTTTCGATGGATAAAATGAAAGATAGTTGTGCAACAAATTGACAATAAGGACAGAAGAAATAGTACAACCAGGACAATTTGCAATCCCAAGAATGCAACCCAAACGAAAACCAGAAGTCCAAGCTCCTTCCAGTAGACATTCTGAAGGACACCGACCTGAAAGGATTAAGTTGACTTAGCTTTCAGAACTCTATAGAACAAGTTGCTATTATTCAGCAGAACTTCAGCACTTACCTCTACTTTCATGCCATCCTTTTCAGTTTCGTTACTCGGGCCTGCAGGAAGAGCATTATAATCCGCATCTCCACCACCAGAACCTAATTGACCAAGAAAAACACAAGGGATGATTCAGTAGTTCAATTTAGACCGAGATTTCTCTATATAATATGTTTATGTTATAAGCTAATAAAATCAACTCACCACTAGATTCTAAACTCTTAGCATTTTCCTGAAATTCATGACACAGGTGAGATTCAAAAGATTATCATTTTTGTAAGTTTATGCAAAAATGCTGGTTTTTTCTACGCAAGATGTATTGATAACACATGTTTGAAGAAGAGCATATAACCTAATCCTAAGCTTACCTTCTTCATTCTTGTTTCTTTCTTCCATGTTTCAACACCCATGAAAAATGACCTGGTTGATGTGCCTGAAAAACACCACAGGGCATATAGTGAATTACTGCTTTAAAATGCCTGTTAATGGAAAAACAAAATTCAGTATTTCATCTGGTGTTTACCAATAAAGAGAATAATAAGCAAAACTGTGACCATCCAATCGGCAAATATAACATTAAAAGCAACTCCTATGCTAATCCCCAGCATAAGCATTGGTTGGATGAGCAGAGCCAAATCGTAGTCAATGATAGGCATATCAATTGTTGGATGCCTTAGCTTAAGGTTATAGTAGACAGTTGAAACAGCTGCACCCATGATCATACCTGAGCCAACAAAGAGAATTAGGTAACATTTTAAGTTACACTTGAGTTATGTTAATTTTGTTTTAATGTTGAGGATGTAAAACTATTGACTGAACAAAAACTTAATATCCCAAAACTATTCAAGTTAATCAGAATTCTGTAAAGTTATCTTTAAAATCCTACGCAATTATATTTAATAAAAAACAGAGGCATCTTTTTCTTACATTTAGATATAGCTGTGGCAGACTTAGCATCAAATCCAATAATTAGGGAAAGCATAGGGACAAAAATGCCTCCACCACCAACACCACCGACACTTCCAAAGGCTGCTCCAAAGAATCCAACTATAGATCCCAACACAATTTTCCAACCAAATTTCATCTCCTGTAAGGAAATTTATTCATTCATGTTATGCTTCATAACAGTTTGAGTTTTGGGTCTATTTAATCCTGTAACTTTATTCAATTTAGATATTGATCTTGTAACTATTAAGATAAGACCATTTAGTCCTATAATTTCAATTTTGAATCAAATTAGTTCAAATTTTTAAAAATTATGTATTTATTAAGAGTAAAATTGGATTTCATATTTTTATTTAAAACAAAAAAATAATAACAAAAATTTAGTTGATAACTTAATAAATAACTGAGAGTAAAATAATTTTTTTTTTTTTTTTTTAGAGTAAAAGAAGTTTGTTAAGATTCTTCAAAATATGAAACATTCGCTAAAATTATCCAAATTCTAATAAGTAAATAAAAATGTCAGAATATACACAAAGTAACTTCAATATTACAAAACTTATAGCAGAAAGAGAGACAACCGAACAAGTGAATAAATTGGAATAAAAAGAGGAAAAAATAGCAATATCCATTAGAGAATAATAATTAAAATACTTGTTAATTAGGAAAGAAGAGTGAAATTTTTGTTATTATTTTTTTGTTTTAAATAAAAATATAAAATTTAATTTTACCCTTAAAAAAATTTCATTTTTAAAAATTTGGACTAACCTGACCCAAAATTGAAATTATAAGATTAAATAAACCTACCCAAATAATTGCAGGACTAATGTATCAATTAAGTATAGCTACATGACTAAATGAACCCAAAATCCCAACAAAAACCATATGCAATAACATGTGCGACAAAGCCAGTTGCCAAAAATGTAAGACATTGAACTTAAATATACTAAGGAAAAAAAAACATAATATAAATGTCCATTTGGCTTAAAGAAACTTCTGAAACCGTATAAATAATGCTCATAATTACATAGCATTGAATGTATATGGACAAATACGCAAGCAACAAAACTACATCCAAAACAAAATTTGTGAATTACTTTGTAGTATGATTCTCCAAAATGGGCACAAGAAGGATGTAAGCTTGAACCCCATGGGAGTCCAACTCTCCGGTGTCACTTTTGGTATGTTAATATGCAGCATAAACCAGAAAAGTGACTACAAACGTGAGCTTTATTGCATAAAAAGTGTACATTCTCCATGGAGGAATTATTGATCAATGCGAACTGATTTGATGCGTACATTTATCTTATTAGTCTGTGGTACAATCCATAAATTTTTTGGGTTCATCCTATTTATTTTTTTAGTGGATTAGGATGATAATGAGATAGTACATAAAAGAATATTCTATTTATCCCAAATGAGCCTACATGGGGCAAGTAAAATTACAAAAATAATTAAAAAATAAAATATAATTATCTTTAATAATTATGAGCACATTAGAGATAATTTTAAATGGGATAGGATGAGATGAGATAACTTTATGATCAAATAGGACATAAGATGAGATGGGATGAGACAATTCATTTGACATCTAATTGTAAGTAATTTTGACTTTATAAATGTACTATAAACTTTACAAGACTGATGATATGAAGTATCAAGTCATTTATACTCAAGTTAATGAATAATTTATCTTAATCATATATACTAATAGTAGCCATTGATATAAGGTGGTGATTTTGGAGACAAGGGTGGGTGTGTAATGAATTATTGAAAAAACAAAAAATAAAATTCAATTAATGTAATTTGGTTTAATTTCATAGCATAATTACACGTAGTTTGAAATACTTTCAGTCGGTGCACATTTTCTTTTTTTACGATATAAAACAAAAGCATATGTTTTAGTTATAAAAAAAAAAAAAAAATCATATGCCGTTTTCTATATAACATAAAAAAAATATTTTTTAGCTTTTAAATGAACCATTTGAATAAGTAATTATATACGAAATTGGGGGATATGATTTTGAGATTTTCATCAATAGAGGGACATGACCAAAGAAATGAAGCAAAAAAGGTTCAATACTTCAAGGAATAACAAGAACTTACAGGCCAGACGTGTTGGTAACCAATTTTATCGGATTGCCATAAGAAATTAACAGCTCTTGCAAGTAAATTAGATTCAGATCCATCAAATCCTGACGCTTCTTGTCTCAAGCGTCTCTCAGCCGAAGCAAAAAAGAAAGCTAATGCAAAGTTGAACAACATCATCGATAGAGAATTCACACCCCGACTTTTCGATCTAAACAACGCCATATCCGATTGAAAGATTTCACCACACTTTTGCCAACGTTATCGATAAATAATGCAGTTTCGGTATGATAAGCAAGATATTGTGGGGAGCGTAATGAGAGTATTATGAGTGAAAATTTGAAACAAAAAAGCTTCAAAGAAGAACAGTATATTCCCGGGAAAAAAATAGAAAAGTAAGCGATAGTAGTTGAAGAGAAATTTAGAGAAGAATAATTGTAGAAAAATAAGAGAGTCGTGCGTAAGCTCCTTTTTCTTTTTCTTTTTTTAATTACGTCGCCCATTAACTAATTTGAACTCCAATATAGTAATTAGTTGTTGAGCTACAACTTAGTTGATTTTTATTTTTCCAATTTGATAATTATTATTTTTAAAAAATTATTAAAAATAATACCTTTAAAACTTATAATAATAAAAATATTACTCTAATAATATTAAATGGTATTTAATTAGACGACATTAAATATTTAATTGATCTAAATTACCGTAGTTCAGTTTAAACATATTCAATTTATTGACTTTTCAAAGAAAAATAACATAACAATCTTTTTTTAATAATAAAAATACATGATTTAAATATTAAAAATATTATTTTTATTATTATAAATTTTAAAATATTATTTTTATTTTTTTCCACTTTAAAATTTAAAATCACAAAATCAACATATAATTAAAAAAAAATTTACCATTTAATTACATATTTAAATTTATTTATTATTTAATCTATCACATTTAGTTTTATTGAATATTATTAAAGTGATATTTTTATCACTATAAATTTTAGAAAAATTATCAAAAATAACTCCCTTAAAATATATAATAATAAAATTAGTACCTCAATAATATTGAAAGTTTAACTTTGAACGTATAATATTAAACATTAATATTAAACGGGCATAAATTATTATCGTTCAATTTCAATTGAATGAGTGTTTAAAAAAAAATAATATATCAATTATTTTTTTTAATTGTGAAAATATAAGCTTAAATACAATGGGTGTTCTTTTTATTATTATAAATTTTAAAGAATTATTTTTATTATTTTTTCTAAATTTTAAAGTATTATTTTATATAATTTATGTATAAAAAATAAAATTAATTAGTCGAAAGCACTATAACGTTAATTGTAAATCTAATTAGTTGGAAGCAAGAGACAGGAGAGATGAGATACGTACCTAACGAGGAAGGAAGGACTGACTCTGAACGCAAGGTGGAAACGGAGTCGCGTAGTTAGATAGATACAATTATATGATTAAAGATAAAAATTTAATATATATATTAATTTATATAGTATAATTTAATTAATTTTTTTATTAAATAATTTTATAATCTCGTACTATCAATTATATATTAAATATATAATAATTTCACGTACATAATATTATTCTTAAATAAAACACGTGAGCCTATTTCTCCTCATATTTATTATTTCTCTCACATGTTTTTCAATTACTTGTAATACTTTACAATAATTTGTTTGCGACTTTAGATGTTTTGTCAATTATAATAGTGGAGGAACGGTTAAGAGTGACTGTCAGATTTATTTCATAAATCAATGTTTGTTGGGATGCAAATGTACGTATTATATATTAATTTTATTAAGGAAAGAAATTCATTGCTATAAATTATTATTCAAAATTTTACATTATATTTTAATATTTAGATTTTAATTAGATGAAGAATCCAAAATTATTATATTTTTTATATTGCAACTTAATTTTCTTTTCTCTCTCCTTTTAAATCATCCCACTTTTCTCTCCCATGACTTTTTACGTACCTTAACTACTTCCTTACTAATATTATTCTTGACAGGTAATAAATTAAGAGATGTAGTAAATTTACCTCGTAATTGTCTAATGCATTCAATGACTCTAAAGTACATGCCATTGAATGAGAACTGAAACTTTGTTTTTATTGGTATCCAAGTGAAAGCTTGTATTTTAGCTTCTATGAGAAAGATATTTGGAACATGAGAGACTATTTTCTAATGGCAACAAAAACTACATTCATATAAAATAATAATTAAATATTATTCAATATTATTTTTTATAAATTATTTCATAAATGTATTTAAAAAATATTTAAGGAATGAAAAAGATATAAAGCTCGTTTTTTTTTTTTTTTCTAGGTGGAGTATAAGATATGATAAGAATTATTCAAACTTAAAAAAGAAAAAAAAGAGTTTGACAAATTGTGGATATTATTTATGAAAAAAAAAAAAAGAATTATTCTGTAATTAGAGTCCTACACAAACATTAATAATCAAATTTTAGAGTAGCTCGATTCCTATCTAAAAGTCATGAACTTAATTACTGGCTAACTATTTTTTTTCTTTCAAATCTATCCTAGCTAATCAATTTTTTTTATTTATTTATACCAAATTAAAATTATCTTCTAATAAATTAAATCTTAAAAAAAAAAAAAAAAAAAAAACAATCAACTTACATTGCTTAGTCTCGTGGTTCACTTGTATAATTTACTCATTTCTTTTAACTTCTTTAATTCTCTTCAACAATAAGGAAATATTGTTGAAGGTAAGTTAACAAATTTTTCTTCTTCTTATTTCCTTCTTTTGCTTTACAATTTTTTTTTTTGAAATATTTTTGCTAATCTCAATTTTTTTCATTAACAGGTTAAATTTTTTGAGTAATTTAATATGTATAATTGCTTCTTTTATTTATCTCTAAAAATGTTATATATGCATATTCAATGATTTTTCATTTTATGTTATAGAGAAAATATTCATTTTTTAATTTTATGTTATGTACCTAGAGAAAATATCCATAATGTAATAATTTGTAGCTATTGATCCTACTCTTCCAACTTTGAGGGAATGCAAGACTAGTATCTATGTGAATTTGTTTTCAAATTTTTTAATATTTATTTATAAAGAAAAAAATGTATTTTGAACTTAATCTATAATGCATATTACATATTTACATATATAAAAACAACTTATTGTTAATTTATTACTTGTATTTTTTATTTATTGCTTTCACTTATAATTTGATAGTTTTTACTATTTATTTATTTTAATGTTTTGCATTTCTAACTCATTCTAATTTACTGATTGTTACATTAGAGTTTACTTATTCTCAATTTTTATTCTATATTTTATGCTTTTCATTTATTTCAATAAATATTTGATTAAATTGTTATATATATATATATATATATATATATAAAAATATTGAAAGATAAAAAAAATATTAAATTTAAAAAAATTAAAAGTTATAGTATTGAATGATCTATACACTCAAAATTAAATGATACATTTTACATGAAGGGTCTATGACCTTTGCACCTTTATTTTAATTATCTATTTACCTTTAAAAATAATAAATTATGCACCATATTTATTTATCTTACCTATAATATGTTGCTCTATATATGCCCAATGATATTGCAACATATAAATAATTATAGATTTTATTTATTTATTTACTTATTATTAATGTTATTGTTGTTGTTGTTGTTATGTATGATTTTAACTATTTTTGGTAAATAATTTATGTTTGGTGCATAGATAGTTCATGGATGCATAAATGGTTATAATTAGAGTATGAAAATGTTTGTCAATTATTCTATGTCTTAATGATATATGGTTTGAGTGAGTTCTATTATTTTATGGTTAAGAGGTAAAAAAAAAATTCAAAGAAAAAAAAATAATGATAAATGAAGAAAAGAATTAAAAAGAAAAACAAAAGAAAAAATTGAAGAAATGAAAAAAAAAAAAAAAAAAGGATATAATTGAAGCCTTTTTTATAGACTAATAGATACTAAACAATAACAATCAAATTTTTTTATAAAATAATACTTATTAATAAAAATAAATTTGTGACACCATTAACTTATATTTGAAATATTAATTTAGTCAATTAAATAATGTTTGTAATGTGATTAATTTGAGATATTAATTTTTCACTTTGACCAATTTAATATTTCTAAACATATTTAGATAATCAAATTAAAAACGTTATAATCTTCAAATTTGACAATTTAGATAAATACTCAAATAGCCAAATTATTTTTTAGGACTAACTCGGTCGGGTTGCAAAAATTAAGTAATAAATTGATCACTCAATATAAACATTTTACTTTGATCATTTTTATGAGTTTATTTATTTTGAACACTAATTATAATTGCAAATTTAGGGGTGCCAAATTACATTAAAAAAAAAAAATCATGTCACATAATAAATCGTTATAACTTTAACAACAATAGCAATAGAGGGATAAAAATATAGTTTTTTTTTTTTTTTTGGGGATGATCATAGATAATTTCTCAACTTAGCACTTACTCTTTATAAAGAATAAAAATGCAAAATGGCATATAGTTGATTTTGTATGTGTGTGTGTGTTGGCATATAATTGAATTATATTAACATCTTATTGGAAATAAAAATAAAAATAAATATTAGAAATAAACTTATGTGTAAAAAACAATTTTAATTTTCATATGAACTTTTTTTATGTCCTCTTCACGTGTTCATCAATTCGAAATCGTTGAATTTGAGTTAATATGATCATTTCATTAGATAAGAAAATTTCTATCTGTGTTCTGATGATTACTTCTTTTCATTCGATCAGTTATTTTGGATCAATTTGATCCATATGATATTTTATGCTCTTTTATTTATTTATTTATATTTACTCTAATTTATTATCATCAATCAACAATAAATTTTAGGCTTTATATTTTTTAGGTGAAATACTTAACAACCTTTTCATTTATGGTGGAAAAATATAAATTTTATTGTTTTAAATTGATTCTTCTTTTTTTCACAATTAAACATATAAATAATGCAATTTAAAATTTTCAACCATTGTGATTTATACTATTATTTAAATTAATAAAATATTTATAAAAAATTATCATATTTTTAAGCTTTAGCGAGAAAAATGATGGTATATGTACCTATAGATATGATAGCTAAAAAAATTAGTAAATAACACAATTGTTTTAAGATCAATTTGATTTCTTATTCTTGCAAAATGTTAGTTATTTTGATACGAAATTAAGAAATTTTTTAACTTCAATTATAAAATTTAACATAAGCTACTTAATTACAATCGAATTGGCTTAATGAGCAATTTTTTCTGTTAAATTATGCCATGTAGTTTTGACCAAAAACAAATAATATATATGTGAATTTGAAGAAATTTATCAATTAATTTAAATTTTTATATTAAGTTTATTGAATTAAAAATTATAATAAAACAAAAATATTTTGAAATAAAAAAAAATTAAAATTTATCAATTATTTTAAATACAATATAATAAATAAATGAAAATTTGGTTAACCACTCCTAAAAAGATTTCTGTGGACCGCTCTGTTCACAATAAAGTTGTCAACTTTGTTGCGGCTGAAAGAATATATTATTATAGAAGTTACTTCTAGGTGTTTTTTATTTTATTTTATAGATTTTTGCCTTAATTTTATATGTAAGTGGTTGAATATATTAAATAATATATTAATTATTAATTTAATATTAAATTGATAATATAATATGATAAAATAATTGTAAAATTATTTAATAATAAAAAATTAATTAAATTATATTATATATATTAATATATATATTAAATTATTATTAAAAAAAAAACATTTGTGTTTGTCTTTTTATCTTAAAATAAATCACCATTTGGTCTAAATTCTTAATTTTTTATTCTACTGGTTCTCTCTCATCCCACTAATAAAAGAAGTAATTGAGATTAATTCATATATTTTTTTTATAGGTAGATTTCATTATCAATAATATATACAGTAAGGTAGGACAGATGATGAAAATTTTGTTTAATTTATGTGGTAAGATTCTTAATTTTTTTATTAAAAATATAAAATATAAGTTTGAATCTTACCTGTGTGTGTAGCTGTATTTTTTTTATTAATAAAAAATAATAAAATTTTAAAGCGCATTTTTTATAAATAATAATAAAAAAAAAAAGTAGTCCATATGATAGCCTTTCTAGATGTCCTATGTAAATTGTGAGTTTTGGTGAACATTAAAGTGCATGAGTTTGAAATTCGAAGCATATGTTTCAATATTGAGCCTTAATCTATCATCTCTTACTAATTTTGAATGTGTATATACTTCTGTGAAGCTAAGGACTCTCCCAATAAATAGTAATGATATAAGAATTTGATAGTAGCCTTTCCTCCTAAATCTCAATAAAGCCTTTCTGACAAAAAAAAAAAAAAAAAACTCTTAAAATTTGCTTAAAAATTTTAATAAAATTGCAAATTTAAAAATAATATTAACAAATTTTATTTTGATACTCCATAATTGAAAAAATAATTATAAATGATAAATATGTAAAAGAAAAAGGGAAATAGGCTGGTTTAACCCCTTATTAATAATCTTAATCTGAGTTAACCCCCACTAGCATATTTTTAAAAAATACCTTATTTACCCTCACTCTTATTTTTCACAGTTTTTATTTCTTTGTTTGTGTATTTACCGGAGTTAATTGAAAGGCGACAAACTGCTGTAGAAGCCACAAATGATAAAGATCTCTATTGGTTTTGATTGATTCGATGATTTCTTTTTGATTATTTTTTAACTACGATTCGAATTGGGTTGGGGGTTTCTTCTTTAATTATTGCCTGAATTTCAGATTAGATTGATCTTGTTGCCGATGCACAGAATAATCAGACGAGCGATTAATCGAATTGAGGGGGTTTGGGTTCTTGTACGGAAACTCGGAGTCCCGCTGTGTCGTCGATCAATTGCGTATACGAAGAAGATGAAAATGGAAGCTCCGTACGAAATGAATACTAATTATTCTTCAACTCTTCGTTCTTTGATTACGTCGGTCAGTTAGACCAGCAAAGAATAATCATGATAGTAATTAATAATTAATTTAAGATATTTTTCATTATTGTTTAGTTTATACTTTAGACCATATAATAGCATTCAAAAAGTAAAAAACGAATTTTCCCTCTTTTTATACGGGGGTGCTGCAAAAATGTGGACAAATAAAATAATGTTGACTCGGGGAAAAAGTTTAGAATTTTGAATTTTCATTATTATATAATAAATATAACACTCAGGTTTAACATGAATTAATTATTTATATTATTTAATTTTTAATATTTCATCAGTTGGACAGTCGTCCAACTGAGCTCCGGCGAGTGGACATATGTATCCTCTAAAATATACTTCTCTGATTTTCAGTTGGACACATGTCCAACTCTGTTGAGGTGAGTTGGACAGTCGTCCAACTGAGGGGTTATTCTGGGCAGTCTAGTTGGACATGTGTCCAACTCGGCTCCGGCGAGTGGGGTCTCCGGTCGGTCAAAATTTCATCAGTTGGACAGTCGTCCAACTGAGCTCCGGCGAGTGGACATATATGTCCTCTAAAATATACTCATCTGGTTTTCAGTTGGACACATGTCCAACTCTGTTGAGGTGAGTTGGACAGTCGTCCAACTGAGGGATTATTAAGGGCATTTTTGTCATAATATGTAAAAAAATCAAGTGGAGGGGGTCATATCAGATTTTTAATAAATAAGGGGTTATGACAGCATATAACCCAAAGAAAAAGGGCCACGTTCATTTATTTTAAAAAATGTACTTAATTTTTTTCATTATTGAAATTAGTTATAGAAGATTTTTTTTATTTTTGTAAAAATTTACATCAGTCAAAATGTCACAAAAATAATCATACGGGTACATGCAACTTTCATGTGACCTTTTCTATCGGAGCACAATGCTTGTTATAATCCTATCAATACCGATTTGATCGTCACAAGAGAATAACAATGAACAAATTTTTTTTTTTTATATGTATATATTATATAATTTATATTTAATTAATAACTAATATATAATTAATATATATATATATATATATATATATATATAATATTATTCAATAATAAATTATAATATTTATATAAAAATAAAGTATTAAATAAATATAAATTTATATTTATTATGTTGCATCATATATTCACATGATATAATTTTTTATTTTTAAAACTATTAAAAAATTATTTGTACGGTGTACAAATTTATTTGTCCATTCCTCTTGTCTGAATTTATTCCTTTTGAACCACAGGTTTATAAGACAGCTGTCAGTTGTCTTTATGAGAGCCAGAAAGACCCCCCTCCCAGTTTATGCATACTTTTACTCAGTTTTTTTATTATTATTATTTATTATTTTTATAAAAAAAAAAAAACTTCACTGAAACTTATAAAAGAGAATCTCTATTAATTACATTCAATAACCATAAATAGCATTTCTTCCAAATATGTTTAGAATAAAGCTAACTATTTTATGAGCAGCCGAAAAAAAGCTTACTTCTTATAATATCACAAATTTCATCTACTATATTTCCACAAAAAGTTAAACAATTAAAACTATTACAAATAATCTAAACACTTATCGAAAAATTACCAAAAATAATACCCCTAAAACTTATAGTAACAAAAATAACACCCCAATAATATTAAACGTTCAATATTCAATTTGAATATAAAATATTGAACGTTCAATATTAAACGAATCTAAATTATCATCGTTCAATTCTAATTGGATAGATGTTCAAAGAAAAATGACATATTAGTCATTTTTTTTAATTGTGAATATATAAATTTGAACATAAAAGATGCTAATTTTGTTATTATAAGTTTCGAGGAATGTTAATTTTGTTATTCTCCCGCACTTATTTTATAATTACTTTTAAAATTACATTGCACTAATTTTTTAATAAAACTAACTTCAAACCTTCCAAAATTGTATAAAATTTTGCAGTTTGGTGGATAAAAAAAAAACTTTTCTACAAATTGATCTCACAGCAAGTACCCCACCACTAGACTTTCTTGTTACTGAGCCCAAACCCACCATTACTCGGATGTTAAAAATGGTAGTGGTGTATCTAAGTTTGAGTAGACCGGTACCAAGTTCTTTAAATTTATATTTTTTAAATATTTTAGCTTTTAAATTTTTAATTAGTATAATTAGATCCTTTTTTAGATAAAAAAAATATATTTTTTAGTTTAAATTTTAGAAATTAAAGTATCTTATTTTCTTAAAATTTAGGAATTAAAGTGTTTAAAATAATAGTAGTTTAAGGATTTATTTTTATACATAATATTTTTAAAGACTAAAGTAAAGAGTAATAGTTAAAAGTTTAAGAATATATATATATATATATATATATTATATATATATATATATATTATATATATTAATATATATATATATATATATATTAAAAGCTTAAGGACGTATCTTATTTCCTTTAAGTTTTGTTTGGAGGGCTGGTGGCCTTGGCCCCTCAAGTCTCTACATAGCATCAATAGGTGAGACGTACAAAAATTTGTAAATTATTTCTTTTTTTTACCTATCTTTTGCGACAAAAAAAAATATATTTTCCATCTTTTATTTCATTTTTTTTTTAAATATTTTTTATTTTTATGTTATTTGGCGTGCAACACCATGCCAATTTAGTCAAGAACAGCAAATAATTCTTCCATTTTAAAAAATATTAGTAATTTGTGTCAATCTATTTTTCTTAATTTTTTTTATTTAATATTGAGGCAAGTTTGAGGCTCTTAAGTAGTAGCTTTTTAAGGTTGGATACATTTGGTTCTAAAATTGTAATATTTCAAAATTAAAGGAAAAAAAAAAGAATTAAAAAAAATCCTTTTATTTAGATAATTAAGAATTTGAACTAGATTGAATCTTAGTTAAGGATAATCTATAGATAATCCTAAGATAAAGATTATGTGTAAAATTCAGGAAGAGAGGAATTTTAAGATATATTAAATATGATATTGTTCAAAATTCTAGACTACTGTTTAATTAAGAATTATTTGAAATTGTCCCTGTGATCTTTTTAATTCTAAAAATTTGTATACAATAAACTAGACATTGAATCTAACCAATTTATTTGTCAAAAAATTTTGAATATTGAATTTGTTACGAGCTTTTGAAATTTATATTTTAAATTTGTCAGCGTCCTGAACAATACGAATTTTAAGATTGTTTTATATCTTTTTCAACTGTAATTTGAAGATAAATTTAATATTTGTAACTAGATATAATAAGGAAAATTTTTGGCTTTAAAATCATTACAAAACTCTCTGTATTTAATTTTTTATAATTTTATAAATTTTAAACTTTTATGGTAAAAATAGGAAACTTGATAGAATAGAATACAATTATAAAATTAATTGGTAGTTTTATAGATGATAAAAATGCTTGAATTTTTTTTATAAAGTATTATCTATATCTTATTTATAATATGTTAAATTTGGTGATTTTTAGAACATATACAAATATTATATGAATTTTTTTATTTTTAAGTGTTTGTAATTGAAAAGTTTTTCCATTAGATTTACATAACTAGTTTCAAAACTCGTTTTATCCATAAAAAAAAGTATTTAAAGTATTTTTAACTTTTTATGTATAATTATATTTAAGTTATAAAATTATTGTAAAAATTTTAGTTTAGTTTAATTTATCAATATTGTTTTAAAAATGTTCAACTTCAGTAGTATTGTTGGATTTTCTCTTATAAAAAGTATTAAAGTTAGTAAACAAAAACCTTTTTTGTAATTTAATTTAATATGCAATTTTATTTGAAAATTTTATTGAGCATTTTACTATATATCTATGAAATTTTTTTTAAATTTTTGCAATTTTATAACACTAATTAAGTTTGAAATAAATTATATAGTCTCTATTTATTATGAAAATAATGAATAATCTTGTGATGAAAAATATGAATTTTCTTTTGGAAAAATATTAGGTCTAAAATAAGGATGACTTAACATTTTATAAGAATCTGACACTTATACAATTATATTTTATTTAGGCTAAACTTAGTTGAACTAATCGATAATTTTAGATGTGTTGGTTATTCGTATTAGGTAAGTACATCCAACCCTACTTAACATATTAAATATATGTTTGATTTGCTTGTTTAATTATAAGTTTGTTTATTGTTATAAAAGAGTACTTGCGTTATATTATTTTTTGAGGTGAAATGATATTTTATGAATATTTACTATCTTTGTCTCAAGTTTGTCTATGTGTAATTTGAGTATTGTTTCAAACATATATCATTTGATATATGCATTATTTCATTCATGACATCATAAGCATAGGTTTTATAAAGTTTTGATTCATAGCCTTTCAACAAAAAAAAAAAAATCTTTCTAAGCATTATTTTCAAACAAGTATATATTTTGATAGAATGCCTGAATAATCTAAATGTAAGTTAAATATCTTGAAGTGACACAATATAAATTATGATATGTTTTAGGGGAGTATCGTGGGATGTGCCTCTTATGTAAGTATAAGTGTTTAAAAAAATGACTTTAAAAAGTGTTTCTAAAAAATAACAATGCATTACAAACTTTATTTTGGAGACATAAGAGTCCTTACTGTGAATTTAGACGCATTTGTACATATGAGTGATTTGAAATTCCATTTTATTTCAAACTATTATGAGTCTCGCTTTGAACATACATTTCATACATGCTCGTTGCCGATAGGTGGCATATATAAAGCTACACTATAATAAGTTTAAAGGATGATTCATAATACTCTTAAAAAAATGGTTCTGAAAAGTATTTATAAAAAATAGCAATGTGTTACAAACTTTATTTTATAAGTATAAGCATGTTATCTAAAAAATAACAATACATTATTGGATATTACTCTATAAACATAAACATGTTATAAGCAAATATATTTGTTAAATATAGTTAATATGTTGTGTTGCTTAATATTTCAACTATAATGAATTTGCTTATTGAGTGATATTATTAACCCAAGTTTCATTCACAACTTTTTAGGAACCAATGAAAAAGATTTGACAATATCGTTATAAAATCATTGGTATACTAGAATAAATTTGGTTTTAGCATACTAGACCTAAGAATTTTTTTGATTGTGCTGTAACTTTAAAGTTATTAATTTCCTAAAGTTACACTATCTTTTCATTATAAAGCTTTTTGGAATTTTTATCTTATATTGATGAACCATATTTTGACCTTATTAAATTATAAAAATGTCGTGATATTACAAAAATAATATTTGTGCCAACAATTGCATAATTTTGACTTTTAATTTACTTTTTTACTATTGTCTTTTAAGATTTTGTTTATTGAAGTTTCGATTGTTGACATTAGCCGACGATTATAGCTAGCACCTAGTGGTAGTTCGTTGTGATCTGCGGTAGCCAATGACAATCAACAATGGTTGACAACAGCCGACGATAATTATAGACACTGAACTCCAGTGACATTGGCAATCGTTCTTGGCAACAACCACCATAAATTTTGTTTATTGTTTGCACATTTTTTTTTTTTACAATATACGTTAATATTCTAAAATAATGTACATATGTACATTATTTATGTTGGTGTGACTGACGGTGTTATATTATGTTAAGAATATTTTTGTTTATTTATAATAATTTCTTATTAAAATATATTATTTTGGGACCAAAAGTTAGCTTTGATGACAAACCTAATTAGTTAAAGTATTATATAGCTCACAAAGCTATATAATTTTTTTTATTAAAAAGCTAAAAAAAAAAAAACTATTTTTGTTTAGTTTTTTTATTGGCAATAATTTTAGTGTAACATACAAAGAAAATAACGTGTGAAAGTGCCATTTTTGAGCATTTTTCATGATTATGACTATGACTATGACTGATCTTTCAAATGGAATGTTATGTGTTTAATTTATTGGGTAGTAGAGAGTAACAAGGGGTCCTGAATTTCATAATAATAAAAATATATTTCTTGTCTTTTAATAATAAGATTCAAAAATTTAACGTTGGTTTCGGATTCTTTTGCTAATATCGGTAGCGTAGATGCCATCTGAGCCACGTAATTTGATAGCAATAGAATGAAAATAACTGATTATAGGTCTCCTATAAGAAATTGATGTAATTACCAATTTTCCATAACAAATAGACAGGTACTTCATACTTGTGCCTAGTTCATAGATAAGGATTACACTAGAGACCTCCATACCAATAACAGTATTATTGGTAACACATTTTTTTACAGTTTTTAAAGGATTATTGATTTGGTTATGAGTTAGTTTAATTTTTTAAATGCCCAAAATCAATCAAAAACAAATTAATTCATATAATCTATTGATTTGCAATTTTAATTTATTTTTATTAAAATACCCTTAGTTGCTGCTAATGTAAAGACAAATTATTTATTTTTATTTCTTAAAAAAAAGAGAGATAAATTCACATAAAAAATCTTTAAAAAGTTTAAATTTTTTAAGGAAGTTTAGCAATATATTAAATCACAAATGTACACAAGTAGTTGATATAAAATTAAATTTATAATTAGTTGATAAAGATGCGTATTATTATCACAAAGAAATATGATTTATTATTATTATTATTATTATTTTCTTGGTATAAATATTTTTGGGTGGAATTTTATAGCAACAGAAGGAGAACATGTTGGGTCGATAGATAGTAATTACATCAGGATTGCGCAAAATTGGTGTGCATGTTGATTGGACGGAAGAATCTTCACTCAACTACTTCTCCTTGGAAACACTAATTTAGATACAGTTGCACCAAAACCTAAACAATAATATTGATTAGTAAAACTCCACTATTCATAAAGTTGTAATTTTTGTAGTTGGAAGCTATAGTATTTGTGAAGCACCTATCTCCTTTTTTATGAGATTTGTTTTGAGTTTGATGCATAATTTTTATTTATTGAAGGTTACTTGTTAGGCCCTTCATTTTTATACACGACATAACAATTGTGTTATGTTATATGCTCGAGCAAGTATTTTATGAGGAGGATTAATAATAAACAAAGTGAAAATTATATCAAACTAATAAAAAAAAAATTAAGACCAAGCAATAAAAGGTTGCCAGGGTGTTCGGTTTAAAAAAAACTGAAATATGAGTCCTCTTTGATTCGAAATCTATTACATCTGTGAGTGGTTCGACAAATTACGCAGGATAGGGTAGGGGACCACAAAGAGAAGGCAAAAAAAAAATCATTCAGCTTATTCTACCTTCTTGTTGGTTTTGTCATCACAACTCTCTTGAGATGTAGACGTAGTCTTTGACTCATCAAACTCCAACAACTGCAAACCATAAGATGTTACATTATGAGAACCAGAATCAAAGGGGCTTCCATACATAGTAATAGAACAACAGAAATATGTAGAAATGTACCGGTTTGACTTCGCCATTCAACACAACATGTGCGGCCAAAAATCCAATAACAGCTGGGACAATATACAATAGTGCAGGCTGAAAGGATCAAAGTATAACAAATATGAGGATTATAATAAAAGAAACAAAGGTGTCCAGGATAATGTAATGATCTTGTAATATATATGAGAGAGCAGTAATCCCTTCAAGTCTTTGATGGCCGTGAAAGGAACCAATTTGCTGTGCATATGCTAGGGAAAATAATATTATGAAAAAAGATAAAGAGGATCAAGTAATGGTCACCTGAGCTGCTTGGAACCAGTTCATTACTACAATGGTAAGCACCAAACCAACAATGTAACCGAAAAATGCACTCTTGAAATACTGGCTTCCTTTCCCTCTAGATACGTCAAACCTCAAAGCGAGTGCCACAAAAATACCTAGAGATGAAAATATGAAAACACATTTGAGTGCTACACACAGACAATACACGGAAATCATAGATTTAGTTTATCAGTAATTTAGCATTCAACTATTAAGATGGATGCAGGGTTGTCTGTGCATGACAAGATTCGTATAATCTAGACAAACAATATTCTAGGATCCGACTAGCATAATTGTAAAATAAAAGCTGTATAGCTATGCAAGAGTAGCAATCAGAAACATCCAGTTTGCATACATATTCATATCAAATGACTGATGCATCATGTCAATGAAAATTGAAGATTGTTTACTCCAAATAAAAGATGGAAGATGCACACAAATAAAACCAATGAAGTTAAATACAAGAACTACCAAAATCTCTGTTTATATCTAGCCATAGTCATAAAAGAGTTATATACATGTGCACCTGAATAATGAATACAGAGTCAGGGATTAATATAAAAATTGGAGAACACCAAAGACTGTAAAGCAAAAAACATTCATGGTTTCAGAGAACTAACTTTACATGTACAACATATCCTCAATGGAATATACTCAAAAAATTATTGGGTAAACTCTCCCCAAAACATTCAAAAGGAGCAGTGAGGAAGCCCATAAGCAAATATTTGATTTCTAAAAGATCATTCCATCAGACAAAAGCTCTATTATTCCTTATTTCATCTAAATTTTTCCCCCTTTTTTCTTCTCTCTTTTTATAAGATGTGGAGTGAAGGTGATTCAAAAATAATCACTTTGGTAGGACGTACGCAACAACAAGCTTATCTCTGGTTATTATTTGATATAAGCAAACCAAATAGAAAAATGATACCATAAGGTTTAGAACAATGACAAAGACACTATTTTAGTCGCACATTCCAAGAACAAAACTTCGGAGTGCTTGTAAAGAGTACAGCTTTGTTTGTACGGACACCATGCAATAAAGAATTGAATGATGCCAACTAAAACATTGAACATTACCAGGAATTACAATGTCACCAAGTCCAAGCATTGAAAAAGGCCGTGCAGAATCTGCTGTTGGGAACAAAAGCTGCATATAGTAAAAATAATTGCCAATAAATTTAGGACATAACAGATCTGGTTTATATTTCAACGAAAACTACTTAAGTAGAAGCATTAATAAATTGAGAAAGAATACTAACCTTTATAGGAGCATCAAAAGATTTTGCAACACTAACCATAACTGGAGTAAAGAAAACCCAGAAAATATCATACACAAAAAGTCCAGCCTGCAAAGCATTAGATGGAGAGTTGCCATATAAGTAACAAATGGAAATTATGATTGTGTACCTAATCTATTTAATTATTAACACCAAAAATGAAATTATTACTATTTCATGTCTCAAACTTTAAAAGGGTATTAGTAGCCCAAAAATGTTAAAAGGGTATCATAACAAAATGAAGACACATAACGGGAAAAGGGAAAGAAGGTTGTGCAATGGAAATTCATGAGAAAGACATCTATCACCATACACAAAAACACAAATTGAGAACGCCACGGGCTCGTTTGATAACCATTTTAATTCATAATTCTAGATTTTATTTTTCAAATTTTACAAATTTTAAAGGTACGTTTAATAAGTCATTTTCAATTTCTATTTTCTAAATTTTGAAATTAAGCTTTGAATTTGGCCTAATTTTGAAATTAAAAAAAAATCAATTTTGGAATTGAAATTCTATTTTATATTATTGACACTAAAAATTAATAACCCAATCATATTCAACTTTACTCAAAATGATTAAAATGTCAAAATTTAATGAAAATTCATCAAAAATAAGTTTTGAATTGATAGAGTTGAAAATTAAAAATTAAAAATTGATTATCAAACAAGATATTTAATTTTTAATTTCCACTTTTCAAAATTGAAACTAGAAATTGGTTATCAAGGACTTTTATTTTTCTCCAAAGAATTTTGAGATTGAAAATTCAACTCCAAAACTAAGGAATTTTAAACATAAATTGAAATGGTTATCAAACATGCAAGTAACACACTTATTTGCACAGGCAAAAACACAAGGAGAGCATGTATATAGCAACAAATAATCCACAAAGAACTGTTTAGTTACCTATTCTACAAAAATATGAATTGTTCACATGGATAGCATGTATATTATTAACAAATATGCTGACTTAACATATCAAACATAACAGAAAATGAACAATGGGGAAATGCAGCAAAAGAAAGACAGAAACCAGAATAAGAATTGAATCATTAATAACAAGAACCGATGATAAAATGCTGCAACAACATGAGTTATAGACTAAAGAAAGCCGTAAAATACCAGAAATCTTGTTCAAATTCAGGATTCACGTTTCTTACCAAGAGGATTAAACCAGTCTTGAAGGATCCAAGAGAGAGCATTTCAATTCCCTGATTATTAAGGAAATAATTGTTAAACCTTTCTCTTCAGGGACTAGAAAAATTATAATGACTGCAAAGAGTTATAAACATGAATAATTAGTTCATAACATCTAAGCTATAGAAGAGTATTTATAATTTTACACCTGGTGCATAAAAAGCGGTCACATATGTTGTTAGTATGGATAACAAAATGAAGAATGAAAACAAATGCGGTATAACGAGCTGATAACAAGTAATGAAAACTAGACAGGTTTTACAAAACACTATAAGAAAGCATAAAGATTCAGACTACCTGAATGCAAAAGGCAAGACCCAATATATTGTTAGCCAACCAGTGCTTTTGCCTAGCATACCAAGCACAGAAGAAGGTTCCAGGAATAGCAGCAACAATCTGAGACCTTGTGAACTCAACCTCCAAAGCTGTGTAAGAAAGATGTAAGGAAATATATCATTCTGCATACTGCAAATGTATGATGTCTAGTAAGTAGGATATAAAATATTTTTTAATGAAACAAGCACGATGACTCAAGCCATAAAACAAAAACTAGCAAGCTTGGTAAAGGATACAATAACCCCACGTCCACAATGCAAAATCAAAACTTCACTCTATGACATCCCAAGCAATTATTATATTGATTTTCTGGACAGACTTACAGAAATAGATGGTAACAGTACTCAGTAAATCCAGAAAAGCAAGTCAAACAAAGCCGAAAATGTAACAGCAAAAATAGTAAAGGGCACTGACCAACCCAAATAAAGTTCATTTAAATGACAATCAGAAGAGCCCAGGAAAAATGACCATCCAATCATGTTGTCATATAAATTTTTTATCATGATTTGTAATATCTAAATAAAAGATAATGTAAATAAGATCACGTACAACGAAAATATGGAAAGCGCCATACAATGAGATGCTCATTCCAGTGCTTTGGCAAATACTGTTTAATAGCAGGTAACAACGTTGCCCTATATAGAGTTGAAAGAGAGGTGTGAGATTATGAAGCCAAGGTTACCACTAACAATATATATAATGACATATATGGAACATACGAGAGAGCTATGATCCCCAGAACAAAGAAATAGCATGTCAATACAGCATTAACCAAGTCTTTGGATAAAAACTTAAAGAGCAGAAACAGTGATAGCAGCATTGCACTTCCGACAAAAGGAAAACGCATAGCATGTTCATTAGACATTGTCTCCTGCATTAATAAACATCCATTATAAGAGCTGTATAATATCCTAAATAAAATATTTAAGACCCAAAAAAAGGTACTCCACAGACCGTAGGTGGAGTTGGCTTCACTGATCTGTAGCAACCCACAAAGACAGTGAGGCATGCAGTCAACACAACATTTAAGTTGGGATCAACATTCACAACAAGTGGTGCTAATGTTAAACCTGCAGTAGTAAACAATATTCACTAATTCATTGGATTCGAACTCCAGCATCTGGGATACACCAAAACCACAATGTGAAATTAATACTGCCCTCTAGTCTAGTGAAGTAGTAAAGGTATGGCACTTCCTAGGGAACCCTTGGTTCGATTCACTACTCCCAAGTATTGTTTGGTAAAAAGCAAAAAAAAAAAAAAAAAACTACTCCATTAAGAAATTACACAACGGACTATTATCAGCAATGCCATACCTTCACCACTATGCTCTACTAAAGTGGTAAAGATCTGGCATTCCTCCAGGAATTTGCTTGATTAGATTCACAAGTATCTTTTGTAAAAAAATAAATATTTAAGAAATTACATAAAGGTGTATCATCAACAAAACCACACTATTCTACTAGCTCTAATATGAAAGAATCCCAAATTTTTGATACATTTTGACCCGGGCATCCAATTTTTTAGTACAGTTATTTACCTTTTATCTTTAAATTTCAAGACTGCCAAGCGTTGCGATTTAATCAAACCAAACCAAATGCTCTTAAATCTTTGCCCATTCCTAAAAGCACCCATTTTTTTAGGACAAACAAATATTGAATTATCACAACACTGAAATTCCATAAAAGAATTCCTGACCCAGTGAAGAACGTGAACATATTTTTTTAGGACAAACAAATATTGAATTATCACAACACTGAAATTCCATAATTTCTGACCCAGTGAAGAACGTGAACATATTAATTACTGTCGTATCGACCATTCCTTCTACCTATCGCAGTTTTCCTCACACCAATAACCCATTTTAAATTCAAGATGACCAATTAAGCCAAAAGAAAATGTATGACCATGAATACACACACACACACAAAAAAAAAAAGATAAATTTCAATAAGTTCAATAGCAAAATTCAGAATTTGGGGAGTAATAGAAATCAGTAAAACTGTAATTCGGCATACGAGGAGAGAGAAAGCAAACCTGCTAAAGCGAAATTAGCAACACGTTCGACGTTCTTCATCGTAATCTATCTGGAAAAGAAACTGGAATCTCTCCTCCAATGGCCTCCTCAAAACCTAAATAATGAAAAGGATCATAAAACTGACAAAATAGAAATTCCTGAATCAAACAAACATCATTATCCAAATTTTACGCACAAAAAACTAAATCTAATACAAGAGAATCACCAATTATAAATATTTTTTAGACATGCATTAAGTACGATGAAATAAAATGGAAAAATACAAGAAGATGAGGAAATCGCAATAACAGCTCCATTAGAACTTACCAGTAAGCAGTAAGATAAATAATTAAAGCGGTTTCCTCTCACTTGTAGATACGAGAGGCCGCTAAACAGAGTGAGTGAGAATTCAGATTCAGATATTCTTCAGAGTTAGGGTTTTATCATAAGAACGCCATTGGAATTAAAAGTACCGTCATATAAAGTTTCGTAACGGCCAACTTAAGAAGATAAATGCTTTTTATCTAAATGTACATCTCAAATGAAATGTTGATACTTCACAAAATTTTAATAATAATAAATAATAAAACTTATATATAATTATCATAAATTTATAATATCAATGAAATATCGTAAAAAGTGAGATCACTTATGTTATATATATATATATATATATATATATATATATATATATTCACGTGCAGTAGTGTGTTAATATATGTGCTAGATATAGATTTACATTTAACTAAAAATTATGAATATACATCATTAATTAAATTTTATTAAAAATATTAAATATTATAAAATATATATATTAATTAAATTTCATTACAAATACAAAAAGTTATAAGATATACATATTAACTTGTGTTATAAAATAGTAATTTAGTGATAATTCATTATAGATCGTACCAATTATATTATAATGTGACAAAAATTTTCTTTTAAATACATTCCATAAAAACTTGTTATAGAAAAAAAATTACATATCACTCTCTCAAGTTAAGTTTTATTGTACATAAGAATGTAAATTGAAGTAAATTAAGTTAATTCAAATTTGACCTAAATTTGAATAAGTATTTTTGCAAATTTAACTATCGTTAAATCATATATATTTTTGTAATCGAATAAGTATAAAATATGGTCCTAAAATATTAAGATAAATTTAAATTTAACTTTTTTAAATTTTGAATTGATTAGAGTTAAATCTTGAACTTAAATAATATAATATATTATTATAAAATAATGACAAAAAAGTTTAAAGGTACATATACTTACAAAATTTAAATTAATTTAAATTTTGAGTCGTATTTGAATCTAACTTGTATAATTAATATTTGTTTCTAAATTTGGTCTAAATTTATACAAATATGAACAAGTTAAACTTGTTTTGACCTAATTAGGTTTCGAGTATGATTGTACCAGCCCAAGTCATCAAGGTCTTTTATTTGTTTGACTAAATTTACATACTTAAGTATGCGGTAGTCTCCAAATTATAAAATATGTTGTTTAGTTTTATATCTTTAAATAATATCATTTTAATAATTTTTGTTAAAATATTATTTTTATGTTAAGCTATTAAAATGCGATCCTTTACCATTTGTATCATTTAATATAAAAAAAAAAAAAGTTTCAAAAAAGTATTTATTTTAATATTTGCTAATTATCAATATTTTTTTAAATATACTTTTTTTTTTGTTAGAATTTTATTATTATTGATTTTTTTTAAATAATTTTATATAAATTTAACTTTTATAATCATTAATGGCTCATAATTTTATAGTATTTTAATCACTTGATAATGAAAAATATTTTAATTTATATAAAAATATTTAGTTTTTATTGTTATTTTACATGAATATTTATTTATATTGTACCAGTAGAATGCATTGCACATGACAAGAAAAATTAAACAATACTTGCATCAAATAAATGAAAATATATAAATACTAAATATGACTTTTGTAATATATTTCTTATTTAGTACACTTGTAATATATTTCGAATAGAAACTTGGAAGTTTTTGATAATGTGTTATGACATTATTATTTATGTATTTTTTTTTTAATTTTTTTTAAAGTTTGTTGTATATCATATAAATTTAATTAAAAATGATAATAGTTATTTTTGTTGAGAACCTTACAATAAATAAACATTTTGACCTGAAATTTATGAGAGAAACTTAAGATTTATTGTATAAATTAAATTGTTAGTGCAAATGTAAGGTAATTTCAATTGCTGGAATGATTTGATAAAAGTAAGAATTGCGTACTTAAATTAGTATAAAACAAGTTGTTATTGCTCCAGCAACATAGTAATTAATAAATAACCTTTTGTTATATTGAGCTTAAAATTTAAAACATAAAAGACCATTGGAATTATAGAAATGAATTATTAAAGGGCATTCTTATATATTACATTTCATAATTTTATATAAATTTTAAATATACTATATTTAATATTCAAAATATAAATATTAGAATATTGAATAAAAAAAAAAATCACATATGGCTACCGAGTTTTATTCAAATTATTTTTAACTATTACTTTTATTTAAATAATATTGAAAGAATAATAATGTTTCATATTATTAATTATGACAAATAAATCTCTTATTAAGTCAATTTATCATAAAAATTAATAAATTTTAAATGATTGATAAAATTTATACCATAAAAAGGCTATAGTTTTTTAACAATTTACACAGCCAAAAAATTGAAAACTTAATTTAAATTGTATAAATTTCAAAATTGGTTAAGAATTTGAACCCATTTTATGTCCAGAAAAGGACCTTCTTTAATATTTTCAAAAATTATTTATCTTTTAAATATTAAATATATTTTTATAACAATATATTTAAGTTCATCACTATTTATTAATAGTGTATCTATTCTTATATAAGAAATAATTATTCAATGTAATTTAATAAATTTATCCTATTCTTATCTTCTGTAAATGTAATAAATTATTGAATTTGCATGAATAGAAGAACCAATTGTATACATGATAATATGTACATAGTTTATTGTAGGTATATAATAATAATAATAATAATAATAATAATAATAATAATAATAAACAAATATAATTGAGATTATTATGAAAAATATTACTTGAATGTTTAACGATTAAAAAATTGCTAAATAAAAATAACAATTATAAACCTAATATAATAAATATAAAATTAATTAAAATAATGAGAATGGCTTATACCCATACATCTGGATTTGGGCTTAAGAAAGTATAAAATTTATTATTTATCAAGTTATACTTTAAATAAGATAGTATAAATATGTTACTTAAAAATATTCATTTATCGATTCCATTAGATTAAATTATATTTTAAAATTGTGTCATGTCATATTTTATTTTATTTTTATAGCGTTTTGAGTTTGTGTCATCATGTTTTCAAGTTCGTGTTTGTATATTATTGGTTGTCGACAATTTTTTGAATTATTTTTTTATAATTACAAAAATAATATTACATTTAAATTTATAAAGAAATTACTAACAATTATAATTTAATATATTTTACTAGTATAATAATTGTGTTCATATTATGTATGTGTGGTTTTAAGACTGTCATCCCTATACTTTATAATGGAAAAAAAAAATAAAATAAAATACTTTTATTATTATGTTTTAAAATTTTAAAAAATTTAAAAACATTAATATAATAACCTTGTTCTAATAATGAAACTTGTGTGTATCTAATAATGTAAATTCAACAAGATAGGTTAACCTAAGTTCGAAACTTTGGGCTTGAATTGGGCTATTGTGGGACAATATATGTTTTTTTTGAGTATGATTGAATTAGGTTTTTTAAGTTAAATGTAACTTTAAAGTACTCATTTTATGATTTAAAAAAAAAAAAGATTAAAGTGTCCTTTTAAGAAGAAAAATAAACTAAAGTATATATTTTCGATAAAAAAAAGGTGCCTAAAGGTTTTTTTTAATCCATTTTTCAATAAAGAAATGACAAATGCTAATATCACTCCATTTTATACCTACTGCCACACTCGATTCTTTTATACTGTGGCAAGCGTTACAATTATTTTAAAAATTGAAAAAATAATTTAATTTTTTAAATAATATTAACAAATGTCATAATATAATTAAAATGAGTGCAAAAATAAGTACCATTTCTCATAAAGAAATTTCATTTCTATGCCCTAAGCATTTTTCCAAAAAATGTGAGACATAACTTTTTTCATTGAAAAGAAAAAAGAAAGCAAAGCAAGGATATTTTGCTGTCAAAATAAATATGGCCAAAACTTATGACCGTGTTGACTGGATTTTTTTTTTTTTTTTTTTTTGAGGATTTGTTTAGGGGTGAACATATATGAGTTAGTTTGGGTTTATATTAAAATTGAAATCAATTCAATATGATCGATTTTTTAAAAAAGATAACCGAACCAAACCAAAAATTTTGAAAAACTAATCTAACTAGAACTAATTTTTTTGGTTTGGTTTGAGTTGGTTCAAGGAAATTTTTTCATCTTTTTTCAATAATAAATTTTGTTTATTATTTTTTTTGAACTCTTGTTTATATATAATTTTTAACGTTTTTAATGTTACTTTTATTATAATACCTAAATTTAAAAATATAGATATGGTTTCAATATTCATTAGGATAGCAGTAGAATCCATAGTATCTTTTATCAAAAAAAAAATATTACTTAACATCAGCATAATAAACAACACAATAATTTAAGATAAACTACATAATGTATCTATTTCTCCCAATAATAATAACGATAGATAACGACGAAATTGAATGTATTGAAGAAACTTGAAATTGAAAATGGGTTGTTAGAACTTAGATAGGAATGATAATAAATTATTAACTATACCAACGATTCAGCAGTGAAAAAATTATTTTTTCCTCATTTTAAATGTTTTCTTTTCATTGTGTTCATTTATTCCAGCAGTAATTATGATTTACAGAATAAGCTAGCACATAAACAAGCTTCTGAACTCTGATAATTCTTTTAATGATTATTGGTTCTTTTCAAATTTTCATATTAGAAACAACAAATATCAGTTTACTACTTTAATGATCCAGACAATAGATAGAAGTTTACCCCTCCAAAAAAATCATACTAGATGGCTCGTGAGAAGGCCTATTTTAAGATTTTGAGAGAAAAGTGAAAAAATTGATTCAAAGGCCGAAGTGGTATAAACTATAAAGTATAAAGTAAACTGTGAACACTGAACAATTTTTTTTTTAAATAATTATATAAAATATAAATCACAATATAAATATAAAATAAAAATAAAAAATTAAATGGGTTGGTTTGTTTTTTTAAAATTTTAATAAATGAAAACTAAACTAACCAATATTAATCGGTTTTTTATTCTAAAGAATCGAACCAAACCAATAAAATTTAAGAACCGATTTTTTTGAGTTGGGTTGGTTGGGTTGGTTGGTTCTATATTTTTTTTGTTCACCCCTAGATTTGTTGTTTGCTAACTCTTGGATTCAAAAAATACTTAATTGTGTCTGCACTGTCCCTTACAGAATTATTGTAAATGGGAGTCCACTGGAAGAAAAAAAATTCCACAAAGAAGATTGTGGCAAGAAGATCCTCTCTCCTTATCTTTTTATACTTGTAGCTAATGTTCTATCAAAGCTTGTTAAGGGAGAAATTAATAGTGGACTAGTGGAACCTTGAAGGGTGTGAAGTTGAACAGAAATGTTCCAATATTATCTAATCTGTCTTTTTTGCTGATGATGCTTTATTCTTTGGTATAGCTACCGAGAAGAATTGTAGTGCAATAATGGCTTGTATAGCTAAGGATTGTCAAGCTTCTGGTCAATTGGTTAACTTTGGAAAAGTAGTGTGCTATTCAGTAGGAATGTGGTAATAGAGGAACAAAATTTCTTGGTTGATGTTATGCAAGTGAATTTGGTACATAATGTTGGTAATTATTTGGGATTACCAACAGATTGGGAAAGCTCAAAAACAAGGAGAAAATGGAGGCTAGAACTGCTCGTTGGAAATCTAAGCTGTTATTAGTTGGAGGAAGGAAGTTTTGTTAAAAGCAGTAGCACAGGCTCATCCCAATTATGTTATGAATGATGTTGTATAGGGCTTATTCCCTCCTTGGGTGGCTGATGAGATACTCTCTCTCCCTTTATCTAGAAGCAGTCTGGCAGGTATTCAGTAAGGACTTGTGCTACATGAGAAGCAAGAAGGGCATGGTTCAATGATGTCTACCTCCTCTACTCAAGTTCAGTCTTGGTTATGGAAGAAGCTTTTGAAGGTGAAGCTATTTCTTTGGGGAATTTTTTGCCAACTAAAGATAATCTTTGTAAAAGGAAGATTATTTCTGAGAATCTGTGTCCTATTTGTGATAAGGATGCTGAAACTATAGAATAGAGCATTTAATTCTTGGGTGCAATTGGAGTGTGCAAACATGGTTTCTATCTGGGTTGTATTTTAAGCAAAAGTTAAGAATTTTGGTTGTTGGTTTCAAGAGCGCTTTGAGGAACTCATGTCTCATCCCGATGGAAATGAAGAGATTTTAGCTTGTTTTTGTAATCATATATGGGGTATATGGTTGGGAAGAAATCAATATTTGTTTCATTGTAAAAATCCTAATCCTGCTGCTATTGTTTTCATTCCTCAAGTTGTGCAGAATAGCTATTTGCTGAGGAATGTTAAATGGCAGCCTCCTGATAAAGGGTGTATCAAAATAAATTGTGATGCTTCCTACAAAGGAGGGTGTAGGTTTGGGGCAGTTAGTGTAGTGGGAGTGACTATGAAGGTAATCTGGTAAAGGTGATGGCAAAACAATATCGTGCTATGTCGGTAGAACATATCCAGCTGAAAGCCATTTTGTGTGGTTTGGAACTAGCAGTTGCTGAGAGATGACAAAAGGTGGAGTGTGAAACTGACTCATTAAAGGTTGATAGCTGGCTGAATAGCTGGTAAGCAAGTCCTTGATTGCTGGATGTTGTTTCCTGTTCTGCAGGAATTTTGAGTTTAATTCCCTTTTTTCTACTGTGTGATGTAGTTGACATGCTTGCTTGACATTGTAGAGAGGCAATAGCTGATTTGCATGAATTGCACGAACTGCCTGGTTATGTATTGGAGAGGGTGATACTGGAAAAATCGGATTTGAGTATGTAATATTTTCATATTCTTAATAAAAACTATACTCTCTTTGACCCAAAGAAAATCAAGGAAGATGTGAAAAGAGAATTTAATTCTTGTAGCGAATTTTCGATTTATACCTGTGAGTTATTAGCTCTTGTATGTCAACTTCTTCTGCTTATTAGATAGCTGTCTTTTATCAAAATGCATTGAGAAACAACACAGGACGCTACTTGGAAGCAGTGGATGAAATCTTTTCTACCTTCCGAGGAAAAGAAAGGTTAATGTCGATGCACCGACGAGCTTCAACTTACCGATTTTGATGCTCATGCTGGAAATGATTGTCAGCAAAAACTATACAACCCAAAGAGAACTTGCTAAGATGCCAATATAGATTTTTAAAGTTGGGGTGCTACAAAATATGGAATTGCTCATCACCCTTGTTCAATTCTCACTTCAGACAGGAGGAATTTGACTGGTTATCATTTTTTTTGGTTACAATGTCACAGAAACTTTGTTTATCTTTTTCTTTCCCCTTTTTTTCTCCTGGCTAATGGTCCGACTTTGATTGGATCAAAGAATCAATATTTTGGCATGACATCTGATAATATATATACCCTTTGTTAAAATACCAAGGAAGTTTGAAAACTTCTTAACTTGTTTACGTCCATTAATGTTTTTTTTTTTTCTTTAAGAGTCATAGATTCAAACCTCTTGATTTTTATTTTTTTTTTTGACAAATTTAATGGCAATGGCAGCTATGTAACGACAGCTAAAGCTCGGTACTAGTTTTATAATAATTTAAACCGTGCATTATTCTAAAGTTCCTAGCCATCATAAGGCTTAGAGCCTACCCTTCCTTTTAAACAACTGGTCTAAAGACTCATCTAAAACAGGAGAGAGAAAAATATAGCATGTCGGTCCTAACTTCAACGAGTTACAAGACACTGTCAACATTATTCTCTTTACTTTTAGTGTAAAAGGGCTTTTGGTTTCTGTTAACAATTGTCAAAGAAGATGCTCTATCTTGCAAATGAATCGCATGTCAACTTAGCAACAAAAAAAAAAAAAAAAGGAAAGGAAAAGAAAGAATCGCATGGCAATTTCAATTCATCATGGCGCATTGAGATCTTGTATGATCAATTGAAGGGGAGCTAGAACAAAAACAATTCGCACAAAAAGTTGGATTTAGAAATACTCACATTACACCAATCTGAAATGTCGGGAGGGGGGAGGAGTAATCCATATTCTCTGCACTTAATGCACTAATGTACACCTTCCAAAACATGATGTTTCTATGTTTCTCTTATTAGGATGTTTGATCTCTCTCCCTAAGAGCAAGGGAATTAATAAAAAGCAGCATGCATGCATATTACTCTGACCTTGAGAAGATCCTCATGAAACATTAAAACCAGACAAAGCTGACTGGAACAAGGACGAAAATGCCTGCGATGCACTCTGATCATCAGTTTTGATCTTTATTTGAACCTTGGCCGATGATGTGTTTATGATACATTCAACAAGAAAATTTGATGATTCTTCTGCTTTTTGTGCAAAAAAGAAGAATTTTAAGTTGGGGGATTGGCCGCCTGATGCAATGCAATGGAAGGAATGACTTTGCATGTGCTGAATAAGTGCTTGAGGCGTCTGCAATGCTGCAACTCCTTGTGGGCTTAAAGAATATTCCTACAACAAGAAAAAATTATGCTAATATTAAAAAAGAATTTGCAAATACAAAAGCTGATATGCAGCACGGGCTATACAAAAACATAATGGCACGTTAGTAATGGTATCACAAAGATCCTAGCTAGGAGAGGAGGGAGGGGAGACTGGGATGGGCAATGGCCATCTCACTTTGGTAAATTTATAGTCGTATGTAAGGGTGGGCATATTTTTTCAAAAAATGCCCAATCGACCAAATTTAAGTCTAAATTGAACCTACACTTTTTTTGTTAAATAGTTTGATCGATCTCTAGCATAGGTCTTAAAATTTAGAAAAATCAACTTAGTCAAATCAATTATAGGTTTTTATTTTATAAAACCGAATTGACCTACTTTTTTTTTTTTTTTTTTTGCTAGAGGAATTGACCTACTTTAATTATAAATATATTTTAAAGTTATTTTATTAATAATATTTATAAATTTTAATTGATTTATCATTTTTCATAAATTCTAATTTCTAAACCTAATCATATGCTTACAAAAGAAACATGTTTTTCTTTCAGGGAAAGGGAGATAAGCAAATTTTTTTATTTGTTTTCAAATTCAAACCACTTTGACAATTATTATTCTCGTGCTTCACTCCATATTGATTTAGTAGACAATTTTAATTTTTAACAAAGTTGAATGTTTCTAAATGGTAACATATAAAAATGATATATCATACAAATAATTTTTCTTAGCTTTCATAAAATAAAATAAAAATGATAAAAAACTATAGGTTCAAAACCCCCAAATCGAACTTGTAGTTTGGCTTAAATGTCGATTTTTGGGAATTCATAGGTCTACTAAGGCTTTGGTTTTTCCAAAACTACAAAGGTAAAATTTGGCTTATAAAATAAGTCAATAACCGACCGCACCACCCCTACTCATATGTGTGATTCATAATGTAGTTTTTGATTTTTATAGGGATAAAATATACATTTGACCCCTTATTGTAACAAAATTACTTACTATTATATGAAAGTCAATAAAAACATAACTTATGTAACCTATTTTGTGTGTTTTTTATACTATTTTACATTTTTTTTCCCTATATTATTCTTCTATTACATAATTTTGAATGTTTAATATAGGACCAAATTCATTCAACCTTCCCATAACTAATACTAACTAGTTTCTTGCTTCTTGTTTGTGTTAGTTGCAAAGCTAATTAGCTGGTTATTTCTTTTTTGCTTATGGTTCTTTACTTATTATGTAACTCTCATTTTTAAGTTATTAAAAAAAGGGTATGTTTGAGGTAAAAAAACGTTTCATTCCATCTTCGGCATACCACCCATGTACAACTAAGATATTTATATATTTATGACATAATTTCATCTCTTATTACAATTATATACAGGTTACTTTAAAAAAATATTTCACTTTATAGTTGATTATTAATGGACATTAGTGTTGTCAATAGGACAGGATGGGTGCCACGCTAAATGTTTACGCAGTAAGGTGCGGATTTTACATTGGAGTTTCAAATATTTTTGGGCATTCAAAGCTTCTCCACTAATGAAAAATAGAAGTTTATTTATAATTTATAAGTTCAAAATTAATAATTTTTTTAACATAAAATAAAAGAATTTGCATTTAACATTAACAAATATTATATTTTGGATACAAATAATATATATTATTATATTATTTGTTTTGCTTTGTTGTTAAATAGTCAAAATAAAGTTTATTTTTTATTAAAATAATTAAATTTATAAGAAACTATACAATTTTTTTTTATAAATTTGTAAGAAATAGGGTTTTGAAGGATGAACGGTGTAAGGTTTATGAGTGTTGGCAATTTTCGTGAACAAAACAATTAATTGTAATTTAGTATCCAAACTCGTTGTCAAGTCAATCAATCAAAGTTAAAAGAAACTACAAAGCTCTCAATATGCATGTATTAGGTAAAAATATATGTTTCATACATACATCCTCACACAATTGAGCATACACACTTAGTGTGAGTTAAAATGAAAAACTGTACACGTGTCGATCGATCGAAGTGTTAGTTTGATTGATCGAGACATAAATCGATCGAGTATCGGTCGAGTTCAATTTAGAGGCTCTCGGGTTGATTTTTGTGCTAACTAGATCTAGGATTTGCCTGATCGATTGAGGTCATCGTTGATCGATTGATCAAGATTGGTTCGATCGATCGAATATAAATCGAACATCGATCAAGTCCTCTCGGGTTGGATTTCTGACGCGCTCAACGCAAGCGATCGACTATGGTTAGATTGATCGAGACACACTGTTTGATCGATCGAGGTATTTTTGATAATTTTTTTCACCTTTTGTGCTTACCAATTTGATCCCATTTATTGTGAAAATAGAATCTTTGTATGAGTAGAATTGTTGTGAAAGCAAAATCCTGATATGAGTAGAATTGTACTTTATTATTAATTCTCTCTTAGGTCAAATTGGATACTATATAAACAACTTTTATTGGAGAAATATATACCACACTGAAATAATATTTTTATTTCTAATTGAGTTTTTAAAGAAAAATATTCTTCTCTTTATCTATTAATTTTAGGCACTTTCTTGATTTAATTGTTCAAACATATTGTGTGGTTATGTTTGAATAATTTATATGCCTAATTGTTTTTCATGGTATTGAGTTTTACATGATCGTTTTAAAGTTTGCTAGTTGATTTGGTTTTTACAGTATATGCTCTTAAATTTGCTAGTTAAGGTTTTTCATTATTGAATCTGCTCTATGACACACTTTATATTTGTGTTATTTGTGCTAACGTTTTAGGTACTATTAATGACGTGTTCGATATTTCGTGTGACTCAAAATTACTAAAGTTGACAGTTTCGATTGATCTTGTGGGACTCAAGTAGATCAGAACGTTGGTCTGGATCCAGACATCTAGCTTGTGGAGACTGTGAAAGGAGCGACGGCTTGTAAGTAAATTACATAAAGGGATCTATCTGTGAAGGGTAGTCTAAGACCTGAGGTTGTAATTGAACATTGATTTTCATAGTGAATATTTAGGTGAACCGATGGTTTTCCTCTTAAATCATTGTTGTGGCCTAGGTTGTTTCCACCTAAAAATCTCATGTTACTCTTTATTTCTGTATTTTATTTTTACACGCGATTGCATGTCTGACCGTTGTGTTTAGTTTACATAATTAAAATTTGATAAAATTGAAAATATCCTATTCACCCCTTTCTAGGTATATTTGATATATAACTAAAAATTTTCAAATGGGAATTATAATCTCTATCCCCATCACATGAAGATATTTTCTCTATCAGTAAAAAAATGGATATTCTCCATGGTTACCTACCCTGATGGGAAAAATTGACAACACTAATGGACACCTATTATACAACAAACATGACATAATTTACTATATTATTTATGTGTTTTAAAATTTTAATTTTTTAAATTGGCACTCTAAGAATTTAATTTTTGGCTTTGCCCTGATCTCATCCATTGAATTTGAAGCCACAAACGAAAGAAAAGGGCAACCAATATCAATAGAAGAGCATAGAAAAAAACAAATACAATGGTTGCTAAAAAAACCTGTGTTAAAGATACTGCAAGTTGGCGCCATTTCTGCTGAAACGAGCTTGGATCTAAAGCAGCTTTTGCGTTGAGCTTCAGAGGAGGAGAAGGAGGTGTGCCTGCAGGTTCAGGTGACGCAGACGAGCCCAGACCAAGAAGATCATCAAGTGCAAAGCCAGATTGTGCCGACTGTGTTTGCGAAGTAGCAAATGACATCAATGAATCATTGTAGGAAGGAGCACTATATGCACCATCATCACTGGGACCTCTAGCATCCTCTTTATCTGAAATACTTAGAAGCAGATCTTTATCATTTGCCTCAACTGCATGACCTGGAACAACAGTCTCTACAGATTCAACCCCAATGGTTAAGCTTCCAAGATCCTCTGTAAGTTCAAATGGACCACGGTGCTCCTTATCGGTAAACATGTACGATGGCTGCAAACAAAAATATTTTAGCCCATTTGGACCACATTCAACGAACTCAATAAAAAATACACATCGCCTGATTATGGCCTATACAAATGTTTATATTTTGCAAGCAATGCTTAAGGCTGCAGGTACAGTTTTTGTATACATACGTACTAAACTTGAAAATAGAAAGATAAATCAGACGGACACCAACATGTGCAGGCACAAGGTTACACAGTTGGTAGACTTTACATGCTTGTCATAATTGTTTATTCCCAAGTCTTTGGTACATACCAACAAAATTAGTTTACTACTTACAAAGCATATTTATAGGTACTCACTGAAGCAAGTTTATCATTATTTTCTTGCTAGTAAAGGGAAACAAGTAGTTATGGTTTATTTTTAGTTCAATTTTGCAAAATCTGCAAGTAGATCAACAGTGAAAAATAAGTTTGAACTCCCTGATTAGTCTCTGCGTCCTGATCTCTATAATTCTATCAATTCTATTACCAGAAAGAACTATGTAATCTTTCTTAATTTGTAGAATTAAAACTATATCATAGATATGTAGTATAGTTTGTTTCAATCTAATACCAGCTATGGGAATTGCACTTACTTTCTGGTAGACAACAGATAAACTGTTAAACTCGTCAAATATTCGATCTTTGATTTCACTGCTCTGGGTATCAGCAAATACAGATACAGCTCGCTTTGGAGGGTTCACTACACCTTCTGCTACACTTACATCAGACTTTAGAAGCCTGTAGTAGAATAAGGCTCTATCACGGACATCCTGTGGGCAACTCAAAAATTTATTGAACATTTATAAACAAAATTCTCACATTTGAAACAAATAATAGTTTAAAACTCAGAAGCCAATCTATTTAAAATTAAAAAAAAAAAAAAAAAGCAACTTATAAATCAACATGTACCTGATTAAAATCAGCAAGCCCAGCAGCCAATGCAGCTCCTAAGGCTTTCTGTGTCTCAGGTGGTCTCTTGAAGAAACACTTCATAACTGCTGTTAGAAGATGTAAACGAACCTGTTGAAGGAGACAATAAACAGACAAATACTTCAGCTATGTTATATTCCATTGCCCTTGTCCAGGCAGCTTGATCCAAACTTCCTATTCAAACTTGGGGCAATATTGTACAGGTTCTTTGACCAGGCAAATTAAATATTTTATTTCCCTTGTCAGAAGGAAAATAAAATAAAGTGAAAGAAGCAGCAACAGATAAATAATAGGGTAAACTCTTCCTGATATAACCGAACTTTCATGTAGATTTACTAGGGTCCTCGGACAAACAAAATTCATATTTGGTACTTAGTATCACATTTAGGTTCCAAACTTAACATTTTAGTCCTCAAACTTGTTAATTTAGGACTTTAAGGACTTTAACAGGTTTGCTTTAGCAAGTTTGGGATCAACATAAACCTTCTTCTTTTTTTATCTAAGTAGGGACCAATATAAACCTTTATTTGGATCTAAGTGAACCAAGGCGTTTGGGATCTTAGAAGGCGTTTAACTAAATACTATCTTAAACCCAAAATGCAATAAAATTATATTAAAAAGGTCGACATTATGTCACTCAACATGGTTTGACTAACAATTGGAGATCATGCAGCGGAGCTCTTAGCTTTTCATTCCAGTTAAGACCCCTGTTGTATTTTGTTTGTTTCAGGCATTTGAGAGAAAGGGTTGGGATGTAAATCTAGATGATAGTATTGTATTAAAGTATCTTACCACCTAATTTTGAATTTGTTAATCAGAAATGTAAACGTATATATAACTTTAAATTCAAAAATAATGAGAAAACATACAGATATATAATCCAATGCAGTATAGAAAAACAATTTGCTTCTGGCTCTAAGGGTCAGATGATGTAAAACAGGGATTCACAAAAGAATTTCAAATATTGTTTTCATTCACCCTCTCTTCTTTCTCCTTTCTTCCTACAGATAGCAGGACTTAAAGAAACAAAAAAAACACTGAATTACCTCAGCAGAATGATCATCATCCCAATTCTCAATCATACTCTCTAAAATATATGGCGCATCATGCATGTCTTGGGAGTATTCCCCAAGCATCCATAAAAGAGCTGCCTTAGCCTTAGGCTCCTGAACATTTTTGCTGCTGATGTTTCCAACAACTGCAATGCAGTCATGACTCCACTGTGGATATTTCCTCAGTAGATCTTTCACAAGGACCTGCACCAAAATTCTTCAAACTTGTATTTAAGGCTAATTATTTTGCATGCAAACATTGATGCAGCTCTTTTTTTCTCTTTCTATATTTTTCTTTCTGACCTGTTTTATTCACTTTTTTTGTTTTCTACAAGAAGCATGTAATTTATTCAATATTGAACATATGTTTCATAAGAGCATGAATGAACAGTGACACTATAGATCACTACTTGGACAAGAGAAAGGAAATGGGATATATCATTAATGGAATTTACGGACATAACAGCTAATTAGCAGAGTGTTAATCAAATTTAATGCATACCAGAGCTTCAGCCGTCACATAATCCTTTTCCATCTCCAGAAACTGAAGAAGCCGGTCCACAATTGCATTTACATCATATTGCTGCAGAGCTATTTTCCCAACAGCACGGATTGATTCTCTTGCAATGGGAATATCAACATTTGCAGCATATTCACATAATTCTGTCACTGTATTGAAATGCAAAAGTTTGTATATTAGGTAAAGCTAAAAGGTAAAGAAGCAATTTAAACTGTAAAAGACAATATACCATCAAAAATGATCTACACAAATTTTAACCTGCAATTTACAAGTATTTTCTTACCAATTTCATAAGTATTGTTCTCATTTGCGACTGCAGTCAACATGTCTAGCTTTAACTTTTTGACATAGGAAGGCTCATTGTACTGGCAATAGAAGTGTTTGTAGTCTGATGAAAATACATATGGTGCACGCATCACCAAGAGATGCAGGTGGCTAAGAACTGCATAAGATTGTTCTGGGCTTCCTGAACTCACAAGAGTTAGGAGAGGAGCTTTTATTCGTTCATATACCTGACCAATAATAATGTTCATCAGACAAATAAAGATCCTATGAACTCAATCTGGGTGATCAAGTCAACCAGCTCACTTTCAGATAAAACAAATAAAAGATTGCATGTAATGAAACTGACAGTGATGGAATAGAAGTCAAAAACTCATCCATCCCTGATTCATTGTTTCATTTAATTCTCCTTCCAGTTGAAAAGTTACTTTGGTCTTGCAAAAGATAAAGTGAACCCAAATAAGCAGAAAGTACAGCTTTGTTTTTACCAGAGAAATTATATTATTGAATGCAACGTTATAACTTGTAAATTAAAGGCTACATAATCAAAAACAAAATGAGACAAGGTAGGGGAGGGGAAGGGGGAAGAAGTTCAAATAGACACCTGCTGATGAACTTCAGTCATGGACAAAGTCAATTGTAGAAATACTTTGATGGTTGCCAAGACTACAGCACCATTTGCATGCTGAAGTCTATCCTCTAGAAGATCCATGATATCAAATATCTCATTGGTATCAGAAGGTACATATTTAGCTACCAGCTCAAGTACAAGGCATTGTGCCCATTCATTAAATTGCTTCAGCCTGCATGTGAATACATGTAGTACTAAGTAATGCATTTTAGAATAGGGTAAATTTCATTTTCACGCCTCGAATTTTGCATTATATAACAGATATCCTCAATGTTTGAAAATACATAAGCAAATTTACTTTGAGGTGTGATGTATTATCACAAATACACTTGTAAAGCTGACAGCGTTATAAAATTATGTCAACATTTGTTGACATGAGGGATTGAGGGTATATTCGTAAAATTGTTTTTATAATATATTATTTTAAAAAAACTATTAAATGATTTGAGTTCAAACTTAGAATGATGTTTTGAGGGAGAGGAAAGGGCTAGTTCTCACATTAAAAATGTTTATTATTAATTTTAAAAATAAAATAATATAAATTACACAAAAAATACAATGAATTTAAATATATAATGTTTATGCCACTCAGTTCCTTTATATTTAACTCAAAATATAATGGAATGGTTTTTCCAATATTTTTCAAACCGCAGAGTAAGTTTGTGATATTACAACAAACCTCGAGGGTAGTTTTTACATAAATCCTTTCATAATATGACTCCCACGAGGACATCTACTCTTCACAATTAAATAGCAGTAGCAGATTAGCACCAAACTTATGAAAGGCTGGGACTTTTTTACTTGGCCATGTGATAATGGAGCATTATTAATTAAAAAATGCATCAAAACTATCATGTATTATATTCCCATGCAATACATAATTAATTTACATGCTTCTTGACATCAACCAACTTCTACTGCAGCAGTTAAGAGGCTTATGATGTTGACAAATCAAGTAAAGTGAATAAAGAGCAATGAATAACAGATCTATGTCTATATTGGACATGATAATCACCACAAATTGATCATCCAAATATTTTTTCACGACCCAAATGAACTAACAAATTATTGCAGTGACCTTAAGAGAGTAAAATATTAATTGTAAATTTAAGCTGCAAGAATTATCACCGGTTTAAAAAGTAGTATATAACTGGCTTGCTAAGTAAAGCCTCTCTCTCTCTGGATGCTTCCTCAGAAGTAGCAGCTTCTGAGCTCCAAATCTCTTGCAGGGAAGAAAGACAATTTGCAACAACCTGATTATCAATCATAGTAAAATATACTTGGTAAAAGAACAAATATACGTTTGCATAATATAAAAAATAAGGACCACTATTTATACATGAAACAAATGAACAAGAAAGAATATTTTTTGTAAATGCAGTGATTAAAGACATGATGGCATAAGACTTACATAATTTGGGGGGGGGAAGACAAACTTTTCTATGAAAATAATTAAAATCTAAACGGCAGGCTAAAAAAGAGTATAAATTAAGGATGATTTGCATAATATTTTACTATTGTTTCATTTACTAGATCCTTTCGAAGGCATATTAACACAGTATAACTTTTGCAAAAAACTAAAATTTACAGATCAACTCTAACAAGTTTTCTTATTGACCCAAAATCTAAAACTCTAACAAGCATGCTATGACAGTTTTGAAATCTTTGCGTGAAGAACAATAAATCAGTTTTTCCTAATACCCACTAGCTCAATTTTTTCACGTCTAAATTCATCTACATAGAACATTCATATTATCAGTAAAATTGTTAAGAAGACTATAGAGAATTATATAACTGCAATACTTCACCTGGGTATCTGGGTCATTAAGCATCAATTGCTTAAGCATAGCGGGAAAGTCTGCATCGAGACAAGTTGAAGCTGAAATATGATACAATTTCAACACCCCAATCACTGCAACCATCCTAACATAACTATTACTATCCGTCAACCCTGAATTCAATGGTCCCACCAAATACTCCACTAGATTTGGCACTCTTAAAGAACATAAACTCCTCAATGCAAGCCCACGGATCATTGGGTAGTCATCCTTACAATCTCTTTGAAGAAAGTTGATAGTCAAAAGTGCAAGATCAGGATTAACCTTTGCATAATTTCCAACATAAAGATAACACATTTTCTTCAAAACAATGTCAGAAGTTGCTGAGCACATAACCATCTCCCCGAATAGTGATGAGACATCAATGCCAATTGTCATGTAAGATATCACCTTCTTGAAAAGCTCTCGTTTTGAATCATCCACTCCCGGAGCTCGGCTCCCAGCAAGCTGCCGGAGCTGTAATCTTAGATCGGAGACTTCACCTTTTCTATTGAAGAAAGTAGGCTAAGAGTAAGTATTCAAATAAAAAAAAATTCTAGTTTTAAGTTAGTTGTAGCTTTGTAAAAGGATAATCGAATTTGGTAACAATCTCTCATTTCTAACCACGTCTTCCAAAATGTAGAGGGAAAAAAAGTAGAAAACAAATCAATGTTCAACTTCAAATAAGAGATACTTAGTGGCATGCTAAAGTAAAAAAAGAAAGTAATAAAGAAACGAAAAAGGTTTAAATGCTGAAATTAATTTTTTTTTCCATAGATTCCCTTTCTTGTAACCAAATCGACAGATTAATTAGAGATAGTTTATGCATGAAGATAGCGTCCAACTTTAGAACGACCATAGTGAATCCAAGAGACGTTCGTATAGAAGAACAATTAGTTTCGGACATTTTATTGTACATCTTTAGATCCAAACAGAAAAGTAGGCGCTACCTCTTAAAAACATCACTTACCCGGAAGGTTGAGACGGTGATGCAGATCGGTGAGACTGTGCAGGCGGAGCCATCGCAATTGGTAAATGAGCTAAGCCGACAACACAAAGCAAAAGGACACCGTACGATGAGATCGGATTCGGAGATCCTTCGCAGCAGCGGAGATAAGTTCGCTAAGAATCTGTCTCCGAGAGATGTAGTCGAAAGGAGGACAATAGTTCATCCGTTGTGACGTGGCTGTATTTTAATGGCTTTTGCAAAATCTGTTATTTGTTCAGAGTAGCAGATTAAACGTATATCACTCACAGCGAAAATTACCACAAATACCCTTAAAATTTTATCCCTTATCACATATACCATAATTTTAAAAAAATTCACAAATACCTCTAATATTAATACCATTATATTAAATATTATATTTAAGGGGCATAATTATAACAAATATATTGAGTTTTCTTTTCTTTCTTTTTTCACACATCACCATAACATTTTTAAAATGTTACTATCACAAATATCATTATACTTGACGTTACAATTATATATAAATAAAATTATAAATAAATTTTTAAATTAAAAAAATGTTATCATTAGTATCGCTTAGTTCACTCGTATTTTACAAAAGTCTCTTCCCAAATGCAAAACTAATATATTCTTCTAAAGCAAAATTCAAAAATTCATGCAATTTTTTACGGACAATTAAAATTTTAAATTCTCTAAGTTATAAAAAGCATCACATGGTCAATAACTAAACTCATGTTAGTCAATAACCAATATTTATAGTCTTTATGTTATTTCCAATAATGCAATGAGTTATATAACTTGAGAACAAAATGATAATGTTGTCAAGAACTACGTATATGAATTATTGTCCCTGATGGTAAAGTCATCTCTATTTTCTCTTTTGTACAATTTGAATTATTGTGAAAATCACGATGTCTTCTTGTATTATTGATTTTGAATTTTGATGAAAGTTATGATTTTTCATTTGTGATTTTTGTATTTGGTTTAAATCTCTATTGAACAAATTTCTCTACTAATATATATTAAAATTTTAATTTTAACTATTTAAGGTAATTAATTTTATATAATATTATTTTGTTAATGAAATCTTTAAATATAAATCATTTATTTTCTTTTTAATTTGCATATGCACAATCAAATCTCTTTTTTTTTTTTTTTTTTTTCTGTTAAAGCTCTATTTGCAAATGTGGTAGTTTATTTGTTTTTTTATTCAATAAAATAAAATATGTATTGATGTTTAATACCAAAATAATTAAAGTTATATATATATATATATATTGATAAAGAAGTGAACAACCAATCAACCAAGCTTAAAATAAATGAAGTTAATAAAAATCGTAAATTTTTAACCTTGTACCACAAATGTTATTTTTTTTATTTATACATTTTGAAAGTTTTTAATGGTGTATGAAAAATTGAAAAATTAATTTATAAATTAAAAATATCAATGATAATATATAAAATTTAGGTATTTGTAATTAAGTTATAAAAGTTATGAGTATTGTGATATAAGATAAAAATTTAGGATATTTGTTATAAAATTTTTATGAAAATTTGAGAAACTAATTAACAATTAAGTGTTAACACTTTTTATAATTAGTGGTATAGGTGACGATATATAAAATGTTAAATATGTGATTAAGTTATAAATATTGAAAATAATTGTGATAAAATATGAAAATTTAGGAATATTTATGTTAATTTTTCCACTCATACTATTTATGACGCAACGAGACAAAAATTTTCAATTTTATTATTTTTAAATTATTTTATCATATAACAACACATCATAAATTATAAAAAAATCTTAGTATTCTAGACAGCAAGTGGATTTCTATTAATAATAGACTAAGTAAGCAAGTGAAAAGTTTAAAAGTACGTTCTTAATCTCTTGGCTACTTGTTCTATTGATAAAATTTAGAAGTATGAAATGGAATTTAACATATAAACTTCTTTTACTAATCTTATTTTAATTTAAATATTTTATTTATATTTTTTTATACAATGAAAAGGTAACCGTAAAAAAAAAATAGTAAAAAAGTAGGGTTAACTTAACCTATTTTCTTAGAAGATAATGCGATCCCAAACCACCACATCTCCCAAACAACATTCTCTCCCAGATTTCTCTCGACCATTTTTACCTTCCTTACTACTTGTCTTTTCCAATCTCTTTCTTGCTCAATTTGGTCAAATAATCCATAGCCTTTGCCCTAATTCTGATTCTGTAAAAGTTGGGCTCTTTATTCACTATATTCATTGGCTTCCTCTAGTGTTTCTACGATTCGGAGTCTCTCGTGTTTGCCCATCACAGCTTCCTTATGTAAACCTTTACTATCTTTCAAATTTTTGCTAGTTATATTTCAATTTTGGGTTGGGAGTTGAGACTGGAGCTAAACGCTATAAGGTAATGTATCTTTATCTAGTGTATGATTTTATTTTATTCTGCCTTATGTGACTTGTGTATGGAGCATTACTTATATTTTCTTTTTCCAATATAATTAGCTGCCTTACCGTTGCATGATAGAAAATCAGTAATTTCAGTGCCTTTCATTATTAAGCTAAAGTATCAGTGTATAACATAACTATTTTAATTTCATAAAGTTTTGAAATCGCTTGTAGTTCTTGGGGACCTATTTTAAAAAAAATATATATATATATTTTGTAGAGCCCAAAACCATGGGCTGGAACATGGTTTTGGAATAAAAAAAAAAAAAAAAAAACTTAGTTAAAGCTTAAATGGGCTGGAAAAAAAAAATTTAGAAAACAAAAGAGAGAGGGAGAGATCAGAAACAGAGAAGTCGTAAGAAGAAGAGAAGAAGAAGGAAAAAAAAGGGAGGGGGGGGGGAGCATTTTTATTTTAACATAAATTAAGGTAAATTTCAGAAACTTTAACCTTAAAATTTCCTTTGGCTATGAATGAAATTGAATTTAAAAATTTATGTTTATTTGAGTAGATTTTCATGTAATGTTGTAGATTTTTACTCATTGTTGAGTTTTAGAATTCATATATGTAGATTTTATAATATATTTTCAGAATTTTGGACATGAATGTGAATTGAAATATTAAGAATTCTTTGAATCCATGTTTGCATGTTGTTTAAACCAAAAGAATCCATGTTTGCATGTTGTTTAATCAGTTTTTATACATGAGATTTTGAATTAATTTCGAATTAAAATAATTATTATAGTAAAATATTAATTAAGTATTTTTAAGCCTCAATTAGATTAATTTTGGGTTTTGATTTTTGTATATATTAAAGACGTCAAATATTAACTATTTTAAAGTGTTTTGGAACAATTTTTGAAAATTTAAAATTTATGATTTTAATTAATCCGAAAATTATTAATAATTTTACTTAGTAAAAATAAATAAATGGAAATAATTAATTAAAATATGGAAGTTTATATTATTAGAATTTGATAATAAATTATATTTTTAAATTTTAATGTGGAAATTTTTTTTTAAGCATGAATATTTTATTCTTGGTTTTGATTGTTAAAAAAATCAAGTATATATGTATTTGTATTTGAAATTTTTATAAAAATAAAAATTATAGTAAATATAAGTTTTTGTTGGTAATTGGGTTTCTTTAGTAAATTAAGAAATAAATTAAGCTTTAATTTTATTTAATTGTGATTTTAATTTTTATTTCGATTATAAATTATGGCCAAAGGAAATGAATAAAAGATGGCGTAATTAGGTCGAAAGAGAGTTTTAATGATAATAATGACCCTATCAGGTGTATTTGGGTAAATAATCATATTTGTGAATTTTGTGGGTCATGGAAACAATTTGACAAATTATGGAAATATTTATATTGGTATTTTGAATAATAGGAATTGAAATTTTTGCGACTTCTGAGAAGGGGCACTGTGTGATAGGAGTCAGAGTTCAAGTGGGTGGTTCTTTAGGTAGAGTTACTCTAAATTTATTAATTAGATGATATTTAAATATATTAAATATTATAGTTGTTATTCTTGACTTTTATGAATAAATATGATAATGAAAAGTCCGTAAAGGGTTTTCAAAATGTTAATAAGTTTAATGTTTATTTTGCAACATAAGTTTTAAATGTATAATGATTTTTAATTATTTGTATAATACTAAAATGTGAAAAAAGGTATTTGAAATTTGGTTTAAAACGTTGAAAAGTTGTGATATTGTATTGTGAATTATAAATGTTAGGATGAGTATTTTTCGGTGTATGTACCTGAGATCATTATGGTAAGGCCGAGTGTTGTACCTCGAGGTTTGTGCATAATCCTAGGACACGGGACTACATCCTGGGACACGGGATAGTGAGTATAAGGGCCATAGTCCTGGGATACGGGACAACTCGTTCTGGGTCACGGAACGAGGGATCAAAGGTGCATGCATGTATGTTTTACATGTTGATTCCTTACTGGTATATTTAACTGTGATGAATTTGTAATTTACATATATATATATATATATAACGGTTGATTTATTCTCATCCTATAAGTTGTTTGGTTTACTTCTTAACTATTAATTTATAGACTTTGATTTATTATGGATGGTTTGGTTTAAATTAAATTTTAAGTTTTGTGATTATATTTAAATGTTTTCTTTTCAGCAGTCAAATATGATTATATATATATATATATATATATTATAATCGATTTATATTTGATTATATTGGCGATATAAATTATTTTACTTTTATGTTGGAGTAACTCTACTGGGCGAAAGCTCATTCTTTATTTTCTACCTTTTTTAGACGACGAGCAGTAGATAACTTGGAACTCTACAAAGTCTTTTGGACACGAGCGTGAGTGTCCTATGTTTTGCATATAAAAAAAAAATTTGGGATTTGTAAGATTTATGGATGACTGTAAAGTATTATGATCGTTACTCTGTATGGTGAGGTGTAGTGTGGCATGCTTGAGATTATTTGAGAATCGCATATAGATTCTCATACCAGGCCTTACTCTGATATTGCATCTTTCTTAAGTTGATTCCTAGAATGTGATGTTAGCCATTACATATTTAATACTTATATAACTCCTTATTTTCCCTTAAATTCATTTGAGCGTGACAGGTTCAGGTGGTAAAACTCTCAGTCTCCCACCAAGAACTCAAGTTTGAATCTCATTCAAGTGTGTGAGTGTGTTTTCTCTTTATTAATAAAAAAAATTAGACTTTAGAGCTTATTTTTCAACAAAAAAAAAACTAAAGTATCATTGCCTTTTATTTTTCTGGTCAATTTTTGGATGGGATAATATTATGGCTTGTTTCTTAGAAAGGTTTGTTGATAGAGATGACAATGGGGTTAGTTTGGGTTAGATTCAATTCGTTCCATTTTGACACCGTTTAAATTGAACTAAATTATTTCAAACAAAACAGGTTTGAGTCAAATATATTGTGAATGAAATATATTTCTTATTAATTCTTACGTCACAATAGAAATATATATAGAAAATAAATTACAAGAGTCTTGAATAAACTAAAATCCTGTACAACCTAAAGTTTTGTATCTTGTATAACCTAGAGTTCTATTATAGATTGACACATATATTATACACTAAATTACATGACTCACTCTAACACTCCCCCTTAAGTCGGAGCATACATATCAACCATCCTCAGCTTGCTTAGTGTGTCATAAAACACCTTCCTAAAAACTCCTTTGGTGAGCACATCTGCAAGTTGCTTTTGAATGGGAACAAAAGGAAAGCTGACTAGTTTGGCATCTAGCTTTTCTTTTATAAAGTGACGATCAACCTCTATATACTTAGTGCGATCATGTTGTACTGGATTTTGTGATATATCAATGGCTGCCCGATTGTTGCAATACAACTTCATAGTACTTTAAGGTTCAAAATCTAAATCAGATAACAAACTTTTTATCCACAGCAATTCACATACCCCATGAGTCATACCTCTATATTCAGCCTCAACACTGGATCGCACCACAACTTTCTGCTTCTTACTTTTCCATGTAACCAAATTACCTCCCATAAAAGTGAAATAACCTGATGTCGACCTTCTATCTGTAATATTTCATACCCAATTTGGATCTGTGAAGCCGCAAACTTCAAGAGGGTTGTTGTGTTTAGAGAACATTACTCCTTTCCTTGGCGCTAACTTCAAGTACCTTAAAATCCTCACAACTGCATCCATGTGACTCTGACTCGGGTTATGCATGAACTGACTTACTACACTTACCGCATATACAACATCTGGTCTATTATGCGCTAAATAAATTAAGCGCCCAACCAATCTCTGATAGCGAGCTCAATTAGTTGGTACATGATCTAGATACTCTACTAGACAATGGTTTTGCTCAATAGGAGTGTCAATAGGTTTACAATCGAACATATCTGTCTCAGTTAGCAGATCAAGAATGTACTTTCTCTGACACAGAAAAATTCCTTTTCTCCCCTTAGCTACCTCAATTCTTAAGAAGTATTTCAGTTCACCCAAATCTTTCATCTCAAATTCAAAGGCTAGTTGTCTTTGTAATCTATTCATCTCAACAATAACGTTGCCAGTAATTACCATATCATTAACATAAATTTTTAAAGCAGTTACTTTCCCTTATTGATGTTTGAGAAATAACATATGGTCTGAATTACTCTGTCTATAACCAACCTTCTGCATAAACTGAGAAAACCTTTCAAAACAGGCACGAGAGGACTACTTGAGACCATACAAAAACTTCCTTAATTTGCATACAAAATTACCAGGAGAATCAGCTACATACTCAAATAGAAGACTTATATACACCTCCTCGACTAACTCTCCATGAAGAAACACATTCTTAACATTAAACTGTTGAAGTGACTAGTCTAAGCTAGCAATAAGCGAAAGCAGAACCTAAATAGTATTCATTTTGGCAATAGGAGCAAAAGTCTCATCGTAGTCTATACCATACGTCTGAGTGAACCATTTTGCTACAAGGCGAGCTTTATATCGATTTACAGGTCCATCAGTATTATGTTTCACAATAAACACCCAGCGACAACCAACTGCCTTCTTGTCCTGTGGTGGAGGCACAAATTGTCAAGTATCATTCTTCTGTAACGCCTTCATCTCTTCATCCATTGCCTTCCTCTACTTTGGATCTCCTAATGTATCCTGCACTTTGTTAGGTACTGATACAATAGATATTTAATTTACAAATGATTTATATGACTTAGACAATCTTTTAGTAAACATATAGTTAGTTACTGGGTACTTTGATTTTGCATGAATATTTGGTTCATACCTTTTGGTTGGTTAACCCCGAATAGACTTGTTTGGTAACACATACTGTCCAATATTAGACTCAATGTTATTAGTATCAGTAGGTGTACATACCTCAGATGAGTGACTTTCAGTACCAGAGAGTTGTTGATCAAGGGTAGAAGAGGGAACAATTGTGTCTTTATTTTGATTTTCAGCGATCGGAACTGGTGCTTGGATACTTGAAGCATCTTCTTCTTCTACTATTGAATTCAATGGGATAAGGACCTCAACTAAACCCATCGAAATATCTCCTGATTGCGTTACTTCCACAGTTCCTTCCAATTCCTCCCCCTCACCATGATACAGCTCTTCAAAATATGAATTCTCTTCCTTAAGAGCAGTATCAGATAAGGAAAAATAGTTCAATTTTTAAAGAAAGTGACATCTATAGTGACATAATACTTTCTAGTAGATAGATGGTAGCATCTGTACCCTTTTTGATATCCTTCATAACCAATAAACATACACTTAATTACTCGAGCATATAATGTAGACCTCTGATTTTTAGGAACATTGACAAAAGCAACACAATCAAATATACGGGCAAAAAGATTATGAAATGATGACAGAGATACATGAGATGCGAGAACCTCAAATGAGATTTGTCCGTGAAGGACACTAGATGGGAGACGATTGATGAGATAGGCGGAAGCTTGTACAACATCGCCCCAAAAATATTTTAGCATATTAGCAATAAATAAGAGTGCACGAGCCATATCAAGTAAGCGACGATTTTTTCTTTCGAACACCCCATTTTGTTCTGGTGTTTGTGGTCAAGTAATTTGGTGAACAATCTCATGTGTTTGGGAAAAATCTTGAAAAACACGATTAACATATTCTCCCCCATTGTTAGAACGTAGGACTCTAATAGTGCTATTGTATTGTGTTTGAACATGAGTACAAAAATTTTGAAAAGCATAAAAAACTTTATTTTTATTTTTAAGAAGAGTAACTCATGACAATCTTGTACAATCATCGATAAACAACACAAAATATCTCATACCTGATGTAGTTGGCTCTTTAGATGGTCCTCAAACATCAAAATGAATTAATTTAAAAGGAATAGTACTTTTATCAGAAATATTTGGATAATAAGTAGAACGATGACTCTTGGCCAGTACACATATCTCACAACATAAAGCAGATTCATTCACACCAATAAACAGAATAGGCATAGATTTTTTCATAAGACTAAAAGACGGATGCCCTAAGCGACAATGCCATAACCAAATTTCACTTAACTGGTCAGAACTCGAAATCAAAGCTGTATAGGACTGTGCTCCTGGTTTCTCCCCTGCGTAGTTCTGATCCAGAAGAAACAATATGTTCCTTAGATATCCCCGACCAATTGTTTTCCTGGTAAGAAGATCCTGAAAAATCACATACATAGGATAAAAAGTTACATAACATTTAGACTCAGTATTCAATTATGGGACAGATATTAAGTGATGAGATCATATAAAACATTTTGGAGCTATAAGGTTAGGATAATATGAATTGGCCTCATTCCTAATACAAGAAAAGCTTCACCATTAGCATTCGTAACATAAGATACTAATGGGGAAGACAAGTTAGTAAAATAAGATTATCACAAGTCATATGATCAAATGCACCAGAATTAATAATCTAAGTATCAGATTCAACAGAGTAAGAAACGTTTGAAACCATACAAATCTTACCACGATCAGCTATAGAAGCTGTAAAGTTACATCCACATGTTGTATAATGATCTTGTCCAGCTACTCCATAAAAATATGGTATTGATGACCTTGTTTGAATAATTAGGCTAAATATTTCATTAGTTTTGGAATCCTAATTTTCTTTCAAATCTTCTATTGAAAAAGATAATAATAATATGTAGTGAAATAAAAGTTTTTTTTTTTTTGAAATTTGTTTACTGAACAGTTAACTTGATGACTTGATTGAACTGGTGATGTGCTTGGGCTAGAATGGGCTGATGATGTGTTTGGGCTTGCTAAGACCAAACCAAAGTCAAATTTATTTTTTTGGGGTGTGAGCTTAGGGTTTCTTGTGGGCTAAAATTGGGCCTTGGTTGGGCTTCTAGGCTTTAGGGTTAGGATTTGTGAAGTATGGGTTAAAATATGCAAAATTGGGTCTGCAAATTATAAGAGAACACGCAGCCACAGATGTTATAGTAGGGGCGCCCACGAGTTCGGGACTGTTATAGAGCATATATGGTTAGTAGCTGCAAATGGGACAGAAATAGCATGATTTTGTACAAATACAAACCGTTTTTCAATACATTCAAATGGTGCATTTACAAATTTACCCTTACCAATTCATTCAAAATGTACGTGTGTTCCAACAACGTGAGATAAAATTTTCCCCACTGCAACCGTTGTCCAACGTCCTTCTTACGGCGATCTAGTCACAATCCGACGCCCTCCACACTGCATCCTCTTCACAGCTATTCCTATTTCATCTGCACAAGGCATCCTCTCCACACGGTGTCCTTCTTATGTCAAGTACTTGGGTGTCTCTTTTTTCCTTGGTTTTTCATGCTTGTCCTTTACGCAAGTTTATAATTGTCCTAAAATCAGTTTTGGTTCTTTAAAACTTGTTAGTTAATGTTTATATTTTTGGACGCTGTACGGAAATTAATTTACATTTTTGGAAGTCGTACGGAACAATACGTAAGTTTCTGGAAAGGTTACATAATTGAGAAAACGATGATGAACAGTTCCGTCAACTGCTGCAAGCCGTTGTCAATCATCTCCTGCCACTGATCTGCGTCCACCACTTGATAGTTAATGTTTATATTTTTGAAAGCAGTACGGAAATTAATTTACATTTTTGGAAGTCGTACGGAACATTATGTAAATTTCTGGAAAAGTTACAGAATTGAGAAAACGATGATGAACAGTTCCGTCAACTGCTGATACGCGGGGACAAAAACGTAAACTCACACAGCAGAAACGGCGTCGTGAATCGATATGAGGCAAAAATTTCGTCTGAGGCATTGGGCCTCTATTTCAAGTCTTTATTTCGGCGCCCACGGACGGCTGCAGCTGATGGATGGCAACAGCTGGTTAGATGGAGGCGACAAGGAGTCAGCTGGAGTGACGGGTCAGGGCTGGAGGCTACGACTGGCAGAGGAGGAGCAACGCGCGAGAGATGCTGTAGTGGATCTGAGGGAGATCTGCTTGCAGAGACGACGACGGCTGCGAATCTGCAATGGCTGATGGTGAGGGAGACAACGGCTGAGATAGAGACGATGACGAGACTAGGCGACGGTGAAAAGTTGGCCTTACGAGGAAGACTAGATCTGGTGGGCAGCCTTGGGTTGAGCACGCAAGGGTAGAGCACGATCGAGAGGAGGCAAGACGAGCCACATGCGAGGGTGAGAACGGCACTGGTCGACCGTGGGTGAGAACGGCGCTGGTCAACCGTGGATGAGAACGGTGCTGATGGGCCGTGGGTGAAGATGGCTTGTGGACACTGGCGGCGGATTTGATGACGGTGGTGGTTAGACAACTGTGCCAAAAAAAGGGTAAAAAATATTTTTTTTTTTACGTAATTAAAGTTTTTAGTGAACAACCGGATACTCGAATAGTGTCCCAAATCGATCTAATTTTTTGCACTGAAACGAGCTGAATTGAATTATTTTAAATAAAATAGATAATTCTCCGATCTGTTCCCACCCCATTTCGTACAGACTTGACCTAAACGAGTCAGATACTCGAACCGTCGGATGAAATTGCCATCCTTATTTGTTGATGACATTTGAGCCTTTAATAAAAACAAGTTCAACCCTAATTATAAACTCTCACTTGAAATTTAAACAATTTGTAAGACTACCATTTTATTCTCATTATGTCATGAATTTTGTCCAAATGAACAGGGGACAAATTTGCATTAGGTTTGGGTTAACCCCATCTCTATCATTCGGCTTTGCCTTTCTCAGTCGCTTGCCTCCTTTAGCATTTTGCTTTGGTGCTAGCAGTTATTTTGTGCAAGGCCTTCTTCTCTATCCTTATATTTTACATAGAGGTGTGTTTAAAAGGGCAGAAGATATTCGTTGAAATGCTTGAACGTAATTGATTGATGTTTTTCTAATAAATTTGATGCTGAAAGCCATAAAAATGCTTGTTGACTAGCAATGATGTTGGTTGTAGAAGTAATTTTTGGGTTCAAAGAATAATACATGTTGATTCAACCTTCCTTTAAAAGATCATACAGGCGAAATGTACGATTAACTAGATTAATATGTCAGTAAATTATAGCAATTTAATTATGGGATAGTGAATATATAAATTTTATACTTATTTTAAAATGACAATCTTATACTTATTTTTTTTTTTTTTTGTAAGAATTTAATTTAGTTTTTTTATTATAAAACAAAGTAACACATTAGAACAAATGATCATTTTTTATGTTTTTATTTATTTATTTTTATTTAATTTTTTTTTCGATTCTTTGACTTACAATTTATTCAAATTGAAAAAAATGTTTGGACAATATCTATATTTTTATTTATTTAAATTAAAATAATATCTATCTATACTGTAGAAAAATGAAAAAAATAATAATAATAATTTTGTACTTGTACGTCACTTTTTAATAACAATAGGATTAAATTATTACAAAAATAAATATAAATTTAAGTGTTATTTTTATAATAAATATAAAATTCTGATAATATTTTTCTCTTTAATTAATTGATGTATTCATTGAAGTAGTCTATGTATTGACACAAAGAAATCAATTTTATTCTTCAACTTTTCCTTAAAGTTTCATAAAAATGATCCACATAATACATTTATTAATTGGTACTATTTTATACAATTTATGCATATTTATACTTATTTTATGTTTTCTTGTTTGCTTATTTCATATTTAATAAATATTTGAGAGAAAAATGAACAAAATACGAACTTTTTCATTGTTCGTGGCTGAATTTAAATGTTTGGACAGGTGGCACAGCGAGATTTAATTCAATTTTGTCAATTTGGACCCTATATATACCTTGTCTCATTCTCGCTCATAATTTACAAAATAAAGGTTAAATTGAGATTGAAAAAGCTTTCTACCATTTTAAGAGAGACCTTGAAGATCCAAGAAAGAGAACGAAGATTTTGAAGTTGCTTTCGTCCCAACAATCAACCATTAAATTCTTAAGATTATCTTAATCTTCTCATTGATTTGTATGGATGCTTATTTAAATTTAATTATGAATGTAGTCATATTGTGATAAATTTTATTGAGGGCTAGTTCTATGTCCTAAATCATGGTTTTAATTTATCTAGATATATGATTTAGTTTCTTTTATTTCAATTATTTTACAAATGTGTTTAATTTATTATATCCAATTCTTAATTAATTCGGTGGTCAACTAGTTAATTGTGTATTGTGATATACTGTTAAATTATAATGATTATTACGTAATAGTTAATTATTTTAATTCTTGGTAGCGATTTGTGAATTGCTATTTGCTAAATAAATTAAACATCAAGGCTTAAGATTGTAAGCATATTTCAATATTGCATTTTTTAAAATAAAAATAGATGTATCATGTTACATAAATTCAATTATAATTTACACTATATCCTTTATTAAAACAAATTAAATAACAAAATTTTATTTCAACATAATATATAATTTATAATGACTTTACTATATGAATCATATATATTAGTATGCCATATTGCCTAATTAAAAAAATATTAAGTCCAAGAAAATAGTGTAAGGCCTTATAATCGACAGCAGTTGCCGAAACTTATATATTATATGAACATGAAATTAACATATTATATATAAATATAAAAGTATATGTAACTTATTACATAAAAAAAATAAAGATGTATATAAAATATTACACAAAGAACAAATTCACAAACACTTGAAATTATTCATATCTAAAAGCAGAGGAAAGTAGAAAAAATCAGCTAATAGTTCAGGAAATACTTCCCAATAAAAGATTAATATGCCTAAAAGGAACTTCCTACTCACAGTTCTATACATGTACCACCTTGCACTTAGAAAGAGAAATTTAGCTCACCTCCCATAAGAGTGTTTCCATTAGTGGATAATCTCAAATACCCCTTTATTGATGGTCAAGATACTAACATCAAATATTTCACCACCAAGGGCAGAAACAAGAATGTTCTTTTCCACACCTTTCTTGCCCAAACCATAAGCGATTGCAGATGTAGTTGGTTTATTAACATGTTTGGTTGACAATAATCGTAATCGTAAAAAAAATTATTCAGGATATTACCGTATTTGGTTTGACTGTATTTTGTAATAAAATGTAAAGGGATTACAGCAGTAGTAGTAATCTTCATTACGCCTGCAGCCTTCTGTAATCTTCATTACGCCTTCAGTCCTCTCTATTTTTCTCACAATTTGTATAATTATTTATGATTTTTTTTTACTCATTCTATCTCATTTGGTAATAAAAAAAGTTTATTTTTTAATTTTACTTCATTTATAATTTTTATTTTAATATTATTATTTATTTTGATTACACTGCTTAAACAAATATTGTAATAATAATACTGTTTTCTTTATATTTAATTCCATTACAAATACAATTTTTATTACTTTTATATTTAGCGAACCAAACGTCACCTTAATCTAGTGCTAGTGCTAGTGATGAAACACAAGAAAAGGGAAACCATCATTCAAGATTGTCTTCAATATCTCTCCGACTTGCTCAAATTTAATTCAAAAATTGAGGCTTACAATAAGAAGAGAGGCTGGGAGTTACAGTTTGAATAAAAATAAAAGTAAAAATAGCATAAGGACATAAAAGTAAAATCAGACATATAAAACAACAGTTTAGTGCAATTTATGTAAAAGTTAATCAATAAAAGCATCAATTTTTTTTTTAAATATTTTGTTTTAAATAAATAGATATTTTATATTAATTTACCAAAAAAAAAAAATTTGACACAAACCCCTTTCATTATATAATTGGAATGTCTCTCTCTTAGTAAAGCTTTCCTAGCTAAGGTATTTCCATAAATCTGAGAAAGGATCACATCTCCAATCAACATTACTAAATTTCTTGAAACCCCTTCCATAAATCTGATTGTGGCTTTTGGAGCTTACACTTCCTACACCTACCATTACGTTTGTTGAAACTTCCATTAATATTTAGTCTTAATAGTAAGATCTAAATCTGACATGGGTCAATCATAAAATCCCTAAATTGTTCCTAAATCAAGACACAAATTTTACAAGAATAATTTTTTAAAATATTAAAAATAGAAAAATGATTGAGTATTGGGTTGTTCTTACCATAACTTTGGTCATCTTCTTCCATAGTCTCATTTTCAAGAATCTAGAGATTTCCTACTCAATAAAGTCAAAAACTTGCTTGAAAATAGCAAAAATATTGTGATTTTTTTTTTTTAATGAAAACTCATATCTAATTTAAGGATTTGATTTGTTCTTAGTTAATAGAATCAAAACAAGAAATGTGAGTTGTAAATAACAATAAATTAAGATAGAAGACTCTTCATTTCCCAAAAGCTGCAAAATAAGATGGAAACGTGAGCTAAGATTGAATGATATATTTCAATTTTTTTTTAAAGATTTATTAAACATTAATCTCCAATTTACCTTCTTAAATCAGCATTTAACAGTTACTTGACGGATGAGTAACAATTGGACCAAAGTGTCCCTTTTATGAGAATATGGGATTAAAATGGCTCTTAAAAAAAATTACCAGAATGTACCTTTTTAAAAAAAAAAAAAAAGAGGTTATCAATTAGAGATTTGATCACTTATTTTCAGCTCAACTAGTTTTACTACAACAAAAAACTCAACTCAAACATTTCATATTAAATACTGGTCATTTAGATCTGTTGAATGTTTGATTATTTTTATTGCTACAATTTTCAGAAAGGTCATATCTTTGTGGCTTTCCATAAAACCAAGCGTGTTTTCACATTTTTCTATCATATTTAGCACTCACACATCAACATTTCCCTTAGAAATGTTGGTTTTTTTTTTTAATATAAAATAATTAAATTATTCACTCACCTCTCTCTCTCTATACATATATACAATATATTTTACAAAATAACTATAATACTCTCTCATCTATGTTCTTTTTTTTTTTTTACAAAATAACTACATTACTCACTTACCTACTACCTACTGATATTCAAAACCCTACCTTACACTTCTTTCCGCTTGCACTTTATTCATCTTACTTTTACAATTAAAACAATAAAAAGGAAAAAAAAAAAAATTTCTATAAGACTACATATGCACTAGAACGTCCGTACTCAATCTTCAAGATTTCCATCTTAATAACATATTCATTTCGAGCGATGGGGTTGATCGTCAAACATTATTTCATATCATTTTCGATCATAGTTACTCCTAGCTTAGAGAGAATGAGATAAGTTACAAATTATACCGCATAATATTTGAATTGATGATCTCTATGGTTTGGTGCCCTCCCAATACCAACTGGACTAAGTGGTTAGGGCAACCCTAGCGAGAACATTACGTTCAATTCAAATAAGATTGTAAAGTGTTACTATTCATGTTTTACAGTAATTTTGGCGCTAATTGTGGGATAATTAACTATAAGAATTGTTGTATTCAACAAAGGATTACTGCTAGTAATGAGTGTAATCCTAATAATTAAAACTCAATCTTACAAAGGTTCACCAAATCTCAACTAATTTCCATTTTGTTGACATTATCAATGAGGGCTTCGTGAATAAGGTCCATTAAACAAGTAACTAGGACTAGAATAACCAATTAATCACGATCTTAATTTGTCTTATCTGATATTGTACTTTTATCTTGTGGACTAGTTTAAAAGTGCAACGTGAAAATCCCAATTGAAAATTAATTTTCAAAGTTAATGTTGCCAATATAAGTTACATCAACGGTTAATATTGACTCCTATATCAAAATAATATCTAAATTATGTATTACATATCAATATATATAATATATAACGTGTATATATAATATAATTATCAAAAATAACATATCAATTATACATAACGTGTACATATAATATATATACATTCTATATAAAAACTAACATGTTATTTTGAAACTAATTTAATTATGTACTAACATGATATTATGGGACATCAAATCGTCAATGTTTTGCATACATTCATGTTCTTGTTCATATTACATTTTGTTCATGTGTTGTTATAAAATTATAATTGGTTAATTGTATGGCATAATTTCCTTCATATATGAAATTTTATTTTTATAAGAAAAAATATACATTCATTTTTCTTACAGCATAAATGAACATGTATTTTTTAACATTGTAATAAAATGAATATATATATATATATATTACCAAGTTAAAATTAAAATAAATAAATAACTGAGTCATTTATGTATTAAAATGACTATAAATAAAGTGTAAGCATGTATTGAGATTGTATGCTACATATGGGGTTAGGATAGAGCTAAGCAATATTAATTTATGTTATGAAACAACATTTTGACATTAGAAGAGAAATTTTTTTTATATAAACAAAGTATAAAAACTAAGATAATAAAATATACTTAAAATAAATATAACATGTATATACTTAAGCAATAAAATAAATATAAAAATTTAACAAAAGTATATACTTAACAATTTTTTTTTATACTTAACATGTAAATAAGTTGTAAATACAATCTTTTGTATGTTGGAAAACTAATGAAGTTACGTCATAAGTTATAACAACTTCATGAAATAATGTGTTTATAAGTTAAAAAAGATGAAATAAAAGTTAAATTTTTTTTTGTTATTCATCTTTTATTAGTATTGTTATTCTTATTCAATTGTTTATAAAATCAATTGGAATTTGCTTTATTTTTTGACTTTTAATTTGTCGCTATGCCTTAAAAAAAAAAAAAAAGTTTGTAGCTTTGCCTTATTGTGAATGTATGAAAAGATTGTTTTATCCGGCAAAAATTATATTTATATTTTTATCTTTATACAACACATTTATAAATATATTTATAATAGATAGAATTTAAATTCACATCTTTAACATGCCTACTAAAAAAATAAATATCATCAATTGGCATTTTTATCTCTAATTTGAAAATAAATTTATTTAATTTATTATTGTTTCAAACATTAATTTATAGTCATATTAGCGTTAAGTTAAATAAAAGTAAATAACATCAAAATAAATCTAACAGAAATGCTAGTGAAATTAACATTCTGGTGGTTTCTACTTTTTGAGAATATTTTTAGTCCTTAAGGAGCATAGAGAAAAAGACACAACTATCCATATAGGAAAAGAGAAATTCAGAAAAAATATAATGATATATTTGATCTCGGATTCACAATATTTGAAACGATATATTATTATAAACATGAATAAAAAATATATTTAAAATTAATCAATAATTTTTAAATTATTTTTAAATTTTTGTTATTTTTTATTATTAAAAATAAAAATATATATATAAAAATTTGAAATAATTATTATATACATAAATTAATAACTAAATGTAATACAATAAAATAATATGAACTAACACAATTGTCATTCTATTGGACTATATGGCTGCTGGACATTTTTTTCTCTATGATGTACTCACATGTGTACAGAAAAAAAAAAATTTATAAGTCAATAAAGAGAATCCTTGACCGGTTGTAAAAGCTATTTTCACATGTGCATTTTTTTTATCAATAAAAAGGCGATCGCTCTTAAATCACTTCATCGATAATAATAAATTTTTTTAGTCAAATTTATCTGTTATGGTTGCACGATTAGCCTCGATAGAAGTGCTATCACACAGTATTTACTTACAAAAATAAATTTCAAATCATACTTAAGATAGCATTCAAAATCTTTACATCTACCAACTGTAGCATTAATTAGATTGATTCTTAATAAGTACACACGACACATGCATGAAGGGAGTAAAAATGTATGTCTTTACATTTTTAGTATTGAAGTTTCAGAATAATATATACATATTTTATATAATTAAAAGTGTGTGATGATTGCTCGTTGATTGTAGTAATCTTGAATTATTTTTTTTTGGACGCTGTAAAATGCCCACAACGAGTAATTTTTTTTAATCCTAAAGACAACAAGTGGTAACATGTTTTGGTCTACTCTAAAACTCTACTTTGTTTTTCTTAGTTATGTTTGTTCTTTATAATATTATTAATTGAGAAGTACATAAGTAATTGAGAATTTCATAAATAAATACAATTTGTGTAATATAAATTTTATGAATGGCGTAGCATTATTTTAATTTGATTCAAGAATTTTCAAATTGCACCATCATTTAAAGTCTTAAAAGATCACCATTTTAAAATAAAAAAGTTGACTTACATATGTACTTTACATAAGTTTTTATTTGAAATAAGTATGATATATAGATAAAAATTTGTGTGCATTTTGAAAAAGATATATTTATCTTCCTATTTATGAACCGATCTAAAACGGATCTTGATTCGATCTTTTAAAACTCCATAAGGGCTTGGAGAAAAGGATCGACCCCTATGTCATTAGCGTAACATAATTTTGTGAGAAATCGATCCCTTCATAAAGGGATCAATCTCGTTGGCAAAAATTGGGCTATCTCGTCTAAATTTTTGCATTTTTTCATCCCAATTAGATGCCAACTATCAATGATATTCTGTCATATTATATAAATGACGTTTTCTTACTTAGGTTTTCAATAAATATGTCAATCAACTTTCTACATTATGGATCAAAAGATAGAGAGTTTTTCGGGCACCTAATTTCATAGTTTGCTCTCTCTTATTTAATTTAGATTTTGTTTCTATGCTCTCGTATAACATATTGATATTATCATGCTAGTTTAGGTTTGAGTTTGTTTATTTCATAATTTTATGTTCATATAATTTTTTCTTACTTAGGTTCTTTTATATTTGAATTAAATAATTTTATTTGTGATCGTGATAAATTTAATTAATCATTAAGATTTAAAGAAGTTATTTTTATTGAATTTGTACTTAATTACTTATTCGTTACATCTGTTCTAGGAAACATCTTACACTTGTGCTATTTGTGTTAATTTTTTAGGTGAAAAGGTTGACATGTTCAGTATTTCGTGGGATTTGACTTTACCAAAACGTTAGTTTGGATCTGTACACCTACCTTAAAGTTTGTGTACGTAAAGTACATTGAAGTTTTATCTGTGAAATGTAATCTAAGATCTAACTTTGTACTTGAATATTAAAAATTTTGTGTATTATTTTTTATTTATACACTTTATTATTTACACGTGATTGTATGTTTAGTCGCTATATTTAAATTATATAATTAAAAATAATATATTAACTCCTTTAGATATATTTATTACGTAATTTTGACATTTATAAGATAAACAAAAATTCCTTCCATCATATTTTAAGTTGAACGAAAACATGTGTCTCAAATGATTTTCATAGAGCGTAATTGTAAATTACATTTAAGCTTTTAAATATGCATCTAATGAGATTATGATATATATATATATATATTGTTTGTGATAAATCTGTAAGGCATTTGAAGCTAAAAAGTTGATCCAACCACTTATAGGGTAGAAAAATTTAAAACCTAAAAGCATAAGAATAACAAAATATTCGAGTAAATTAATCATAAGAGAAATGATATGTTCCTTTTAGTCTCCTATTAATCACTTTCAATCCCATGTTTTAAAAAGCACAATGAGATCATTTATTAATAAAATAAAATAAAATAAAATAAAACATCCCCTACATTAAACATTCCTCTCTAAGTAGTCCTAAGTCCTGTCTCTCTCTCTACCTTAATTAAGATCGTAGCTAATGAGAGAAAAATGGTTATGTACAAGAAACAAAGCAACTTTGGTCATTGGCTCACCATATAAAAAAGAAGAAGAAGAGAGCCCATATCTGTACTTGCTTTGGTCAAAGTCAATAGCTAGAGCTGTTTTAAATTAGGTTTAGAGGGTAAAAAGGTACTTCTTTGCCTCAGCTTTCCAAGACAGTTCAACGTCTTTTGCAATTCTTTTTGCATCCATTGAAGCCCCTAGCAATCCACGTTGGGTGAAGCCCACTGCGTATAGCCCATTTTGCCCTTTCCATCCATTTGGAAATGGCTTTCTAGGCAACCCATTTTCCTTTGAAAACATTTCTCCTTCCTGAAGTTCAATTCAAGCCCATATTACTTTTTTTTAAGTTTAAATTTTCCAAAAGATTATATTAAATTAAGAACGCTTCTATTTATCTCAAATTAATATACATGTTTATTTATTTTATTCAATCACATTCTGCCAACTAAGTTAGATTAAAAAATAAATACAACATTTTCTTAAATTAAACATCAAACTACACAAAGATTTTACTTAAGAATAAAGACTCCTATTTCAAAAAAGATGAGCATTATTGGAAGTGGGAGAAAAGCACCTTTAGCCAAGTAGGCACATTACTTTTGTAGCCAGTTGCTAAGATTATTGCATCAAAATTCTCTGTTTTTCCATTAACAAATTCCACAGCATGTTTTTTTAACCTCTTGATGGATGGACATACCTATAAAACAATTCAAATTCATGAGAACATGTAGTATATATAATGAATTTACTAGAACAATAACGTTATGTTATTTATGCCTCTCTAAAGAGCTTAACATCTTTTTTTTTTTTTTTTTTAAGCTTGTATAATTGTAGGCTCATATTTATCTAAGATGTCAACACGAGCATAACATTGTAAACTTAATCATTTTTAAAATTTATTGACACCTATTGTTTCATAATTAGGGACTACATATTCTTAATTTTTATAATAATAGAATTAAAGGCACGTAAATTAAAGTAAAGTGATCATTTTTTGTAATTATCATACTTAAATAGCCAAATTGAAAATAACAAAACTAAAGTTTTATTTTCATATAATTACAATTACCATTTTTCCTTGATGAGTGAGTATATGTTTGCTTAACTAATGCATTAAATAAACTTTATCATTTTTGCATGAAATTTAATTGTTATAAATTTGTGCTAAATAGACGTATTTATAAACGAAAGACTAAAAAAATTCACTATTTAACATCATTATTTTTGTCATGAAATAACATATTTTGTAATAATTAAAAGGGATTTAAGGGAGAAAAAACACTCAAACATATAGTTGCCAAAGAGAAAAGTAGAAAAAGAGATGGAAAAAAATAAAATAGCGAGACATGATATTGAAAGAGTTAAATTGTTACACCTTAACGTCTCCACTTTTGATCTTAGCAAGTGTGCCAACGTCTAATACAGGAGTCTTTCCGGACAAGTTTTTGAGTTGAAGGGGACCCAATTTCGGGCGATCTAATCCAACTTGAGAGGTGTCGCCGAGCATTAGTCGGGACAGCATCAACAAAAGGTGATCAACAAGGCTTATGGGCAACCATTTCAGTAACCACATGGACAATCCGAAAGTTGATCTTCCTAGCATCTCTCTTGGGAGGACATGTATCTTCAAAAACCAAAAGTGCAAATTCAAAGAGGTGAGGATGAAAAAAAAGAGCACAACTTGTTTAATATGCTAGCGAGCATGGCCTAGTTAGCTAATTGATTCCTTGCCATTTTTCATACAAGGTTTATTTGTTTTAAAAAAAGTGCTTTGGACATTAGAAAATGCTTCGTATGCAATAAGTAAATTTTTTTTTTTATCAAAAGCGTTTTTAGGACTCATGAAATAAATTTTGTGTTGGTTGGCAAAAGCACATAATTTTTTAATTTATTTGACATTTTGCGAGTCTTATTTTTATAAAAACTACACTTTAATTCATTTTTTTAAGTGTTACACCACAAATTTATTAACAGGTTTACTAAACATCTTAGTTCATTTTCTTTCGATGTGACAGTGGATAGTTTTTCAAGTAAAAAATCCATTAAAAGTCTTTCACTGTTCTTGTAAACATGTGGTGTACCGCTATTAATTGAAAAACTATTCACTATTATATTAAAAGAGAGAGAAAAATTGTGATTATTCATTATTATTATTATTTTAGATTAAACAATATAGGTGTAATTCAAATGGTTATCTAGGTTTAAAAAAAGAAAAAAAAAACTGAAGGTAAAAAAAAAAAAGTACTTACAGTGTCTCTAACCACAAGAGAAGGCAGAGCATTATAGTCACAAAGATCCAAACAAACCTCCATACCAGAATTACCACAACCAACAACCAAAACTTTCTTCCCTCTAAACTCCAACCCACTCTTATACAGACTTGTATGCTTTATAGTCTTTCCAAACTTACTCATTCCTTCAATCTCTGGCACCACGGAGTCGGCATTTTCTCCGGTGGCCGCAATCAACCACCGGCAAACATACTCTTTTTCATCATAATCATTATTACCCTTTACTCCAATTACAGTCTTAACCTTCCAAAACCCAATATTAGAATCATACTCGGCTTTCTTAACAGTTTCATTAAACCTTGGTTTAATATCAAAATTGAAGGCATAATCATATAAATATTGAATGAATTGTTGCTTTGTTGGATAAGTAGGGAAATGTTTAGGAAAACCCATAAAAGGAAGCTCACAAAATTGCTTAGGTAAATGAAGACTAAGACGATCATATGTTTTGAGCTTCCATAAAGAAGCAATACAATTAGATCTTTCTAGAATCAAACTTGGGACACCTTTTTGTTTTAAACAAGCCGCTATAGCAAGTCCTGAAGGCCCTGCTCCAACAATAACTGCCCCTGGAACATAAACACATTTTGAAGAAGAGGAGGACAATTTGGTCATTTTCTCAATGAAAATTGGATCATGGGTTAGTTTTCCTTGTCTTTCTTTGTAGCTCTGAAACCCCATAGTAGACAATTTTGAAGTTTTGAAACAGAACAAACAGTTGAAAATAGTATTGATAGAACAAACACTTGAACAAACAAAAATGAAAGGTTGGTTATTTTTGTTTCTCTTCTGCTCTAAACACAAAAGTGAAGATAACCCATTTGAGAGGATAGATTGTTGAAGAGATTAGGCCAAAGATTTAGTGGGTAAAATTTTGTTTATATATAAGAGTAATATTGTGAGGAGGATTCCCTTGAAATTTGGATCAGTGGATTAAGAGATACTTATCCACTAATTTGTTGTTTTGGAATCTAAGTGAGATGTTAAATAGAGATTTAAGCGGAGGGATGAGCAAGTTCTACGGGAGTTATACGAAAATGAGAGGGAGGGAGAGATTGAGAGAAAGATATTGGTGAATGCTGAATCTGTCTATTTATATTCCTTTTGTTCATTAATATACATTAGGAGCCTTAAATAGTATTATTAAAATATTTTTAAAATAATATGTTAATTGTTATATAGAGTGTTTGTACCTTTTATATATATATTAATAAAAATAATTAATATATTAAATGGTGACATTTAATTTTAAGGAAAAGTATAATTTTAATTTTTTTAAAAGATAAGTAATAGTGTGATTTAGTATTTTATTCTTTAACAAGTATAGTTTAATCACGTAAGGTGATAATTAAAGACATAAATTATTATTTTAATCATTAAGTAAAAGAAAAAAAATTATTATTTCAGAATAAGGTTATTTGGTGGGGGTTAAAATTGGAATAAATATATTTAGGAAATATGAAGCCATTCGGATTGTTCTTCATATGCTACAGAAGGAAAAAGAAAATGACAAAACTAATCCTATTAAAATTACTATTAAAATGTTAAAATATTTACTTAAAATATTGTACTATTCATTCCCATTTGACACTTTAAGGAAAAAGCACTCGTTATAAATACATAGTTTAAATAATACTATTTAATTAATCTAATAACCTCTATAACTTAGTTTCCTTAATTTTATTATTTTTAATATCAAATAGATTGTTGTAAGATATTTATTTATTTATTATGTAAATGCATAAATTATTATATTATTTAATAAAATAAAATTTTAATTTGTAATAAATTTATAATGTGTTAGTTTGTTTTATGAGTTTTGGCAAAAGTGAAATAAATTATTGTGATTAGATTATATTTTTCTTATGTTTAAAAAATATTCTACCAATTGACAACTGGTTGTCATTTTGTTTTATAATTGTTGAAACAAAATACGTAAAAATAAATTGGAATGAAGTTATCAATTTATTGAAATAATTGTTTGCGTTGAGTCACGGACTAGGACGCTCTCTTTAAGACGTTTTGTGGCTCTGCCTAAAATTATGCAAGCAAATACAACCTCGTCGTCCCTAGGATAAAACAGCCCAGCAAGATTTTGCCTCAGAGTTACACTGCACTGATGAACTCCGGAATGCTACACCGTGTAAAATAATTTGTTACTCGGAAACTATAAATTATATTAATTTATATATTGAAAAATATTTCTGGTATTCTGGCTTTCTTTGCTGAATTTTTTGTGTTGCTCAATTGTTAGAGAGAGAGAGAGAGAGTAAATGAGAGAGAGCTGAGGGTTTTGGAATGAATTGAAACTGAGAGCTGAGAGCTCTATTTATAGGCTGAGAGATGTCACAAAAAACGGAGTCAGAACGGTCGTGGAGAACGTTCCGTAAGACTCAATCTGGAATGGAACGGAACGGTCGCAAATACAACGGTCACGACGTGGTAACGGATAAGAACGTGTAACGTTCAAAAGCAAGGGTTTCTTGAAACTCGGTCTCAACGGAACGGAACGGTAATAAAATAACAGTCATAATTTGGGTAACGGAACTGTTGGAAAAATTAATTTTAATAAATAACTTTTTATCAAAAAATAAAATGCTACCTCACCTCACACACACGCGCTCGGCTAGGCTCGGAGCGCGCGTGTGTGGTGGACCCACAATTGCCTAGGTCCTCCTCATTTCCACAAAATTGGGTGCTCTTTGGGACCAATCCCACTTACTAATTCTTTTTTATATATACACTTCTAATAAGAAGAAATAAATTGGCAATATAAAACTTTATATTTTTTACACTTTTTTCCTTTTTTTTGTTTTTTATTCAAATTTATAATAATTCCAACAATAAGCCACATAATAACATCCAACTAAAATAGTAGCTTGTAACTATCACAAATTTACTTTAGATAATAGTACTCTTCAACTAATCATTAGCAATGAGCTAAACCCCTCAATAGCCAAAGATGAAATGTCAAGAACAAATTGTGAGGGTGAGTAAAAAAAACCATCAGATCACATTGCACCGCAAAATCTTATCGTAATTATTGATTGTACTACGTGATGTGTTGCGGTTTCATTTTCTCTCTAGCATTGCAGCTTGTACAACACTGCGATTGCCGATTGGAATTTCAACCTCACCACACTACGTAGGCTTATGTTATATTTATTTTATTTTATTGATATTATATATGTATATATACAAGTTAAAAATACATATTTTTATACGTAAATTATTTTATTTATTTTAATTTTTTCTCTGATTAATATAAAATTAATTTTATTATACTTCCATATTAATTATGAAAATAAAATAATATTTTGAGTTATTATTGAATTTAGTTGTTATCATATTATTTGAGTTTTTATTGTACATAATTTTTATTTCATTGTCATATTTAGAGTCTTATTTAATATAATAATATTACATGGAATTTTTTTTTTGCCTCCAAATTAAATATGAAATTAAAATAATATTTATAGTTTTTATTAAATGTGATAATCATCATATCATTAAGGTAATTCTTATTTCATTATTATGCTTAGAGTTCTTATCTAATGTGATAATATATTTTAAAAAGATAATTAATGTCAATAATTTAAAATATAGAGATAATTTTATTCAAAAAAATATTAAGCATAATTTAGATATTTGTATGTAATATAGATTTTTGGTGTAATATGAAATTAAAATAAGGTTTTATGAGGCTTTCTTATTTGTATTTTTCTGTAAGTTTTTATAAATACTTTTATTGTTTAGATATATTGATTTGAGTGAGATGATAGTAAAATCACTAAACTTTAAAATAAGTATTTGAGAGATTTTAATTATTAAATTTTTAATTAGTATATTTTAATCTTTAAATTTTACTAATATGAGATATTTTAGTTCTTAAATTTTAAAATTTTAGAGACTAAAGTATCACATTTTAGTAAAATTTAGAAAAGTATACTGTTTTTGTACACAATATTTTAAATTATTAAAATATATGAATTAAAGTGTACTAATTAAAATTTTAATAACTATATTATCCAAATATATATATATATATATATATATAAAAGTTTAGAGATTAGACAAATAAATTTTCATATTGATTTTGTTTATCCTCGTAACTTACCAAAGTTTGTTGTTGCTGTTTCTACTGATTTCATAACATTGAGTGAGGAAGTATCTTCTGCTTCACCAAACTATTATGTCCTTATTAACAATATGTTCAAAGTTTATTTATTTTCTTTTAAATGGGAGGGTGAAAAGAGAAATTAATTCAATATTGCAATTTTACAGTTTTTTTATTTTATTGAAATAAGGTCTCCTCAATTTAAGGAAAATAGGGCTATTACCACACACCACCAAAGATCACTGACATTTTTTATTTTGATACCGATCATGGGCGGATTAAAGGACGTTGGAAAATTAGAGCCCAACGACAAAATGCGAGAGATACCTGTGTCCAAATGTCCTTCAAGAGTAACTCTAGTACACTAAAGGCTTGAACCCGCACTCTATCGTATGAATATAAGGACCTAACTCCTTAACCCTGATGCCCAAATTACTGAACTACCTCCTAATCGATAGTACCACAATTTTACAATTTTGCAATTTTAGTACCACAATTTTGTGGTTCAGTTTCTATACATTTTTACATCCTTTGTGGTGCGGTGTGATATCTTACATTTTATTCAGTTTATTGTGCGGTGTGGTTAGTAAAGAAAAACTAAATAAAAGAGAAATAATTACACAACACAATTAATATGGAATTGAGTAATGTTGTTTTTAAATAATGGCAACCTTTTATACAATGAATTTGGCATACACACACACTAATGTGGCAAGCTAATAGCTTTTAATTAAGTGCAATAGTTTCGACCTAATTCTACTTGTAAATAATACACTAAAATATTTTTTTTCGTCTAATAATAACGTGGTAAAAAGTGTTAGTATTATATTGTAAATGTAAAATGTGTTGTATTCATGTTGTTCAAAAATTGGAAATTAATAATAATATTTTTCACATTTTAATAATACTAAATGAATTAAATTTAATAAAATTTAATATTAAATAAATTTAAATAATTAGAGTTCAATTTAAATGATGTATAACTAGCCAATAATCAATATAAAATATTTGAACTGAATTTTTTATAATAAAAATACATAAACCGGATATAATGAAAGTTATTTTTATATTCACAAATATTTAAAGATATTACGGTTATTATTTTCACAAATATATTTGATTTTATGAAGTTTCACTCAAAATAAGTAAACAATAAAAAATAAAAAAAAATAATATTCTTAAAATTTTAACAAGCAATTTTTTTGTTCAACTCATATATTTTTTACTAGTAAAAAAGTTCTGCTCATCATTTTACATTAAACGCTACTCAATTTAAACTACTATCATTTAAATTTATTCATTGTTGAACGCCGTCCAATGAAATCTTATTTAATGTTATTGGGTGTTATTTTTGTTATTATAAATTTTAAAAAATTTATTTTTTTCATCATTTTTTTAAAAAAATTACCTAATTTTAATTATTAAAAAGTATGGGAATACTCCTCTTAATATACCATCTGTTTTGTTTAGTTTTTTATATTACTAATTAAAAATGCGTGTTTAAAATTTTCTCTTTAGTTAATTTTTATAACATATTTGAAATAAATATGAAATTAATTTTTTATGTTTTTGAATAAATTGTGAAAAAAATAATATTTAGAGTTTTTATTTAATGTAATAATAGATCTTAAAATAACATTTAATGTAAATAGTTTAAAATATATGAATAATTTTATTTAAAAAAAAAATATTAAATGTGATTCAAATTTTTATATATAATATAAATAAGTGTTATAATTGTGTTTTATTGTTTTGAAGAGAACAAACCCCACCTTTCTGTTTTGACGAAATCCACTACATTTTTAGTATTTATAGAATAAGCTTAACAAATAATGGTTTTTTAAATTATTCTTTGATTTTTCTAGATCTTCTGCCCTAAACCACAAGAATCTGCAATTTTAGCAAAAGAATATTCACCTTTTTGACTCATATAATCTAGTTGATCTTGTAAAATCAAAATCTAGGTGTTAATTAGGATTCAAACATATCGCATTTATCTCCAAGTATTTAGGATTTTCTTGGTTAAATTTTAAAGGACTAAAAGAAGAGCGAGTCTAAGTTTATCTCCAAGAAAAAAAATAAATAATATAATACCGTATAAATTTAAACATATTTTTATATTTATATTATTCATATTATATTATGTAACAAAAATATCTAAAAATAATAATTTTTTTTCAATATAATTATATTATGTGCTGTGATATAAATAATATGAATGAATAGAAAAATAATACAAATTTATATATTATTAATATTATTCTCTTATCTAATTAAAAACAATAATGAAAATATGGCACAAAGAACTCATAATTAGGGTACGTAAGTAGAACCAAAACCTATTTAAAATTGAACAATACCTAATCATTTGGACACATCGAAAAAGAGGACTAAGAGATCACATTGATGACTTGGAAGAAACAGACCCACCCTTTTACATTTTGAAATAATAATTAGTTTTAAAAAATAGATTCTAAGTTTTCAATTAATTAAATGATACAACATTATTTAAAATATTATTATAAGTAGTGATAATAATAAAAAAAAAAATTCTTTGCGTAACAACAATAAGAAAGAAACTTTAACCACCCTCTTGGAATAGAGGTCATACACATCTCTAAAATTAAGCTATTCATGCCTTTTGTTTAATTAAAAATAGGAAATTGTTATTTACAGAGTAAAAATTAATAATTTTAAAATAATTTAAAATTTTGTTTCATAATTTAATGCTTTGATATTTTTTAAAATATAAATATTGTTTTGATATTAATGTTTTTTTTCTTCTAAAAATACAGTTAAACTTAAAAATATGGTCATTAGTCTATTTAAAAAAAAATGTTAATTAGTGACATTTATTATTGTAATGGGTTTTCAATTAAAATGCTATTATTTTCTAATAAGGATTTCGTTTCATGTATTAAAATAACTTCTTATTCATATTAATATTAATTTCTTTTTGGATTTGACTTATTTTAAAAGTCAAGATTATTTTACTTAAAAATTAAAATTTATATTTAAACAAAATAAAATAACTCTATCTAATAAAAAAAAAAACATGTTAAAATAATATCACCCTTTTATATTAAGAGAACGGGACCCTTCCAGTAAAATACTAAAACGAGATTAAAACACAAGCATTTTAATAAGAGAAAAACTAAAATTTAATACGAGATTATTCAAGAAAAAATCAACAATAATTATATCTAAACAAAAAATTATGTATATATTTATATATTTTTAAAAATAAAAATAAAATTATAACAATCAACAAATATTATAAAAAAAAATAGGAAAAAAAAAATTCCATATTAATTATCACTTTTCAATTGTTAAAAAAAATTAATTGTATTTTAATGACTAATAAAAAGTATTTTAAAAAAAATTGTCACGAGAATGTAATTTATACATAATAAAAAAATTTCAAAATCAAGGGGGGACAAAACGAACAAATTATAATTTAATGAACCTAACTATATTAGTAGCCTAATTGAAAGAACTCTGACGCGTTTCTAAGAATAATATTAATCTAGAAGAGAACAGACACTAAGTTTATAGTACCTAATGACAGTATAAAAAAAATTTATACAATATTTTTTAAAATAGTAATAATATTAATATAATAAAAATAAATAAACTGTTTAATATATCTCTACCATCAAAATTGTCAGTGTCATTATTAAATTGTGTTTGAATTGCCACACACACTTTATATGTAATGCACAAAATGTAACTGTATTTTACATAAATTTTAAATTTTAAATTTTAAATATTTAATACTTAATAATTTATCACAAATTTAATAATTCGTATATATTTTTATTAAAATGATATATATAAAATATCTTTTTTAATTAAAAATAATTAATATATGAGAAGTATCTAGTACTATTTTTTACTATGTATATGATGTCTCTCCTCAATAGAAATTCTAAATATACCACTAATTTTTGTGTCATTATTATTAAATAAAATTATTATTAATAAATAATTATAATCACAATAATTATTTAAATTGTATCAATATTAATATATTTTAAAAAAATACTAAATGTAACTCAGCTTTGCTGAATGTTTGGCTGGTCTCTATGCTCTCAATTTAGCAAGGGTTCAAGAATGTACCAACTTTCAACCGAGGAGTGACTTCAAACTACTCATTGACTTCTTGACAAGTGATGCTTCAACTGTCACATGTGAACTGTCTAACTTAATCATTAGTTTAAAGAGAGGTTTGTAGGATATCCTGAATGTACAAGTACAACATATAAGACATGGTGACAATATGGTTGCAGATTGAGTTGTTTATAATTCTAAGACTAGGTCGCTGTCACTTGATTGAGTTTCCTACCCACCTGCCCAACTTTTGGCCCTCTTGTTACAAGATAGGGTGTAATATAATTTTATCTATATTTATTTTATATTCAGACTTTTTCTTATTATCTAATAGAATTACTAGAATTACTTTCATATTAAAAAAAAAGCAAAAAAAAAAAAAACCTTTAATCATCAATCATCGCGGCCTTCTATAATAGAGTGGTACATGAATCACCCTACTTGTATATGAATCACCCTGATTGAATCCTCCACCCCATTTGCATAAATAAAAAATAAAACACCCACTGAATCAGAAAACCAAACATCACTTCGAAAAATACGTTAAGCAACCAATAAAATCAAATAATTGGCCTTAGTTTCCAAATTAGAAAGTAACTACAAATTTTCTTTGAAAAAACCTAGTTTCCAAATTAGAAAGTAACTACAAATTTTCTTTGAAAAAAAACAAAATGCCTTATTTGGTTGATGAAGATTGGGGAGCAATTAATGACAGATTCATTTGAAAGGTTAATTAGGTTTTTCCGTTTAATAAACAATTTCTTAACTTCTGATTTGAGTTCTGACCTAGAAAAACAAAATAAAAAAGTGAATTTCTCTTTCAGGTTTTTGATAAATAGATTTAGAAAGGAAAAAAAAAAAAAAATACCATCAGAGTATCTTATTTATTACATAATTGATAATTAGATTTTGTATTTATTTTCTTTTGTAACAATTCAATCACCGCACAAAAATCAAAATTATTTTTTCATTTAATTTTTAAAAATTTTCATCTGCATTAGATAAAAACTGTTTTATTTAAATAAATTGTAACTAAAAAATTGAAGAAAAAATTAAATAAAAATAATTAAAAACATTGAAAAAAAAAAATGGTTATATGTTCTCATGTAACCACTTTTTAATAATAATAGGACTAAATGTAACAAAAAATAAATACATGATCTAAATATCATTTTTAGAATAATTATAAAACCTATATATTCTCACATTCCTTGGATTTAGAGTTTAGCTTTTAACATTTTTGGGGTTAGATTTTAACTATATGGATATATTTTTTTATAAAGGTATATAATTTTTTATTTTTTTATGCATAATTTTAAAAATAAGATTAATTTAATCGATCAAATTAATATAGTAATTATGTCCATTAAATTATCTACCTATATTTTTTTTTTTGCTAATAAAAATATAGGTACTAAAAATGTGTGTTCATCAATTGCACTAATAAAGATGGAGTTGCCGTGAGCCACATATACACAATGTTGTGTCGGATGCATGCATATATATATGTTATGGTTGGTAGTAGAAAACTGAGAGGAAGTTAATGATAATGAAATAACAAACTCTCTAGAATTTATTCTTTTTTTATTCTTCTTTATTTAATTTATTTTTTTGCTTTTGCTTTTGCTTTTTGTCTTCTTATATTTGGAGCTTCATTTTCCAAAGAAAAAGTCTCCTTCTCAAGAGCCTCTCTCTAGTATCTGTTCTTTTACCATTTTTATAAGTAATTTGTTATTTGGAAATAGATCACACATCAAATATTATGAAGGTATTTATGTACTCTATCTACTCTCAGTTAAAAATTATTAGGATACCAACTCTTTTAAAAATTTAAATTGTTAGAAGGAAGGTTAATATTATTTTTATACATCTATCACTCTCCTAAAAATATTGACTTTATGCACTATGCAGATCAAACACTTGCAATCAATAATTATGATTGTTAGGCCTTGAATACAAGACCTCTAGTTCTAATATCATGTTAAAAGTTATTGGAATATACCAACTCTTTTAAAAACTTAAATTGTTAGGAGGAAGATTAACATTACTTTTATATATCTATTACTTTCATCTATGCAAAGATTTATCAAGATATATATATTTTCTTTGCTGTTAAGATTACCAAAATATCTTTTCAGAAGCACTATTATGAAAGATTTTAAGTTTTTGTAGAAATAACAGCAAATGGATATCATGATTTCATATTATTTTTAGTGTCATTTTATCAATTAATTTAGTTAATTACTAAAGTGAAGAGTAGAGGCTCCAAAATACTTTTATAGTATGATTTGGTTAAATACTAAAGTGATATAGAGCGAATAATAAAGACTACAAAATATATTAATTAATTTAACTAAATATTAAAATAAAAAATAATATAGAGTGAATAAATAATTTAAAATTTCAATTTAATGCTTTAATGTACTTGAAAAGTGGTGCCTCCACTGGGCTACAACAATGCAAGTAATGTTTTTTTTACTTTATAATATATATATATATACTGCATAAAAAATTTAATTCATATATTAAAAAAATTATATTATGCAATTAATAAAATCGATAAACAAACTCTATCACAAACTCTTATTAGCTTTTTTTTTTTATATATAATATAATAAAAAAAAAATGCTTTTGATTTCAATTTTTCGAATTTAAACTCTTTTTTTGCTAAACTTTTCAAATTCAACTTTTTAGTTAATTAATGACTATATCTCTACCAAGAGCGGCAAAAGTTATTCTTATAACTTTCTGCTTAATTATTTACTTGACTTTATAATTCGGGTAGCTTTCTGCTTATTAATATTTACATGCAGCTGTGATTCTGATATCAATAGTATCTGACTATCAGTCCAGTTCATAGAACTGGCACAAAGGTAGTGTTTTCTTTAAGAAGTTGCATGATTAATAGAATATATCAATATATTTGTCTTCTAATCATGCTTTTGTTCATGTGGACTTTTTGTGTAGAATGAATCATCGGCTTTCCCATCCGGCCTCTTATGATTGCAAGCTTTTTAAAGCTTCTTTAATAACCTTTTCGATCTTTAATTCTCAATTTTAATTTTAAAATTTAAATATTTTGAAATTAAGTTTGTCTCATATAACTTAATTTTAATTTTATTTTCTAAATTTTGATATTCAATTTTGAAATTTAGCTAAATTATGAATTTCAAAAAAGTCGATTTTGAAATTCAATTTCTATATTTTTTATTCTTTAATACTAAAAATTAATAACTCAATCATATTTGATCTTATAAATTTTACTCAAAATGATTGAAGAGCAAAAATTTAATAAAAATTAATTTAAAATAAGTTTGAAATGTAATTTTAAAGCTTAAAAAGTTGGAGATTTAAAAGTAAGAATTGATTATCAAACAAGCAAATTTAATTTTCAATTTTTACTATGAATTAGTTATTAAACAACTTTTATTTATTTTGCAAAAAAATTTGAAATTAAAATTTTAATTTTTAAATTTAAGAGAATCTCTGGAAAACACTATTTCAATGTAACTTTTGCACTATTTTGTTGCAAAAGTTTCCCTATTATTTTTTTCATTGATAACCTACCACAAAATATCACACTAAAAAAGTATTTTTTAGAATATTTTTTTATTTTTCTTTAAATGCAACTTTTGCACTATTTTGTACAAAAATTACACTCTTTTTTTCATCTCTAATTTATTACACTAAATATTAAACTAAAAATATATATATATATATATATATATATATATATATATATATATATATATATATATATATATATATATATTTTTTTTTTTTTTTTTGAAGAAATTAAGAAAAAAAATAGCTTGTAAATAGTCGTGATAAATATAGCATGATATTGTTCATTATGCAATTTTAATACAAGATTATAGAGTCTTTTTGGAGTAATTTTTAATACAAAATTTCATTATTTTAATATTTTAAAACTCATTAAAAATGCCAAAAAATTAAAAATTAAAAAGGTTTAATTGTATAACATAACTTTCCTTTATACATAAAATTTTATTTTTAACCTCTTTAAAAAAAATATATGTTCCTTTTTACTTTAATTTAAATAAACATATTTGTTTAGTATTAAAAGAAAATAAATATAAATTTTTTTATTAAAAAAATAAAAATAAAATTAATTAAATAATTTAATTATTTATAAAAAAAATAAAAATAAAATTGGTACAAGTTAATAAGTTTAGATGAAAGCGTTTTGGAGAGTTCTAAAATTTCACAATACAAACAAGACTTTATATTCCATCAAATATCATTAAGGACAAATCAATAGATCTATTTGATTAGTTGATTGAGACGTGTCCCCATCTACTGAGTACAAATATGAAAAAAGTTCTTAGAAAAAAAAATTAGCCAAATATTTTCCACATTAATTAAAAGGTAAGGAATGGTAATATTACTTTAGATATGTTTTTTCCCATAATTTTTTTATATTTTACTTTTTTAATTTAATATCTAATTTAATATTAACATATCACATCCAATATATCATTATTATATTACTTTAAGAGAATTAATTATTTGCCCCATATCCCCCTCCCTACACGAAGGGAATACCAAATAAACGACACAGAATCAGAGTGGGTCACGCCTTTCCCTTCTTCCACTACCACAAAACTGCTATATGGTCACGGTTTTTAACCGTGACTGTAGACCTATGGTCACGGTTTTTATAACCGTGACCTAAGAAGGAGAGACCTTAGACTAGAACCTATGGTCACGGTTAAAAACCGTGACTGTAGACATATGATATAGTCACGGTTTTTGAAAAACCGTGACCAATTATTCACTTAGGTCTCAATTTTCCTAAAAATCGTGGCCTTAAGTAATACATATGGTCACAATTTTTGTAACAACCGAGGCCATACGTGGCCTTAAGTAATACATATGGTCACGATTTTTGTAAAAATCGTGACCATATAGATGTATATGGCCTCGGTTGTTACAAAAATCGTGACCATATGTATTATTTAAGGCCACGATTTTTACAAAAATCGTGACTATATGTAATGTTCATTTGAAAATAATTACACATATTTTTTAGCATTTTCATAAATTTAAATACCTGTTTCTTCAATATTATAAGTGCAACATTCATATCGAAAAATATATTATTAAAACTAATATAGTGATAACAGTTCATGCAATCCGAAACAAAATTAAATTACAAATATTAATGCATAAATTGTTTCAAAATTAATGACACATTATAGAGTGTCATATAATAATTACAATACTAATAATTAAAAGTACATATATGAAATTAAAGTAATTTAAAGTATTAAATAATACTATCGCTTTAAGAAGCGATTTGTGAACTCCGCCCATTCATTCCGCATTTCATCAATTTGACTATCGGTGTATGATCCTTCGTTATTAAGCTACATATATATGAAAACAAATTTTAATATGTCGTATATAAAGAATCCAAGACAGAAAAGGCACGTGGAAAGAGTTTGTTTCAACTGACCTTGAGAGAGATTGTCTTCTTTACTTCTTCTGTCCTATCTTCAAGATCATTTCTGTGCTTCTTGTCCAACTCACTCATAGTATCAGCCCAATTAATCTTTTCTTGAATTGAGACCAGTAGATTGTCTGATGTAGCCAGCCTAGGTATCATTCATGAGTACTATTAGGTATGTAACTACACCTTTTCATATACACTATCATGAGAACAAAAGGAAACTTCATGTGAAAAAAAAAAAGAGTGTGGTAATATTTCTGAGCTTCATAGCTGTAATTCTCAAGAGTGCACAATTGTGCACATTGCAAAAATGGAGTGCATAATAAGATTGGCTCCGCATGAGGCTCTAGAGAATGAAATAACTCAAACCACATAACAGTCACAGAATTGAAGACTCCATAATTTATAAAGAACATACATACCACTACACTGCCAGGTCCAAGATAGTAATCATATTCTTGGATCATTTCAACAACATCTGGACGCCAACCGAGCAATAGTATGTGTTCTTTTGGTCCCAGAGTCCAATCTGAAGCCTAAATCCATAAGAAACGCTTATTTAGATGCAAACCTTCCAAGGTATAGTGTGTCAAAATGTATAAATGTAAAGTTGTTCCATCTTCGAAAAGCTTTAAGCTTTTAGGTGGATTGTTGATCAACACATGAATTCAGTAAACTAATGATTTTCTAGGATCAAATGTTCATTTGAATTCAATGATTCAAACTATGAAACAAATGTATAAAATAAATGAAATTAGCGCGCAACAGGCTCAACAGATTACAATTGCAGCAGCAAACAAACATCTATGACACAAGATAGACCTAACACCACAGAATAGCACAAATTGAACTTAAAAAATGTATCCTCAGAATATTACCTCGGAAAATATGTCTGAATTTCCATTCATTGTCATGAAGATCTATTGCAATTAATTCCTGAGCAGGTGGCTGCATAGAATAATCCTAAACAAACCAGAGATCAATTAAAAACATAAGAATTTGTAACTGACAAATGGATAAATGTCAGACAGAACACCTGTACTCACATTAGGCTCAACCTCCACATGCAGAAAATGCAAGATATCAGCATTGGACAAGCTTAATGTCAATGCCACCCTTCGACTCCTAAAGCAACAGACGACCTTCATCAACATTCAACACCTCAGGTCTGGCATATCGTCCAGGAACAACACAAATAGCTATCACCAGCATAAGTTTATTCTTGATGAACTCTTGGATTACAAGCATGAAATCCATGTCATTAGGCCAATTAAGCCTATCTTTCATCCTCATCAGCGCAAAAACCAAGCTATTAACCAAAACATCCATACTAGACCAGTAGAAAACAACAAATGCAAAACTTTTACAACGTCGAGGAAAATCAATGAAACAGAACAACAAAAAGTCACAGATCAACGACAAACACAACCAAGGAACAATGTCCAGTGAGTACAACAACTCACGTCTTGAATCATGAATCAACATAAAGTGATTCGAAAAATCGCAAATCACGGATACAAAAAAGGCAGACAAACTATAAAAAAGCAAAACGATTTGAAAAAATGGCGAAGGCAAACAAAGATCAGCTAAGAGAGAAAAGGGATTTGAAGAAAAATGAAAGAAAGATCAGCCTAGCTACCTGATGCAGGACGAGGACGACGACGAGGACAACCTAGTGCTGTAGATCTGGTGGCGAGGAACCACTTGAGGGTGGCTGAGGTTGGAGCAGGACGCGGACGCGGCTGGGCTGGGAGGACGTAAACGTGGGACGCGGACGCGGCTGGACCACCTCAGGATTTTTGGAATTTGATTATTGTCCGAATAATCCAAGAGCAACGCTGCTTATTAGGTTTTTTTTTTTTTGTTATATATATTACTTAGTTTTTTTTATAACAAGAAAAAAAATAACTTTATTGTCACGGTTTTAAAAAAATTGAGACTATATTACATGATAAGGTCACGGTTATTTAAAAACCGTGGCTATAAATTTTGAATTTTTTTTAGCTTCACTTTTGGTCACGGTTATTTTAAAAACCGAGATTATAGATATACACTATGGCCTCTGTTTTAAGACGACCGTGACCAAAAACCTATAGCCTCAGTTTTTTGTAAAACCGTGGCCAATTTTTCGAGACTAAAAATCAGTTTTGTTGTAGTGTTCGAATCCCTTTTATACTTTGAGCAAAAGTTCATAGCTGCTTTGTTTTTGGAACTCATAGTTTGATAAGATAGTTGTGGGGATTAACTTTTCCATAGGGAGGTATCAATTTTGGACACTAGAGATTCTTTAATACAATACAAACACTATTCAAAAAATCTGATATAAATATAACTCGAGAAGCTTTTGAGTCATTAAGAGGTTAACCTATGTTCACTTTATTAAAATTTGTGTTATATTTTCTTTGTTCTTATCGTCTTGGGTATAAGTACTTTTTATTTTTTAAAAAATTATTATTATTTTGATTTTATACATTATATTTGTAACATTTATTGTTTGTATTCTTTAGTTACAAAGTTTGTACTTATTTGAAATTTGATTTGAGCTTTGAGTAGTTACTCTTTCTGATAAAAAAGACAAATAATTTAAATTAATTATCAAGTTAGTTTTGAGTAAAGATTTATTCACTAGATTAAAAAGGTTAAACAGATTGTATCTTGTAAACTCGTATTAAGGGTTCGTGTTTGAGTTACAAAAATTTGACACAAATTATATCGTGTCACATTTAGGTTACCCTTTATCAAGTTGTGTTTTATTGAATTTACTTAAACACTAGCTTTTTTACTAGATTTGCCACCAATATTTCCTATCATTTAAATCTAAATCCACCTATTATCGAGAGAACAAAAAATATATTTATTTCTCAAATATATTTTTTCATTTTTAATGTTCATAGTTTACAAGGTTTTAGAGGTGAAAGTCACGTTTATGTTACTAAAAAAACCCATGTTAAATTACAAATGTATGTTGAGCTTACAAATTGCATAGAAACAATATGTATGAGAATTTATTTTCCAACAACTATAACATATCTATGCAATCTTGTAATTATGTTCAATAAATATTCATCATTTTATTGTGGCTATTCAAGTGTCTTGGATTGCTCTAAAAAGGAAACAGAATGTGGGATGAGTGACCCAAAACACATTAATCCAATAACATTGTGAAATTTTTGAGCAATTTTTCCCTTCAAGCGAGACCACATGATCTTTTTTATTTTGACCATTGACCAAGTGAAGGCGGGTTTTAGCTGTATAATATTAAATTTTGTTATTTTTAATATGTGAAATATATATTTTTTATAAAATTTATATCAAATTATTATATGAAAAATATAAAATTTATATCAAATTATTATATGAAAACTAAGTGAAAAAAAAAAAGATAATAAATGGTTATAAAAGAAGAAGAAGAAGAAAATTTAAGACCAAGAGACTTTATGATATTTAGAATTTACTAAAAAAATTCAAGAAATTCATGGTCAATCTCTGTAATATTTTCATGATTCCTCTTCAAATTTTTGTAGTTATTAATTTAGTTTGAGAACTTCAAAATGTTATATATTTGAATTTGATATTAAAATGTTTAAATGCTTATTAAATTGAATATATAAAAAAATAATTATTGTCTAATCATAATTATCCCATCTTTGTCTTTTTATCATTTTATTCATATTTTATCAAATACTATTTACTCTGTAATTATATAACGTTTAATGAGTGTTAACTCATTACCAAATAAATGACACCACTATTAAAATTTTCACCCATTCGTTTGTAATTATTTTTTAAACAATTCATAGTTGCTTAGTACATTATATAGCTTAAAAAGGGAAAAACATATAGAGTTATTTTTTTAATATATAGTTTGATAAGTTGTTTCTTTTAAATCTGACCAATAGTAATGATAAAAATTGATAAACATATTAATTTTTTATTGCATATTCACCAATTAATTATATGTTATGTTACTTTATCAATCAAGTTTATTTATTTTTTAAGGTTGAGTAATATTAAGAACACATATTTTTGCATCTATTTTAATTATATTTTAATATGTATGAATATTTTTTAGAAAATTGAATCATTTTTTTTTCAAAGCAATTCTGCAACTTGGCACAAAATAAAAAATTTGGGTACAAAAATATGTGCAAAAATTGATGATGTTAGCATTTGTCTTTTAAGATTTCTTTATTTCTACCAATAAAATAAAATAAGTAAAATGTAAAACATACGGTATTGTCAGAACTCATATTGTTATTATTAAATAATTCATTAGTAATAAATTTATTCAAAAATAGTGGCACTCGATTGTGATTAATTGTAAAAATATAATAGATAAATTATATATTTTTATTGTAAAAATAATAAAAATAGTTGTGATAATATATTTAATCTACATAAATAAATAAATAAAAAGGAATTTAAAATAGGAGGAATAAAAAGAGCAATACTAAAAGCGTATAATACAAACATTGAAAGTTAAAAAAATTGAAAAAGAGCAAAACAAAAAAGATAATGGCTATAATTGTAGCTTTTAATTGAAGTAATTATAATGATATACCACTTTAAAAGTTCTAGTTCGAATTCAACCATCCACGATAAGCAATGCAATGCACCTTAAACCATGCCTACAATTTTGACTTAAATGGTTTATCCCTGCATTAGTTGGATTTTTTATTTTAAATTATAAATATTTTACTCAGTAATTGAGAGATTTATTTTTGTAAAAGTGTATTACAATCTTATTCTTTTAATAAAATGAATAATTTATTTTATAATCCAATAAAGAATATGCATATTTCTTATCGTAATTCGTAAGTGATTAGGTATTTTAAAGAACTGCAATTCATGGTCTTAAAAGTAAAAAAAAAAAAAAAATTGTGAATATTTATTCTATTTTTGAGTCTATTTACACGATCGAAATAAGGTAAATATAACTATCATAAATTATTATGCCCAAAACATATCCCTTCAAATTAAGAATAACTATACAAAACCCACAGCCATATTGTAATAAATTCATATATGACCATTAGCTATAACCAATACAAAGGAAATATTTTGTTGCCAGTGGATGATACTGCTCACCACCAAAGGTTTTTTCTTTTGTTGCTATATACCACCCAAAGTCTATTACTAATATAATACAAAATTATTGACTTAAAACAAAAGTAAACCAGAAATATAAAAAAACACATTAGTGATTCGTGGAGAAAAGGAGGATTTTAGATACACATGATATTGCTTAGATGTGAGAGAAGTAGACAAAATTAAATACATAGTGCGCATGGCAAAAGCCAACCTCCAATAGCCCATAAGATAGGAGACTTTTTTTTTCAAACATGAAAACTTTAGGAGAATAAGAGTGGCCACCTTCGTCTCCAAAATTATTGATCATATTTAAACTAACAATTGTAATATAGTCACATAAGATAGATACTAAGCGATTTTAATAATCATTTTTGTCACTCGAATTTACAATCTCAAACATGTTGATTGCAACACCAATTTGCCCATATACAACTAGTGGGTTTAATATATGAGATTTTTAAGGTGGGTTTATAAAGGTAGAAGAAAGGGCCAAAATTTCCTTCCCAAGTCCCATATTCAAAAGGGCAACCGACCCACATTACCGAACCTTGAATTATATAATATGTTTCAAATATATCTAAGCCAAATTAGCCTTATATAATAGAGAAAAGTGTCATGGAGGTCCTTCAGATTATGTTATGTGTGTCATTTGGTCCCTTAGATTATAAGTGGTGTCATTTGGTTCCTTAATTTTAGAAAAAGGGGTCAATTAAGGACAAAACACATAATTTTAATGATTTTTTAATTAAAATATTATTTTTTAAATTAATATTTTAATATCATAAACATTAAAATAATACAATTTTTCATTAATTGACCTCTTAAAAAATAATATTTTTATTAAAAAATCATTAAAATCATGTATTTTGTCCTTAATTGGCCCCTTTTTCTAAAACTAAAGGACCAAATGATACCACTTATAATCTAAGGGACCAAATAAGACACATGACATAATCTAAGGGACTTCTATGGCCCCGCTCCCTATAGAATATATAATCTTAACTTTATGTGAATATGGTTAGATAAAATATAACAATTGCCAACCTCAACTATCTTAAGACATTGCCAAGTATACAATTCACTACCTACTTATAATAGATAATGCAAACACATTATACAGATAAAACCTAAAGAATCCTCAAATTGGATAGCTCTTGCTTCTTATTGAAGAGCTTCAAATGTGAAACTTTTTGCTTATGAATAAATATGCTTGTCTTTTTAAATTCTTAAGCAGTTTTTAGATCAAGACACATCTAAGATGGATAATGATAATTGTATTCATATACAATTAATCAATAAGTAAATAAAAGGATTTCTTTTAAAAAAAAAACTAATTTGGATGGCAACTGTTTCAATAATTTAGATTTTAGAATGGGCTTGAGCTTGAATTTGGGTCCATGAAATGGACTTAGAAATTTAGAGAAAAGATACCCAAAACTTTAGCATCCAAACTTTTGGCCTTTATGGCCGTACATTGGATTTAATTACTAGGTTTAGACCGATTTAGTGGTATATTAACTTTTTAACTTATGTAACTAAACGGCAGAGTTTTGGCAATACAGATTTTACAATTTTGTTCCCAAGTCATTTATTGAATCCAGTTTATAAAAACTTGCTCTCAAACCACACTCTGTTCGTCACTACTACTCAATCCGCAATCCGAAACCCAAATCTCTATTAACAATGTTACGGTTAATGAATCACAGATTTATAATGATGGGTCTTTGATAATTTTCAAAATCAATCAGTTTTTTGATCCACAATTTCAGTTTCCAGTCTCGGAGGAGCCGATACACAGCAGCAACTCCATCAACCCAGTTAACTATATTGGGTGTTTGGCTCCAAGTTCAAGCGCTTCACTGCAATTCTCTAATTTATTTATTAGTAAAAAATAAAGAAGAAGAAAGTAGAAAGTTACTTTCATAGCCACCAAGAAGCTCAACGGCATCAACAAATCGAGCATAAAGAGTACTAGTCCACCGCAAATGAAGAATTGAAGATGAAGATGAAGTCATGTGAATGTACAGGTTACATACAAATTTATTTTGTATGTAACCTGTACATTCACATAAAATGCATTGTACTGTTTGTATGTTATTGCTGTTTTGAACAACTTATGGAAGTCATGTGAATGTACAGGTTACATACAAATTTATTTTGTATGTAACCTGTACATTCACGTGAAATACATTGTACTATTTGTATGTTATTGCTGTTTTGAACAGTTTATGAAAGTCATGTGAAATACATTGTATTATTGTATGTAACCTGTACATATAAATTTGTATGTACAGATTACATATAAATTTGTATGTAACCTGTACATTCACATGAAATGCATTGTATTATTTGTATGTTATTGTTGTGAATGTACAGGTTACATACAAAATGTGAATGTACAGGTTACATGAAATACATTGTATTGTTTGTATGTTATTTTTGTTTTGAACAGCTTACATGAAATACATTGTATTGTTTGTATGTTATTGTTGTTTTGAACAGCTTACAAAACGTAAATGTACAGGTTACATACAAAATGTGAATGTACATGTTACATACAAAATGTGAATGTACAGGTTACATACAAATTTGTATGTACATGTTACATACAAATTTGTATGTATAGGTTACATACAAATTTACATACAAAATACATTTGTATGTAACCTGTACATTCACATGACTTGTACATATAAAATGTGAATGTACAGGTTACATACAAAATAAATGTGTATGTAACCTGTACATACAAAATGTGAATGTACAAGTTCCATAAGCTTCGAAGGAAACACGGAAATGACGAGATTTTTACGAATACTCAGATGAAGGGATATTTTGATAAAAATCATATATATTATATAAATAAAACTCATCGTTTTAATCCAAAAAGTGCTATTTAGGTCCAAATAGCTCTTTTATACAAATCTTTGTTATTTGAACAATTCACTGCGTACATTGAAACATGTTCATATTGGTGTTCAATTAAGTAGAAAAAAATCAATGGTTAGTTTAATCTGTTGAATATACTCTTGTAAAGTGAGTGTGATCAAATTACAACAATTTTAACTCATCTTCGTATTTATAGGTGTCCAATAGAATGAAATATCTTGTTAATTCATAATACAACTTATAAAATTTATGAGTCTATCTCTTGTCATTTCACTTATTTTTTAGTGAGTTGAGATGATATGTGAGAATATATCGTATTTGTCTCAAATGAATCTAAATGAGACAAAGTAAAATTACAAAAATAATGAAAAATAAAACATAATTTTCTATAATAATCATTAACTTGTTATGAACAACTTTAAATGAGATTGAATAAATTTAACTCGTAAACTCATTAGAAATATCAAATAAAAAATGAGATCGATGTGATGGGACAACTTATTTAATATCTTTATTCACAAATAAAATTGGTGTTATCATCTAAAAAATAATAAACAAAAAATCAAACAATAATTGTTTATTTAATCTAAGTAAACAAATCATTCATCTCAGAAAATAGAGACTAGTCATATAATGGTTTGATTGATTGATTGTATTCTCCATAGATGAATAATAATCAAATCACATCAAATTCATTTTCTTCTCTACAGCTAAAATTGGTGATATTGTTTGGGGAAAAAAGAAGAAATTAAAAAACAACAATAATTTTCTATTTATTGTAAGGAAAAAAATTTAATCCTTTTTGGATATACTAGTCATAAATTCTAAATTTCCTATAGATTTTTCACATGAAAAACAAACACTCTCAACCTCCAATCAAGTGTTCTTATCTCTTATTATATATTTCTAATAAGGTATTACCTATTATTTTTAAAATAGATGAGATCATTAGTTGTTTTTTTAAAAAGATAGTGTAAAGTTGTGATTTTTTTTTTTTAAAAGAAAAAATATTAGCTTAAAATATTACATCAATAGTATTTTAAAATGATTACAATTTATCTATGTAAAAGATTACTACAAATATTATAGTCATTGTCATAGTCAGATATGAACTTTTAAGCTAGACAAAGTCCTCCATTCAAAATATTTTGTTCTGATTTTCTATAAAGCTTATTCTCTTGTCATACAGCCTACTTCCTTAGTTATCGTTTTCTTATATTTTCAAGATTTTAGTCACAAGCAAAAAAAGAAAAGAAAAATAAATTTTAAGAAGTTAAACAACTTATTTGATTACAAAAGTTTACACCCTCTAAAAATCTCACAAAATTTAAAACTTAATAGTACAGACATAAATAAACCATTAAAAGTTAACATGAGTCATAAATTGTTTTTTTTTTATTACATAAAGTCAATTAACGTGAAGTGCTTGTGACATGCATGTGAATGTTAAATAAACCATAATTAACGTGCATACTACGCAAGCACTTAATATTAATTAGCTGATATACCAAACATAAAATATAATTTAGGATTTATATGTTAACCTTTGATAGTTTTAGAATTATTAAATTTTTTATTTTTGGGACTTTTGTATGATGAAAAAGTTTGGGGAAAAAAGTTGTTTAGCCTTAATAATGTCACTAGGATAGTTGGTTTTTTACCAAGAGAATTGCCACACAAATTTGCAATATTATTTGCACTCATATTAATTACGATATGTGCATAATTTATTGAAAAATGAATAAATTCATTGTTTATAAAATTATTATATAATATGACATATCATAATTAATACGAGTGTAAATTATGCTCTTAACATTCCTCCTTTTTAAGAATGTTAAAAGATACATATATTTGAGCACACAACTCTTATCATTATCCATGTTGCACAATAATTTTAAAATTTATATTTATATTTTTTATATGAGTTTTAGTCTTATATCTTATCAAATATGTTTATCTAAAAATAAATAAATTAAGGATAAATATAACTTTATATCAAGTATTATGTTATATAAAGTTGAATAATACACATGCTTGTATTTTTTGATGTTATATATGTAATTAAAAAATCTTTAATTAAAATTAAAAATTATTTTGAGTATTTTTGTTTTTGATTTTACTACAATTTTGAAATAATGGAATAAATTAAATTTCTACTATAAATAACTCATTTTTCTCACACATTAAATTTTTTTTTCTTAATACTATATTTTGTTAATATGGTTTATTATTTTCTATAACTTTTCCCTTTTACAAGAAATTTGTTTTCTATTTTTCTTTATTTTAAGTATTATAAATAAAATTTATAATTTTAACATTATTTTTTATTCAAATTTTTAAGAAATATAATAATAACCATATATTTATTTTAATCAGAAGAGTGAAAAACACATATATTACACATAAATTTTTTACATTTTCCAATTTTTCAATTTGGTTATGATAAAAAACTTAATTTTGTTAATTTTTACAACATATTTGAAATAAATACAAAAATAATTTTATTAAAATTTTAAATTAATTATGAAAATAAAATAATATTTAGAGTTATTATTGGATGTGATAATTATCATATCATATGATTAGAATTTTTATTAGATGTGATCTTTATTTTGTTATCATATTTAGATTATTTATTTAATATAATAATAGATCATGAAATGATAATTAATATTAATAATTTAAAATATATAGATAATTTTAAAAATAATATTAGACATTATTTATATTTTTATATATAATATATATATATAAATTGAAAATACGTTAAGTCTTTTTTTTCTACTTTTTGGTAAATATAAATTCATTATATTTACCAAAAAGTAGAAAAAAAAGTAACATAAGTCCATTTTATAAGGCATAAAAAGTTAATTACCTTTATAAAAAGAGTTGCAAAATTTTATAAAATGAATTTCTGCTACTATTTTATAAATACAGTGAATTTATACTATTTTACTTCATAACTATAAATTTAAAGTATATTTTTGTTAAAATTAATGTAATAAAATTACTCTTTTTAATCCAATATATATATATATATATTTTTTTTTTTTTTTCTTTTTTTAAGATAGAAAAAACATTATATATTAAATTAAATAAGTAAGCATTAGATATAACGGTTTTGTTTTTAATTGCGAAGGATTTGAGTTTTTATTAAAAATATTATTTTTGTTATTATATATTTAAAAATGTTAGTTTTGTAATTTTTTTTAAATTATATTGTATGATTGGAAAAAAGTATTTGAGACGTTATAAAAATAACAATTTTAAAATTTATAATAAAATAACATCTAAGGATACAATTCATTTTAAATAATATATTAAAATATTTTATTAGATAATTTTTAATATAAAATATTAATCTAAATTATTTTTAACACCATAGAGATATAAGTTAAACATAAGTAATATTAGTTATAACTTATAAATTTTAATGAGGATGTCCAAAGTCCTATAACTTATACTTATACATATAAGTCATAACTCATGCAATATTTATACTTTTACACATGTGGGGTGCTTATTTTAATTTATCTATACAAAATACATAATATCTATAATTTTTTCGTACTTTATTTTAATTATTAAGTGATAAATTAAACTTAATTTTATTATTTATTTGTAATGTTATAAAATATTAAAAAAATAACAAAAATATCATTTTAAAAATTTTTAACAAAAAAAAAAAGCATCAATTTTATTTAAATTATATATTTTTATTATTAAAAAATATTATTACATTATTTTTTAATACTGTCTAATTTATTTAATACTAAATATTATTTAATTGAACTAAGTTTAATTTTCCTAAAATTTGTGTATAAGCTCGTGACCTTCAAAACCCCTTAAATAACAAGCATCAACGCTAAATTATAATGTCGAGGGAGAGTGGGGAGTTGGGACTGAGAGAGCCCGATAGAAGCGCTAGGGTTTTGAGCAACAAAGTGTAATAAACCCAGGACGGAAAGAAAACGAAGAAGCAGACTATATCAAAAAGTGAGTTTACGCCTATAATTATCTCCTTTGTGCCTCCATTGCGATTTCAGTGGTCGGCATTTTCTTAATTAGTGTTTTAGGGTTTTTCAAGGTCTGCTTGGTTTGGAGGACAATTATTTTTCCGAGAAACAACTGCTTTATGTTTCTGCTTCGGATAATTAGAGGCAATACAATTGTTGTTATTTTTTCCTTTGACGGTCTTACTCTTGTTTTTCACTTATTAAAATTATTTGTATATGCCTACGGATTTTACACGAGTTTTTTCTGCTGGTAATTGAACAGGATTGTTTTAAATTTCTTTTGCTTGTTTATGGTAAATCTACGTTTTCCTTCTTGTACTTGGTAAGCATTAAGTTGGTGGATTTGTTATGTTATTTTGGTAATCCTAAATTTGAAATGTGATTCAGTAGTTTTTGTATGAAGATATTTACGTCATTCCTCTTGCATTTTTATCAGCATTTATTTATATAGTTGCTTTGGAAGCTTGCCCAATGCAATAAATATAGTTCTTTAGTTGGTCATGAATTAGTTTAATAAAAAAAAATGGTGCCCTACGGGTTTGTTGTGACGATATCAAAATTAAATTTTATCATTAGAATTTATAGTTTTTGATTTAAGTGCGAAATATTTGATAATTGTAGCTATTATCATTTATATGATTTAGTTTTATCCAAAATTATATTTTGAATGATATTTAGGAGCAAATATCTCTATCATCAGTTGAGCTCTTTGTATTTGAACCTGTTAGTGGAAATATATTTTTGGAACTTGAGTGGGAGGCTTTAGTCCCTCAAAGACTAGAAAATTGGGAGGCATTGATCGCTCAAAGAACCATAAATCTATCCATTTCTTTTAGTTTTGTCTTTTTCAGTAAAAGATACAAAATGAGTGTATCATTTGGTATTAGAGTTGGACCTCACCATTGCGAATGTTTACATAATGAAAGTTACATTTTAGAGGCAGATTAAGGTACTCACTAGGACAATTGAAGCTGTTGAAGAGGAAAGGCTACCATCATGTCAGTGCTGATGAAGAGTAACTGCCATGCAGTCGGATTTGAAGTGGTGGAATTTATGATATCAAAATTAAATTTTATCATTTGAATTCCGAGTTGATAATTTAAGTGGGAAATATCTCTATAATTGTAGTTATTATCATTTGTATGATTTAGTTCTACCCTAAATTATATCTGGAATGATATTTAAGAGTAAATATATTTTATTTTTGGAACCTGAGTGGGGAGGATCCAGTCCCTTAAGACTAGAAACTTGGGAGGTTATTGTTCCTTCAAATAATCATAAATCTATCAATTTCTTTATCAAGGTTTTTTTTTATGACTTAACATAAACTTATGTTGTCCTCCTTTTCAGGTTATTTATTCTGTTTGGAGAGGCTTCGAACAAGAATATGGTAGACACTGATATGATTGAAGGTAATGAATTTATTTGGGGAAAAAAGCGAGGAGTGGGTGGTAAGAACAAAGATGTGCAGTTCTATGAATCTTTTACTTATGATGGTGTGGAGTATGTGCTCTTTGACTGTGTTTATCTCTATAAAGAAGGTGAACCTGAGCCTTATATTGGGAAACTCATAAAATTATGGGAAATGGCTAATAAGAAAAAGACTAAGAAAGTGAAAGTTTTATGGTTTTTTCGCCCCTGTGAGATACTCAGTTTTATTGGAGGTGCAAAGGTACAAGAGAGAGAGTTATTTTTGGCATCTGGTGAAGGTGCAGGCCTTGCAAATATCAATCCTTTGGTAATTGAATATCTTTAATTGTTTTGGCTACTTTTACCAAATTTAACTTAGAGAAGTACAAGGAAGCATACACACTAGTACGCCTTTCTCAATTGAGCTCACATTAGATTCATTGTTAGTTATAGTGAAGCCTTACATAAAAGTATCTCATTTGTAAGATGAACATTATTGTGCATGCATGCATTTTGTGGACTTCATGTTCTTATGCTATACACATGATAACAATATGGGACCAAGGAAAATATATTTCTTGCCTAATTAGTAGTTGTGCATTTTTGCTATTACGGATCATCATTCTAATATGATATACATTAAATCAGGAAGCTGTTGCTGGAAAATGTAATGTTCTCTGTGTTTCAAAGGACAGTCGAAACCCTCAACCTTCAGATGAAGAGCTTCAAGCTGCAGACTACATCTTTTATCGGACTTTTGATGTTGGGCTATGTAAAATCGTTGATAAGATAGATGATAATATTGCTGGAATTGACGGTATTGCACTTGTTGAAATGGAAGCTTCTACTGTTTATCTTTTTGTTTACATTTGTTAGTTTCAAATTGGTAAGTCCTTTGTTGTTCTCCTGAACGTTGCAGTTAAATTTATATTTAACAGAGTGGATCAGAAACTACTTTATACAATTGATTCATCAAATAAAGAAGCCAGTAAGAAAGCCATGGCAAGTTGTTCTACAGCTGTTTCATCAGAGCAAAATTTCTCTGAAGGTCACACAGATGAAAGAAGAAATGAGAATGGTAATTATGTTTCACCTGATGAAGTTGCAGATACAAATGCTACATCTATGAAGAAAACATCATGTGAACATAACCTGGCTCCTGCTGTAGGTATAAAATCCAGCAAGAAAGGAAAAACCAACCAGAGACTAGAAGGCATGTCAGGTTATGAGTCCTTATCAATGTCTAAACTAGATTCTGCCACCAGAGAGGGCACAACTGATAAGGTTCTTGCCAGACAAGCTGGGAGTGAAAGAAAATTCAAAAGTGCTGGTCTCCTCGACTCTGATAGGCCTTCTAAAAAGGCAAAAATTGATGATTCTGTTAAAGTACCTGATGGGAAGAGCAAAAATAGCATGCAGAAACTCAGACTTATTTCTGATGGAAATGACATAAAGTCTTCAGCACCTTTTGTTTCTGCTGCTGATCATACATCTAAACCTATACCTTCTAAGAATGATCCTGGGACAGACAAAGGATCTTTTAAGAAGTTGAATCCTGGAGAAAAAACAAGATTACTTTCAAATGGAAATTTACCTAAAGCATCTCCCAAGCATTCAGAAAATGTAGATCGCAAAAATTATGGCCAAGAATTGGAAGTTACTCGTCGGCCAGAAGTTGTAAGTTAAATTTCGAACTATTGTATTTTTCATTTACTTCTCTTTTATATGGTAGCTGCCAAGATATGATTGAACTGGCAATGGTGATCAGCCAGGATTTTTAAGGCCTAACAGTGGGTGGGTGGGAATGTGGGCATTCCTTTTTATGTTTTTTCCCCCATCAATAGATTGGTGGGCCTTTTTAGTTTGTAAAAGCTTTGAATACTATAAGACGTGTCTGCTAAATCTTTATGCAGAATATTTTCTTTTTGCATATCTCTTTTATTTACTTTATTATCAAAACTTGCTTGTCATGTATGAGATCATTCTCTAACAGTTATTGTTTTTCTAATTTGACAGGATAGGAAGAGATGGTTTAAGGGGCTGGTATGTTATCACCTTTTCATGCTCTTCATAGAGTTTTATGTTTTCTGGTATATCTTGAAACCATTGATATTTAGATTGACGAATCCGGAGTTTACTAGAACCTTTTTCCCTTCTGGATGCAACTAAATGACTAGATTAAATGTGACTTATGTGGAGTCTGTGAAACTTGAATGCTATTATGTGTACAAAAGAAGTAATAGGTCACATATAAGTAATTATGATTTTGTCTTCATGTCAATATCAGCCTTGGGAAGATAGAATGAAAAAAGCACATGAGCAGAGGAGGCTTGTTTTGCTCGATAATTTGGATCCATGCTATACTTCAACAGATGTAGAGGTAATACGATTCTCCTTATCTTGTAGTATAAGCATCTTAATCTTTTTATATATTTTAACCCAAGCTTTTGAAGGGCGACTTTATGCCTTGAGGTGTATTTGTCGCATGAGGTGAGGCGTAAGCCTCATTCTAAGGAGTCTTGATACAATTTTCTCCTAATGGAAGTTATAAACCTAACTTAATTTTTACTAAGAATGAATAAGAAGACACTAATTAGGTATGTTATTTGGATTCATCACTTTTGGCCACCACACACATGTCAACAAGACACCTACACGGGTGTGGGATCTGCGTTAAACTTGCATAGTATCGTAATCTTTTTATATTTTTTAATCCAAGGTTTTAAAGGGCAATTTTATGCCTTGAGGCGTATTTGTCGCATGAGGTGAGGCGAAACCTCATTTTAAAGAATATTGAGACAATTTTATCCCACTGCAAGTTATAAACCTAACTTAATTTTTACTAAGAATGAATAAGAAAACACTAAAAAGCTATGTTATCTGGACTCGTCACTTTTGGCCAGCACACACGTGTCGACATGGACACAAACATGAACATGAGCGTGGGATTTGCGTTGAACTTGTGAGAAGACTAGAAACGTCGGAAAAGAAAAACAAAAGAAGAGTGACCGAAGAAGAAGTAGAAGGCGATCGGGAAGAAGAAGAGGGAGGCAATTGGAAATTGTTTTAAAAATTAGGGCATGACTTTGGGTTTTGGGCTTAATGAAATTTGGGCCCTTATTTTTAAAAAAATGCAATCTGGAATTATTTTATGGGCAGGGCTCTATTAATTTATGTTAGTCTTATATTTAATATTACAAAAGAAAAGTCACTTAGTTAAAACAAAATTATGAAATAAAAATTCAGAAAACTTTATGTATTATAAAAAATAAAAATAAAACTCTAACCTTTATGTTAAAAATTAGTCTAAATTTTAATTACTACTTATAAAAATTAATATTTATGCATATGTATGATTTATATAATAATTTGTCATGTCTAGGTACCATTGTCTAGTAATTGGACACTACTTAATATTTGTATTCCGGTGTCTTAAAATTTTGAAACTTATGAGTCCCTCCTCTGAATACGCATAGTGTCTGGTACCCACTCCTGAGTTCATGTAGCATAGCTAATAAGATAATAATCATAAAATAACAAAATTATAATAAGTTAGTCATTACTTACATTTAACTTTGAAGTGAACAAGTCAAAAAGTCAATAATAGTAGGGAATATTAGTCAAAATATGGTTTTGGAAATATTTGTAGGGAAGAAGTATCAACTTTTGCACGCAAGATATGAATTAGGTATGATCGATGGACTCAAAGTGATGGAAGAATATGAAAGAAGTAGATGATACGTATAAGTGGGATACTTGATGCCATACACTTGATTTCATGCTGGCTGTTTTGTCCTCTAAAAATTAGTTTTTAACATAGTATTGGTAGGGTATTGTATCAACAAGGATTTTTAACCCATCCATGAGAAGATAATTTCAAATGCAGTGAAATTTTGAGGCACATAGGCTCCATAGCTTCATTGTGCACCACTTAATTCTGTAAGCCTCGACTGAAAAAGGTGCAAGCCTCAAATAAAATATTTAAGTTTCTTAACTTGTTGGATGATAGATGATGCTTAATAAGGTGAGCTTCAAAATAACATTTTTAATTTTTTACCCTCTAAAGTGGGTGTTTGGGTTCCATTTTTGATGAAAGTTGATTCTTCCGGCTCTTTTTATTATTTAAAATTTATTTTCACGTCCATGTAATTTCATGTTATGTTTTTAGGATATTGTGTGGTATGCCTTCAAAGAAACTTGCACAGCAAAGATGATTCAGCGAACCACATTTTCTAGCCCTCATTCTGGTACACAAAAGAACTCTCGTGGTTTTCTAGAAGATTTGTATTCAGTTATATCTTATTTTTATAAGATGCATCTTTATTTGGAAAAAAATAATGTTCAGACCGTCTCCATAGTTAACAAATATGTCACCTTTTCTTTGTAAATACTTCTAAAGAACTAGAAATATTTTTATATTGTTTTCTGCATTGTGTTTCTTGATTTAAGACATGATGTTAATTCATGTTTCAGGTCAAGCTATTGTTATTTTCAAAATGACAGAAACTGCAGAGATGGTTGTTAGGAAGTTAGCTGAAGGCTGTTTGTTGCTCTCAAATGGCAGGTAGGCATATGGATGGTTTTTTTTTTTTACAATATCAACTGATTTTTGTGTGTGTGTGTGTTGGGAGAGGGGAGGTTTAATCTTGCCTTCCATTTTTTTATTATTTTCAAGTTTTTTTTTTCCAAAAAAAAAAAACACGGGTATTTGTTTCAGTTCGTTAATTGGTTCGAAATGATGGATTTTATTTCATCCAATACCATCCTATCGTATCACATTTTTCATCTGATGCAATCTATTATATAATTGGATTTGTTCGGTCAACCATATCTATAATTCCTTTTATGCCCTTTTGGTTTTTTAAATACTATCTATTTAAATTTTTCATCAAAAAAAAAAAAAAGTTACAAATATCACAGTAACATTACAAAATACTTTAGTTTTATAGCATTAATGTCTTAAATTTTCTACATGCAAACTTAAATCTAAAATTTGGTCACAAATGTGAAGGGAGGAGAAGAACTCAAAGTCCTTAGAATTTTTCTAGATTTACACTTAGGCTTAATAAATTGGAAGAGCGTATGTTAAAAAGTGGTAAAGCACCATATCACTAAGAGTGACATATGTTCATAACATAAAACATATTTAATTTTGAATGGATTGGATTGGATGGTCGACAGTGTAATCCACCAAATGTTCTTAACTTAATAAGTCGGTTCTAATTCATCGGATTCATTATACTGTCGGATTTTTTGCAGCACTAGATTCATTCAATGAACCATCAAGGGGTTCAAACTAAGGGTGCATATAGAATAAGCATTGATTCTTCTAAGACTATCTTTAAAAGAATTGTCAAATGATCTGTGAAAATAATGTTGGTTTGCGTTTTCATTAATCTGATGGTTTAAAATCTGGAATCTGAGCAAATGATAGAATTTGAAATGCTGATTTTCCTAAGTTCATTTTGATTTATTTCTACGTTCCAAAGATCATATTGTTTTCATTTTTACTTCTATCATACCATACGTTGTTGGGTATAATACAATTGAAAAGCTGATTACCTAAGTTCAGTTTGTTGGGTATAATACAATAATAAAGTGTGGTGAGATGTCTAAATATAATTCTAGTTGGTAAATTAAACATCAAGGAGCAGAGGCAGTTAATATCAATTTTATTTTGACAATTAAATTTGCTTAAAATATCACAATCTAGGTAGACTTCTTTTGGACTGAAATATCACAAATGAAGATTTGCTATTAGATTAAGACTTATGTTACACGGACTCTTTTAGGACACCCCGATTCGTAAATTTTTTGATACATATTTAAGTGTTAAACTCGTCTATTTTTTTTTTTTTTTTTTTTTTTTATATTATAAATTTACACCAATTGGAGTATCTGAGTACCAAATGATGTTCAAGTTTTGTCGCTTGGAAATGAGTATTTCTCGAAAAATGAAGAGTCGAAGTTATATGGATTAAGATGTACTCATTTGTAAATTAAATTTAGATCAAGATGTCTTTGTCTTGTTGCATTCAAAAGAAGGTGTCTTTAGGATACATTTCTTTCTTGGGAAAGAACCCTACTTTTAATGAATAATCTTTTATAAATATCAAAATATGTTCAATCTCTTCTAGTTACTAATAGAATTTGTATAATCGTGTTGTTTTCTACACAATTTGTTTTACCAAACATGAAACTTTATCATAATTCTTATAAATGATTGATTCTATACGAGTCTTTGTCAATTCTAAATCAAACTTTAAGCTTCCAAAAAAAAAAAAAAAATCCTCCCAAGCAACTTAAAGTACTTTTCGAGATATTCTATGCTTTATATGAATCCATTTCTTATTACTATACAATGGATGGTTTAAGAAATTACAATGATAATTGATCTAAATGTCATTTGTTGTACAAATATAATGCAACATGCCAACTCTAGTGGAGACTTTGTTACTATTGTTGCTTGTAAGCCCTTTCCTTTTTGTTTGTTTAGAAAATTGAAAGTACTCATTAATGTTAAAGTTACAAGTATCCAATCTTTAAACAAAAGTATATTCCTCTAGAAGTTTCATGGATGTCATGAGCCTATGGTTTAAAGCTATTGGATAGGATGATATTAGGTGTATTTGCTTGTTATAGTTATTATCTCCTTTTTGGTATGTTGTATAACTAAGAAGGAACTTGGAATGGCATTGCGTTTAAAAGCAAGGAGGGTTGTAAGCAAAATGATGGGAAGAATTTATGTGAAGCTACTATTTTCTTTAAGGGGATCTTATTTGTTGTAGTCTTGTGGTTGGGAAATATTTTTCATTAACTTCTGTAGTATTGAGAAATTGGGTTCTCCTTGGAGAGAGACTCGTACAACCATGACCACTTGGGTTCTACCAATTTTTTACAATCTTACCATGTTTTTACTTGGGTCTCTCTCTTTAAAGGAGTAAATGCTCTTGGAGCACTGGAAAAAGTTCTTGTGGTGGAGAAAGGAGGAGGCATGGTTTCAAAAAATGTTGTGAGGCTAGCCTCAATGCTTGCCTTAGGGCTATTTTTCTACCCGTGCAGCCTTGAGGCTAGTTTATTAGGGGTTGAAAAAATTATACGCCTTTTGTTGTTGAGGCTGTTGTTTTTTTTCACGCATTGATGCTGTGCATTGAGACTATTGAGGCATATAGCCTCTATTTAGTACCAAAAAGAGAAAAATTAGTGGGCTAGAATGTAAAATTAAGGTTCTACTTGGACTCCTAGATAAAGCCCATTAACATTATGGCCTAAGCAAGTAAAATAAAAGCTAAAAAAAATCAATAAAATTACCGACAAAATGAAAGTGAGTAAAAAATTCCTAATTTATACGGTGGAAATTTTTAACATTCCCTTTCTTGATCTTCTTCTACTTCTAGTCTTGTTCTTCTCGGTTCTTTCTTCTTTCAACAACCTCATATTTCCTCCAACAAGCAGTTTTCGAAAAACACAAGCTGGTTTATTCTTCTTTGTTGAAAGAAGAAGGTTGAATCACAAAATAGTAGGTTGAAGTAGAGGATATTGAACTTGAAGAAAGAGATGGAATTAATTACTTGATGAATATGGTGGTCATGACAAGGATAATGATAATCCTTTTGGTGATTATGAGAACTATCTTTTTGGTGATGATTGGAATGATAATAATAATAATGCTTGTGATAAAAGAAATGGGAATGATTAATTACTTGATGAATAGTCGTTTTCGAAAAATACAAGCTGGTTTATTCTTCTTTGCTGAAAGAAGAAGGTTGAATCACAAAATAGTAGGTTGAAGTAGAGGATATTGAACTTGAAGAAAGAGATGGAATTAATTACTTGATGAATATGGTGGTCATGATAATGATAATGATAATCCTTTTGGTGATTATGAGAACTATTTTTTTGGTGATGATTGGAATGATAATAATAATAATGCTTGTGATAAAAGAAATGATAATGAAGAATATGATGATAATGGGCTCTAAATACAAGGGATATCTTAGTTCAATATTAGACAGCTAGATTTTTATGAATTTTATTTATGTATTTTTTATGTTTTAATGGTGGTTGAATTGCTATATTATGAACTATTTGATGTTATTATGGTTATTATGATGTTATTTTGTTATAATTTGTTGTTTTTATCGTTTATTTAATTTTTTTTTAATTTCGTTTTAATTTGAGACAAAGATTCGTATCGCCTTAAGGCTTACTCCTCGCCTTAGTGGAAGGGGTACGCATTGAGGCTAGAAAACTCATTTTAAAATAGTGGGAGGAGGAGGAACTAATGGTTGAAGAAGCAACTATATTCCTTTCATGAGGATCAAAAACTCCTAAGACAATCCCTAGTCATCATTTTTTCTTGTTGATTTTGAAGAATGCCTATCATTCGCTACATCATCTCTTCAAATTGTCATTTTTGCGTGCGGTTCTCTATTTCTTTAGAGGAAGCATTCTTATTTCGTGTAGTGATCTCCTCTCCTAGATGGTATTTTACTACCTTTTGCCTCATGAAGGCTATTTTAATACATTGGGGATAATTTCTTACATGTTTATTGAACACGTTGCAGGCCTCTTGTAGGCAGAATAGGAGCACCTTGCTTGCCAGAAAAGAAGCCAACATTCTTTGGCCATCTTGTTATTGACAAACTACGACATCAAATGCAACGGGATGTGGTATATCTCATAACTTTTCCTTTTTCATGCTTAAACGTGCTTGCCCATCCTCAGCATTATAGGGATAAGAAGCTTAAGAAATAATGCATGGGAATTAATTATAATTTTGAAGTGCAATTCCTTTGCTAGCTCATGGCTAGTGACAAGAGGACAAGTTGTAGGATGTGTCATGAATAAAGTCCTTATATTGATGGTTACCAATGGGAAGTCTTATTCTATTTATGGACAAAGTTCGTGGCTTGCATGAGAGTTCAAGCTTGTCTTTAAGAATATATGATATTGAGATTTGTTGATTGGGGGAACTTAGTTATAACTTTTCCTTTTTCATGCTTAATCGTGCTTGCCCATCCTCAACATTATAGGGATAAGAAGCTTAAGAAATAATGCAAGGGAATCAATTATAATTTTGAAGTGCAATTCCTTTGCTTAAGCTCATGGCTAGTGACAAGGGGTCGAGTTGTAGGTTGTGTCATGAATAAAGTCCTTATATTGATGGCTACCAATGGGAAGTCTTATTCTATTTATGGACAAAGTTCATGGCTTGCATGAGAGTTCAAGCTTGTCTTTTAAGAATATAGGATATTGAGATTTGTTGATTACGGTGGAACTTAGATATGGTGTTGAGAAAGCGTTATTGGTTGAAAGGAGGACGAGAAAATAAAAGGTGTAAATCTCATATATGCACAATATAACAATGAAATCCTAAGGATGCAAAACCCTAATGAGATGTCCAAATACAAAAACCTAAATATAAACATTTTATTCTCCAAAATGAAAAATATATCACAAAGTAAAAAAAAAATAAAAGACTAATAAATATTAAACCAAAATATTAAGCTACTTTTTGTAGTTGCGCTTTATTTGGTAGAGTCAACCATGTGTATGAATTTCATCGAATATGCTTCAATAATCTTTGATTAGACTCGTGTTAAATACACACTATTATTTTCTTGGGTAAACGTACAAAAATATCACCAATTTATTAGGTTTATTATGAATGTACCACTAAACTAAATTTTGTTCTAAACCTATCTGTCAACTCTTAAGAAGTTTCAAAAAGGCCATTCCGTTACATTTTTCATCAATAACGTTTAAAAACACTTGTTTTGCAACAACAAAAAACGAATATGTGGTCATCTTCTTTCCTTATACCCTAAAGCCCTTTCTCACATTCATAGGGTTTTGGACCTAACTTTTCTCACCATGATCGCTAATGCCAACCATTCACCTTTTTTTGAATCCTCAATTTCTATCCTTTCCAAATGTTTGTCAATATTACTCTCACTTAATACTCCGTGATTATAATATTCAATTGTCATCGTCTAGAATGTTGCCAAACTGGACTATTACTTGCCACAATCAAACCTGTACTTGTCTTCAATAGATACCTATCTCCCATCTGATGATGATGATCTTGTACATCAATCCTTTGTAGAATGATAGAAAGATCTATTAGATCATAGCTATGCGAATATTTACTCTGTATGATTCACTCCGAATCGAATTAAAATATATCATTTTCTAATCAAATTGTATTATAATTCACGTATAAGATTAACGGATTGGATTAAATTGAATTGGTACTGGTCAATCTGTGGATTGTATTGGACTTGATCGAATTAGTACCGGTCACACATCTAAAAATTCTTACCAAATATTTACAACTATATATTTAGAATAATTTATAAGATTATCCTTTTATAATTTTAGAAGAAATCAAGTTAATAATGTTAAATTTTTTATTGTAAAAGTATTTTTGGATTTATTGATTATAACATTAATAAAAAAGTTGAAATATATTTATTAGAAATAAGTAATAAATTTTTTCTATTAATCTATAACATTTATTTTTATTTATCAGTTCAAAATATAAAATGCACCACGTTAATAATGTATAAGAAAAAAAAAAAAGAAATGGAATAGTTCATAACGAATCATAGATATCTTTATGATTCAGGGATCAACAACTGATTTGATGCATATGATCTACGGATTAAAACAAATTAGATTAGATTGGATCTTTTAGATAATGGATTGGATTGGATTCGATTCACTGTCATTCTTAATCCTTTGCGTAATTCCCAATATGTTTTCTTTTGAGTTATCAAACCCATGAACTTCTCTCATCTCTTTGCTTGTAACATGGAATTATCTGACGACATTAATCCAACACTAGATGGAAATCCTGCTACGATGTGAAGAGGGCTTGTCCATAGGATTAATTAATCTGTCCCAATATGTATGAGTAGGACTTCTAAGATGTGTAGTGGCAGCAAAATTGGAGCTGAATTAAGAGTTTTTGAGATGAGAAGTAGCTAAATTGGTAGAACCATAGCTTCTAAGGGAGATATTGACTATTGACAGAAGTGAAATTGGTTGGAATAGTACCAGCGCTCAGGTCTTTGATGGAGGTAAGAATCAAACTGAATATGGTTTGCATGTGCAATGCATGTGTTGTTTTTCGAGTTTTTAAACATTATTCATGGAAATGTGACAGAATGGTAGGTTTGAAACTTTTAAAGAGTTGGATGAAATGTTTGGAGCAAAGTTTAGTTCAATGGTACAGTTGTAAAAAATCAAATAGATCGTGGCATTTTTTGGGTTTTTCCTATTTTCTTTGAGAACAATTACTTCTATAATTGGGGAATTTTTAGTTAGAGACATGGTTGATAACTCGAGCGAAGACAAAGAATCATAGTTTTAATAAAGCAAACGTTAGAGAATTCCTCTTTGTTGAGAGACAAAGTTGATCCACACAAAATTCAAGAATAGAGAAGCCAAAAAAGTTCCTTGAAACATGAACATGAAATATTTTTGGCAAAAAAATAAGTTATATATTAATTGTGATTTAAATTGAAGAACTTAGACTGAGCATGCAAATTTTATATTCAAAGATTTGATGGAAGTTGCTCCGCATCATGAAAGAACATTTTTGGTTGTTGTGAGGACTTGTATTAATTTGGAAAGAGGACAACACTTTTGGAACCACATAGGGATATCTATTAACTATCAAGACTAAATGTTCAGTGACTTGGGTCTGACAAATTGGCATCCTCTGACATTACAATTGCCAACGAGTTGTAATTGAAGTATAGTGGCTTAAGCAACGAGGAAGGTCTCATATTGGATCACAATTTCTTTACTCAGAGAGATAAAGTTTGTTGACTGCAACGGTTTTGATTGGACACTGGGAGGTGTCATCATTTGGCCTAACTGGTCATTTGTGGCCCAACGGGTTTTCTTGTCACTCCGATCACATATCTTATTTTTCCTTTTCCATTGAGAATTAGTTTAATTGATTGTGCCGTAATTTTTTCCATTGAATTTTTTAAGAGTGAATTGCAATGAGGAGCTTACCAATCCACCATAATTCAAAGTGGGGATAGATTTTGGATTTTTGGGTGTTTAAGAGGATGTCTCTGAATCTGGGTTGGACATTTTTTTCAGCTATGAGGGAAAAAAAAAAGAAGGGTTAGGTCAACATGAACCTTGCTATGATACTATGTGGAAAACTTTGAACTGAAGTTTTATTTTTTGTATTTTTTTGTTTTTACAACTAATGCTATTACAAATTTATAATAAAATTAGGCTAGGTTTAAAAGGAAAATAAATCTTCTAATTAAATGCAAATATTTTTCATTAAAACTAATATAATTTTCTAATATTGCACATATTAAATACTGATATTCTAATTAATTCACAGTATCAAATTCCTAATTACTTGAGATTTCAATAATGTTCATTGCACTGTCACATTTTTTAATGTACCTTACGTGTTTTTTGATTCCCTTGACCATTGATCTTTTCGATTTGGAGTTCCATAATAATATGCTAGCTTGTACGAAGAGTACATAGTTTCTTTATATGTATTTTATAAATTATGTACAATTGATATGTTATTTTGAAACCAATTCTATCATGGATTGTACGTGCAATTTAGGGTAGGGACTCAATTTTTTTGTTACAAATGCTATGTATTTTTAAATTTGGATAAATTATTTCATTGGTCCTTGATCTTTGCAAAAGTCTACGCTTTAGTTTGTAATCTTTATTTTCTCATGTTTATTCCCAATCTTTTCAATATCTTCACATTTGGTCCAATTTTTCTATTTTGATAGAAATTGCACTTTAAATGTCGAAATTGATTAAACCCTTTTATTGAAATGTCCCATATTAACGTTAATCAAATTTTGAATTATATAAAGATATAAATTTAATCAATTTTGGGTTTGATAAAAGTTAAATTTAAATGAATAGAAGAATTAGGTTTTATCATTTTTTATGGCTATATTGCAATTTGTAATGACTTTGACAAAGTTAGGATAATTTTCTGAAATTTGGGACTTAAAATACTGTAATCACCCAATACAGGCATGAGAATTGAAGAAAATCCCAATATAGTTTGGGATGTGAGAAATTCACTATTTAATAATCTAGTTTCAATTACATACCCATGTAACAAGGTTTTATGGGTGCGTAACTGTGGTTACATAAGTATGTACCTGAAATTAGATCACTAGATTCTGAGTTCGCATAACCCTTTCTAAGTGAATTTTTTCAATAATCATTCCTTTATTGGGGAGGCATTTGCTATTGAAGCTGAAAATTGAAATGTGGGTTGTGATTCATGCAATTCCGTTTGGTTGGCACCAAACATGGATTGACCTTGAAGCAATTAGGACAAGCAAGTGAATGTGAACCCTTTAATGGATATGGATGACTTCTATCCAATCCAAAGAGAAAAAAACAAAGGAAAATAACAGATTAACCCTCAGAAAATATCATTCATTACCTGCTTGTCTTGCACATATACTACTGCCGTGTTTATATTACCCAAAAAAACTGTAAAACTCGTAAGACTAATCTCCTACATTAAACCAATTGACATTGAAGCAATTAGGTCAATTAAGAGCTTGTGAATGGTGAGCCCTTGAATGGACATGGATGACTTCGATCCCAATCCAAAGAGAAAAAACAAAGGAAAATAACAGAGAATAACTCTCAGAAGTTATTATTCATTAGCTGCCTTTCTTACACGTACTACTCCCCTCTTTATATTACCCAAGACAAGTTTTTGAGGCCAACTAAACACATCACTCTAAACAAAAAAAAAAAGAAATAACAGAATAGGAATAAAACTTTCCTAAATGATGCTTAAACAAGAATAAATGACAATAAAACAATAAATACTCATCAAAATTATAAAACTCATAAGGCTAATCTCCTGCATTATGTATTGAGAGTGACTATTGCTGGGTTGTTTAGGTCAGGTTCTTGTAGGCCCCTTGGAGAATTCTCAGTGATTGGCAGTGTGTGATTTCTATTTCGCATGTTTACAGAAAAGCTAATACCTGTGCAGATAAACTTGCTTATCGTGGTGTTAGAAATCAAATTAGGATGTGTAGTTCAATACCTCTTTCCATTATTCTTGGTGTTAATCATGATTTCAAAAAATGTTTTGAGGCTAGCCTTAGGACTTGTTTTCCACCTAGGCATCCTCGAGGATAGCTTATTAAGAGTTGAAAGTTTTTTGCTCTTTATTGTTGTGGTTGTCTATTTTTATGCATCGAGGTTGAGGTATGTAGCTTCTGTTTAGTACAATATAAAAGTACATTGGTGGGCTTGAATGCAAAATTATAGGTCCAATTGGAATCTTAGATAAAGAGGTATTATTGCTCTTGGAGTATATTTACCACTAATTATATTACTCTCTCTATTTCTTATTGAATATTTGTGTTTTTAAAAAATATATTTGCACTAATATTAAATTTTATTAGTCTGGATCATTTACTTTAGGAGAAATAAATAATTTTTCCTTAGATAAATTCCATTAGTATTTCAATCCAAGCAAATAAAAAACCAAAAAACTACTATCAAAGTGAAAGCAAAAGTGAAAGAAGCCGTAGTTTTTATGAAGCAACTTCTAAGTAGTCATTTTCTTCCTCTTCTTTTCCTTTGGTCTTATTCTTCTTGGTTACTTCTTTAAACAACCTTAAATAACCTCTTATTTCTTCCAACAAGCAGTTTTCAAAAAACTCAATTGTCTTTTTATTAGTTGCTTTTCCTTTTTTGTTCCTCTTTGTTTTTCATATTTTGCTTCTGGAGTTTTTATGCTGCTAAAAGATATCTTTATTTCTACTGCTTGCTTTTTTGGTGAGCTTTATTAATGTCTTTTACTTAACTTTTTATGGATCTTAATTTTATCATGTTTATATTTTAATATTGATTAGATTGCTATATTTATATATATGTGAGTTTATTATGATGTTATTTTGTGATAATTTTTCTTTTTAATTATTTATTTAAGAAAATTATTTTTATTTAGTTTTAATTTGAGGATTAAGCTTCATACCATCGCAAGACTTAAGCCTTGCATCAGTGGATGGTACACATTGATGCTAGAACACATGTTTTAAAACATTGGGGTTAATAGGGATTGTTTAGGCCTACCTTTTACAGGTTTACATGACCGCTAAACTGTAATGTTTTCAAAGATTTTTTTTCCCCTAAAAAATAATGTTACATCAACTCTTTGGGGCACTGGATTTAGTATATTTATCCAGGTGTCTGACGGCCTATTTTCTTAAAGTTTTTTAAATCTCCATCAATTTGTAGTGTCGAGTACCCAATGGGTCCTTCTCTTGTCCAACTTACGAAAAACTGTTTAGTGACTGAAGTGTACATTTCAACAAAGGATGAGGACTAGTGGACTTGTTTAGCCTTTGAAACACAATCCCAAATTTCATTACAGATGCTGTTAAACATAAGTTGCCACCCTTACTTAATGCTCTGCCTAATTTGTCCTCAGTTTAATAAGCTTGCTTTGTTATCAATTTGAGAAGCGTGCGAATGAGAAGAGGGAGGATAAATTAAGACACTTAAATATTTTCATTATTATTAATAATATCTTAGACCCACAGTTTTGTATAGTCTACTTGAACCTGTTCTTGGTATATTATTATTTATCTTCCCAGGGACGTTTCTGGAGCAATTGTTATTTTTTGCTTGGTGTTACTGTTGTTTTTCTATTTTGATATTATTGCTTTGTCATCCTTCATGTCTATTTCATTTATTTATTTGTTAAATTTATTCAGTTGTGGTATTCCAATTTTTTATTGTTCTTAGAATTATGTTGTTTACCATATCTCTTAAACTTTCTTGCTATGGTTGTTTTCTGTGGTTCAGAAAGATGCTGTATCTACTTCACACTGCTCTCAGCCTAACACGATTGAGTATGATATGGCCATGGAGTGGTGCTTATTGCAAGAGAGATTTGACCTATCATGGAAGAAGCTGCATGAGGTCTTATATCGATATCAAATTCTCTTTAAATAACTTGACATAATTGCGAAACCTTTTCTATATGTTGCCTTGTTTTATTTGCTGAACTTGGGTATTTTTTTCTCGTGTAGCAACAAGGCAAGGAGTTCATAAAACTCAAAACCAAATTCCAGGCGAAGTGACTGTGAAGTTGTTGATCTTGGTAAGTTTTCAACAAAGATGTGATCTTTTTTATAAATGGTTTTAGAATTTTGCTATTTGACGTTGTAGATAAATAGTACATCGTAAAAGTAATTGTTATAACTTTGATATCCTGATTTACTAGTAACTGATTGATAGTTCATACTGACGCATTGAATTTGGATTGATTTGCTAGGTCTACTCAAACATAATCCGACATTTATCTGACATGGAAAATGGTCCACACAATCCTATTTATTAGATTCTGGTTTAGGTGGGCAATATTGGTTACAGTTGGGTCTGTCAGTTTTATGTAGGTTACATTCGATTCTGTTTTTCCTGCTGATTAAATCAATAGAAAACAGCTCCGAAATTGTTTGGTCTCTTCACCATCTTCTCAGGAATTTATAGGTTCTCCTATGCATCTCATGACATTATTTGACTGTTACAGGCAAGATATTTTTGCGTGTAAATGTCCTCTGCAGGATTTGTTTATGGTTGTGCATTTTGAATTGAAAGAGCTTTGTTGTCAGTAACTCATCAAGTTAGAGATCCCCACAATCTTTTTTGGAGATGTTGGGTAATGATTTAATCCCAAATTTATTAAATTTTTTTAATGAAGTCACCCTCATCATGAAGGCCTCATGTAGGACTATTATCTTGTTTCTTCGTGCATTCTTTGGGTGGTAGTTTATCATGGGGGACTTTAGCCAGAGTCAAACGGTTTTCTTTGCTTTCTTTAGCATTGGCATTCTCATTCGTTAGTTTAATATGTTTACTTAAATTTGTGTTTCCCCTCCTTTGGATTCTCATATATTTTGTATCTTTGTCTATAATCGTTTGTCTTCAAATTTATTCTGTCGATCTCATTGTGTGTTTTCTTTGGGTTTTATGTTGGGCAATTATCTTTTTTGACCCTCTTGATGCAATATTTTACAATTTTGGCCCTATTTAATTTGTTCTCAAAACTGACTACATATTCAAGAAAATACTAAGGGGTAAACAAGTAAAGTATTCTTAAAGGGGTCATCTCATGCAATTTTCATGACATGTCTTGGCATTTGAATGCAGATGTATTTTGAATGCTGATAGCCAGGTTTCTTGTTTTGCTAATAAAGATGCCATACATCCAAGGCATCATTTTGATGAGATCGGGCATCTTTTGATGGCGCATAAAGAATTTTGTCAAATGTCTTTGTGGATCATATACATTTCACTGGCAGTTAATGCGCAACAAGGTTTGGCAAATATACACGCCAAGTTACCAGTGTGAGGGCAATTTTTTGAACTCTTGTATAGTTAATATTAGTTATAGCCTTGTAGCATTGGATGGATTTTTGTACAGCAATAGCTTTAATTTATCATCCTTGATCATCAATTACTCTTTTTCTGCTTGCATTGAAGGATGTAACTACTGATCTCATCCTGGAGTCCTAAATTGGGTGTTTTTTGAATTGGGGTAAAAAAAAAATGGCCCTAAGTTGTGGGTAAACTGAACTCACGTTTGCACGTATCTCCTAGTGCGTAACGAAAAGCTCTAATTTTTGCTCAAACTCGTTTTTGCAAGCTCAAAGCTTTTCTTATTTCTAAGTACCTATTTTCCCTATACTGTTCTCTTCTTTCTCTCTCTCTCTCTCTCTCTCTCCCTATATATATATATATCTCTTGAATGTATGAAAAGAAGTAAAAGGGGATGTTTAGCAGATGTATCGATTTTGCCCAACCGTATGAAAAAGTTTAGGCAGTCAGGATCTTGTATGTTTCATTTAAGGAACACATAAGTCATAATAATGTTATCAAAGAGCGCACAAAATCTGTATGCTTTAAAATGGTATCATAAAGGTCCTACATTGACTAAAATGGGAGGTCGTTTGTGGATTTTCAATAAAATTAACCCCCCAATAGAAAAAAATAATCTGTAGAATAGAAAAAAAATAAAAAAGTATTCCAACTTGTGTGAACTAGCCCACCTATTCCTACCATCGCCACATAGAGCATTTGATCTTTCTTCTGGTTTTCATGTGAGGGAGATCTGATGAGTAGGTTGGTAGTAAACAATGCATGTAAATAAGAGAGAGAAATGAAGATTCAACACAACTCAACCATCCCTCTCCATTGCCACCATCCTAGCCCACCCGTTCCCACGAACCTAGTTGGTAACAATGTTGGTGTGTTGATAGTAATCGCCACAATTGAAGTTATCACTGCAATGACAAAATCACCAATAAAAATTAGAGTTGTTGCTCTTGGGCTGGATGTTTTAGTAGTACCACAATCTTATTTTTGGTACTTTTTTTACCCACATATTATTTACGTGATACCTAAGTAAAACGCCTATTTAAATTTTTAGATAATGAAATTTATAATAGCAACACTAGAGTTACTTTTGTGAGCAAGCTTTGTCCACTCAGTATGGAACGAACTAGGGCGGTCAATTCGCTCATAGGTATGAGCCCCAAACAAGTTTCTTTGAGCTTGAACAAGGTTTGCAGGAAGCCTTGCCTGCCTGTACGTATCAAAATACGAAAGATTATCACACATTCCTGGGGTGCTAATGCCAGCAGATACTGCCAACCCCACCACTCTTCTTCAAGCCGCTTGACGCTGGCACCATCTCTTTAGCAAACTAGTCAAGTTTGGATTCCTCCTTAATCCTATCCAAAAACACAGCTCTTATGATACATCCACCTTTCCAAATCCTAGCCAACACCTAAATTCAAACGCCCACCCTTCTCAATACTCATTGCTCTGAACAAATTCATACCCTGAGCATAGCTACATTTCTTAGATGCATACAATGCCTGCCTCACATCATCAACCAATCTCTTGTTATCAACCCCACTCTTAACATGAAACCTACCTCCATCAAAGCCCTAGCACCGTTCTCTCTCTCCCTTCAATCCACTCAAATACCTATTAGAAAAATATCTCTTCGTCAACAATTTTTTTAACACCAAACATAAATAAGATCTTGCCTTAAACAGCTTGCATTATAAACATTAACAACAATTTAAGTCATCAAAACATTTTTTAAAAAAATAACTACTCTATGCACACAACTCTCAACCCAGAACATACCATTGTGTTACACACGCCTGGGCTTTAGATCATCAGTAGCATTAATGACTCCAATTCATCATTTCATTTAGCTTCAAAGAGCATTTATATATATATATATATATATATATATATATATATATATATTTTCTTTTTTTTCTCATTTTTAAAAAGAAAAAAATATATATGTTTTTTTTTTACCAGATGATGTTAAAAATAAAACCAATTGGGTGATTCATACACTAGAGGGTTATTTTTTTTTGGAAAAAATAACATTCTTTAAAACTTATAATAACAAAAATAGAATCTCTTGTATTTATGACATATATTTTTATATTATTTTTTTTAATATTATCAAATTAAATATTATTTAAATTTAATTGCGATAATTTAAATCATCAAGATTTTTATTATTATAAGTGTTAATTTCGTTATTTTTAATAATTTTTCTATTTTGTTCTTTCATTACCTACAATCCAACAAAGCTGCAATTGTTGGAGAAGCGACGGACAGTTCTGCAGCTTCTCGAACAGTTCATTTTACAGTGCCCTTCGTACCAGTCTTATCAAAAATCGTATCTACCAAATACCCATCACCAATTTCATCCTTATCCTTAAAAATATCCGTAGTAATCTCAATCAAGAAGTTCTCAAGCTCCACTCTATTCCACTCAGCAAAGATTTCTGAAAGCTCCAAATTCGATAACCCACCAATGTTCTTCAACACATCATAGGCCTCCAAAATTAGCTGCATATCACCATATTCAATACCATTATGCACAATTTTCACAGAATTCCCAGAACCCCTTCACCGATATAAGTAACACAGGGACCATCCTCAACTTAAGCATCAACCTTGTGAAGAATATCTTGAACATCATTATAGGCCTCGTAAGATCCACCAGGGATAAGAGAAGGCCCATAACGAGCACCCTCTTCACCACCAGAGACACACATGCCCAAATAGAGAATCTCTAATTCAGCGCTCAGTGTTCTCGTACCACTCATTACCACCATCGATAATCGAGTCACTAGGCTCCATATGATTAGATAAGGCAGCAATGGTCTGGTCGACTGGTGTACAACCCTTAACGAGGATGATCACAGATCTGGGTCGTTTGATTGAGAGAACAAAATTGCGAGAATTGTACTGACCGAACAAAGGGAGCCTTCTTCTTGAGCTCGGTTAATGGTTTCGTCGACTTTGGAAGCGGTTCTGCTGTAGACAGAGATTGAGAAGCCTTTGTTGGCAATGTTAAGAGCCAGGCATTGACCCATCACAACTAGGTCTGCTAGGTCAATGCGGGAGAGAGCTTGTGAAGCTTCTATGGAAACGTCGGAGAGAGAGGATTTGGTGGTGTACTTAAAAGTATCAGAAATGGAGGTTGGTAAGTTACTGAAGATACTATTTCATAGTTTATTAGGGGGATTGGGAAACTATGGACGATGAGTAACGGACTCCTCGGGGTTCGAGGGAGTGAAGGAACGGTGGGATGACAATGGATCAGATTGGATCTTGTTTAAAAGATTAGGTTTGATTTGATATATTTTAATCTGTAAATCGTATAAATTATCATTGAACTGTGAATTATATAAAGAGAAGTTCTCGAAAAATTCTAAAATTTACTACGAAATATCCCGTTAAATTATTTAATATTTTAAATATAATAAAATGATAAATTTAACTTTTTACTTAAACTTAAAAAATACACCCCACATCCCCCACATCCCACACCTCATATCCCTCACATCCCACCTTCTTAAATTAATTTCATATATCCCACCTCTTTTTTCTCACTCACCTCCACCTCTATCTCCATCTCTATCTCCATCTCCATCTCCATCTCCATCTCCATCTCCATTAATAACTCTAAATTCACTCTAAATACTAATTTCATACATCCCACCTTTTGCTAGATGGAGGTGAGTGGAGAAGAAGAGATGAGATGTATGAAATTAGTTTAAGAAGGTGGAATGTGGGGTGTATTTTTTAAGTTTAAGTAAAATGTTAAATTTGTCATTTTATTATATTTAAAATATTAAATAATTTAATGGGATGTCTTGTAGTAAATTTCGGGATTTTTCGAGAATTTCCCTTATATAAATATTCATAATTTAATTTAAAATTTTTTAATTTTATTTTTAATTTTTTTTAATACATTATTTAATATAGTATATAATGTACTTTAAATTGATAAATAAAAATATAAAAAAAATTATAATTTTATTGAAAAGTATTTATTACTTATTTATAATTAATATATATTTAATTTTTTTATTAATATTATAATTGATAAATAAAAAAAATATTTTTGTAATAAAAAATTAATATTATCAACTTGATATCATCTAAAATTATAAAAAAATAATATTATAAATTTTTTTAAATAAATAATTATAAAAATTTGAGAAGTATTTTTGGAACGTGCGACTTTTTTAATACTAAAATTATAATTTTAAAATAATTAGTTTTGAATCGATCTATTTTGGCTCGATTTATGGATCAATCTGTTTCAATTTGATCCGATTTAATTCGATCTATTGATCTTATACAGAAATTATGATCCAAAAATGATCCGTTTTAATCCGATTCAAAGTAAATCATATGGAACAAATATTCATAAAATTCTGAACTAGTGAATGTTTTTGCCATCCTTCCCTACTGGCTACTATCTCTTCAAGCTTCCTCTTTTCTTTTTTGGTGGGAGGTAGTTATTTTATGTGCATAAAAAATTAAAATTTTACTTAACATTTTAATAAATATTATGCTAAATTATATTATTTTTAAAAATTCAAAAAATTTGATTTAAAAACATATATTTTAATATTCAAAATAGAACCTATGTATAAATTTTAAAAAAATTGAGGATTTAATTGTAGAATTTAAAATCGTAGAGACTGTATGTAAAATTTTAAAAAATTTGAGACCGAATGTGAATTTAAATGTTTTAAGACCTGAATGTAAATTTAAAAATCACGACATATAGTTTTAGAATTAAAAAACGAGACAAACAAGTTAAGTATCCATATAATTTACTCCCACACCCTCTAATAGGTAAAAGTTTATACATAATTGTATAATTTTTATTTTAAACAATATGATTTAACTTTATTTTATACAATACAATTTAACTTTACAGTTAAATATATTACTACATATATATTATAGGTTCACGATTTAGGTTGTGAACCTCACAAACCAATATCAATCTATACCTCAAACTAGGTCTCTTGAAGAACATGACATGTCTACATAACATGTGTATATATATATAAAATAGCATCTGTTGCAAGAGTGTTGCAAGAGTGGGTGTCAATCATTGTGCATTCAAATGTTCAGGGTATGTATATAATATATTGGGTTCAGTTTGAGCTTTGAGAACTTCACCACAAATATTGAAAATTTTAAACCAAAAAATTGTAACACAGACGTCAATTTACAATGATTGGATGAAGAGCTATTGCTAGGGCAAGAAAGAAGAATGAAGTAAATGAAACGGAGCCATAAATAGAAGACAATAGGCATAGCGAAGCAATGTCCTCCATTACGGGGTGGCCCAACAATTGGAGTAAATGAGAAGAGCAATGAAAGAAAGGAGGTGAAGTGACGAGGGATAACGCAGGCAAGTAGCCGAGCAAAATCATGCACTCTTTTAGAGCAACTGCTTCAGCTATACATCCTTTTGTTCAAGAAGATATGGAAGGAGGTGATTAGGTGGATGATATAATTGTTGAACATGGAATAACAGATTATGTTCACATCCCTACTCTGGCTAAATCAAGCCTTTGAGGAGCAACGAATACGGGAGGAGATCAAGTAAAAGAAACCGGAAAATCACAATATGATATAGACAATTTTTGCAACCACCTGCTAAGACCTGCCTTCTCAGACGACATTGAGCAGGCCAAACCTCCTACGAAATTGCCCTGACTATAAAGCAACCCGGAATCGATATCTCAAGCCTTGCACTTCAAGAGAGCTATGACCCCCAAGTCTCCCAAGAGTAATGTTATAATGTGCACATCTTTTGCAACAACACTTCAGGACACAACTCAAAAGTGTTTTAATTTCAACACACTTACTGGCACCCCTACTAGTAGCGGATGTTGGGTCGCATTGTGTATAAGACAACTAAAAAATCTTAAAATTTCTTGAAATATAAAGTAATGGTAGGGTTAACAGTACGTGGATGGGGCATACTAAGTTGTCCACCTTCACGAAGGAGACAAACCCTCTCTTTAATGGATATAGCATGCGAAAGTTGGACAGATTTCAGCTGTAATTTGTAACTTGAAAAAATAAATACACCAAAAATCAAAAGTAGAGCTTCTAAACTCTTCATTATAAGAACAGTTATAAGATTACATTGTAAATAAATTGAATGAATAGAATTTATAACAATGGGAACTTCTAAACTCTTCATCATATCAAATCTAGTTTTTTTTCTTCCTTTCTACACTATGGGGAAAAAACAGTTGCTGAAGATTATAAACACTCAGAACCTATTGAGTTCCACCTACAAGAGATACAGAGCATGACGAATTACCAAAAAGCACTACCAGTTTTCTATGGAATGCATCACATCCAATTCACATCCCCATAACGTGGCTGCTTGAAACGGTTGATTAAATCAGCCTGCAGATAACATTAATATGTTCTTTGATCATATAATAGGAACCTGCCAATCAGTGAATATGAAGCATTTTAAATGGCTATGGTTTTTTACCAAAACAATAAAACACTATGATTTCCCTTTCAGACCTTCCATACTTTACACTTCGGCCAAAAGCTCGTAATTTTCTACAAAGTTGATAACTTTTAACATGATATCAGATCTATAGATCTTACGTTCAAACTCCAATAGCCCCAATTGATGAATTTCATGTGTTGGGTCTGCATGTTGTATTATAGAGCTCACACTTATAGGGAGTAACAAGTGTATAAAAGTATTGTTGGCACTACTCCCAATAACATAAGCTTATGAGTGAATATGTTCCTTCGCAACTTCTAACAAGGTCCAAATAAACTTGGCAACAGTTCTAAAAGGGTTCTATATCCCTCACGACCTACTAGAATCTCAAGGGAAGACTACCACAAAAAAGAGCAAGTTTTTCATTGGTTGCCGGCAGAATAAACATGCGTAAACAATTGACCCATATAACTCGAAGCAGCAGCAACCTAGACCTTAATGATTTCCCCAACCAATTCAGTTAACCTGATTTTGGCCTATCTTTCAGCAAATTGTAATTATTTTTCTAGGGTATGACATGTAACTCATATTTATACAACTGCAGTTAAACCAGAATCACACAACTGAGTTGTGATCGGCAATTTATAACAGCAATTGACAATATCCATGATAACAACCCAATTTATCAAATGAGAAATCACCGGAAAGCATCTTCGAAGCCAAAATGCAGTCGGAGAAAGCATTTGATCTGTATTCTTTGTTACAAATGTTAAGCAAGTAGGTAATAAAATATATAAAGACTCACCATAATAATAGTGACCAACATCATGCATCCCTACTTGTGATCTGAGTGCCCCCTTTTATGTTTACGAGGTGCATGGTTTGTGTTAGCACTTCTGGCAGGTTTCTTACCCTTCTTGCTGTGGAAGTGAAGCAAACCATAAAAGCAAGGTTTAAAGAATCAGTCAAACCATTATATTGTATGAATTATCAGAAAAAATAAATAAGGCAAACTATATAGAAACTCCCATCCCCAAGCTTTTACGGTCTCTTTTGTGTGTGACTATGCATATGTGTATGTGTACATTCCTTATTTTTCTTTTTTTAGGGTGATGGAAACTGACCCAAAAATAGAGGATATGATTTTGAACACAATGATTATAGGCAATGCCAGTATAGCTGAAGCCTGCAACATTCAAGATTACTGACAAGTTAGACACTCAAAATGATACTAATGACTTAGTTAACACAAACAAATAAAACTAGACGGATTATAAATTTCAATTTCTTTTAGTACATACCGCAAACCATTCCAACTCTTTTGTGGCAAAAGGTTTTGTCAATTCATGTCTTATCAGCTTCTCTTTGACAGTGGCTTGAACCTTGGAACACAAACCATGGTGTCATAATCTACTCTTTGATTTAGCTAAGCAAATAGTTCAAACAACACACGATATGTGGTTTCTAATGTAGCTAGACATACAAAGGTGGCAGCAATTCAAACTTTGTAAAGGACTAAAGGCAGACAGGCTAATACATTACGGGTAGCTTTTATAAGGGTACACTTAAAACTTTGTAATTAAGTGATACAACATAGATCCCTATCTTTACAAAAGGTACACTTCAACTCAATTTCTTGTGACCAAACAAAAAAAAATGGACAATTATTTGGCGTGTGCAATTCAAGCAAATTTATAGGGGCAAATTGGTAATTTGTTGTTCAAAGAAACAAACAAAATTAAAGGAGGTCTGTTCGTGGGACTCTTCAGGATGACAAACCATAAAGACAATGAGAATGAGAAAAAAAGCAACAGAAAATACGACAACTTCCAAGTTTCTTCTTCGGCTAAAATGCTGGTGGGACTGCAGTTTTTTGACCCGGTGGTGGTAGTTGGGCTACTGGTACACCCAAAGGTGTATTCGGCTCTCTGAAACCAGAAGGTTTCAGTAGCAGTGGTTAACCATGTACCTCCGCCGTAATTGCTCAACTTGGGAATTAATCCAACTTTTGCTTTTTTCTTCAATTGTCAACCAGAAAGGCACGAAAAGTAGGTAGCAACTCAAAAAGGGGGAACTAACTGAAACCCGAACAGTCCACATTTTTATTAATTTTGTTGTCTCATTGAACAAACAATGACCAATTTGCCCCTCTATAAAGTCACGTGAATTGCATTTTCCAGAAAATTCTCCATTTTTTGTTTGGTCACAAAAATTAAATTTAAGTATTACTTTCTCGTGTAAAAGTTGGTGAATTTGGAAAAATGCAGTCTCACAATAACTTGGCTCAAACTGAGACAAGGAACAACACTGCTCTTTCACTCGGAGCAAAAATGAATTCTCCTATTGATTTTTAAATAAGAAAATATCCGAGCAGCTTTCATGAAAAACCTCAGGAGAGGTCAATGATATAAATCTAAAAAGTAAAGGTGGTAAGTGAAACTAGACAAGAGCTTGAAAAGTGTGTAAACTATACCCTTTTTCATAAAATTAATAGTAGCAGAGGAAATAAGCTATTACATTTGAGTTGTTCTTAATTCTATAGTAATGTGATGGACCATAGCAATCAACTGTAAACCCTGAACACATTAGCTGAACTATTTATCCTCTAGTGACAAACACATTCTTAGAAAGAAAACAAATTAAATCCAGAAAAGTTGAAAAATCAAAAGTAAAGCAGCCTCGTCAAAATAAAAAAATAAAGACATACAACCTCATATGGGGAGAGTGGCCCGGATGGGGATTATGAGAATAAAACTTGGTTCCTATACCTGTTGATGACATGCCGTTGCAGATTTTAGAAACTTGCCATAAGCCTTAACTATCTTCTTTGAATACGGCTTCAAAACCTCCTGTACTTTGTCAACATAAGGCTTGGCCACAGTGGCAGCCTGATCAACATATGGCTTGCTGTACTTTTTTGCTTGCTGTCCAAATGACATACAAAGTAGGTTCACAATTGCAAAAAACGTTAACAAAATAAGAAGAAAATTACAACAAAAAATTACCTGAAAATAGGGATCAACAACTTCTTGTACTTTGACAATGTGTGGTACTAAAGCACTCTTTGATGTCTCATAAACTTCAATAGATTTAATTTTCAACGACTTCATATGTGGTTCAACAAATGTTCTTACTTCTAACAGTTCATACTTTATTGATGGAATCCATTTCTGCAAGCAATAAAGATAAGCATCCCCTTTACTAAGGAGTTTCACATACCAATTATTCTTCTAGAATAAGGCCAAACTTCATATAAGAAGCTTAGATTATACTGCATAGAGCCTTCAGCTTAAAATTTAATTTTTTTTTTTTTTTGATAAAATAACACACTTAAAACTTATAACCACAATATAACACCATATATGTCCAGTTCATGTATTTTTATTATTAAAAAATTTAACTCATCATTTCACATTGAATGTCACGTAATCTAATTGGATGCTGTTTAAATTAAAGTACGATTATTTTGACCTATTTAATGTTAAACTCCGTCAAATTAGACCTTATTATATATTATAGTAGTGCTATTTTTGTTATTATAAGTTGTATGTTATTTTTTGTAATTTCTCAAAAAGAAATTAAAAGGGACACAAAAACACTTAAAGTTAAGACTGATTATCCTAGAGATAACAAAATAACATCACGTACAAGCAAAATTGGAACCATAAAGGTAGAGTACAAATAGATTGAAACATCATAATAAGAATAAAAGAACAAAAATATATCTTCTTACAGTTTTAATTGTCTCCACATGTGGTTCAGCCCATTTTTCAGCTTGAGCTTTTTTTTCTAGAGCCTACAAGAAATTTTGGAACATTTAGACCATTAGTGACCAAATTACAATGGAAGCAACACACACTAGATCTATCAAAACCAATGCAAGCACGCTGTAGTCGGTTAAAAAAATCCAGATAGTATCTTCTAATAGTTTACGACCATAAAGTTTTCAAGAGGAGGGATCAAATCATCAAATCAAATACAAAAAGATATTATCAAGCGAAACAAACATTGTGTACTGTAAGATCTGAAGCAATATCAAAAGCAAAATTAAGCAGAGAATGCACATGGATGAAACTTGTAACCGTCTCCCTCATAAAACTTGTTTTGAAACTCTACCCATTGGACAATAATTCAGATCTAATGGACAAATTCCAAATCAAACCCGCAACAAATTAGATGGAACAGAAAAATCTCAAAGCCAATTCTAAATAAATAAATAAAAACTCATGCGAAGTGAAACGGAACGGAACAAAAACTTGGTTGGTCTTTCTCTATGTTTTCTACGTACTCCAATTGCGTCAATCTACTACTGTTCTTCAAGTGCCTTGTGATCCTTGTGCTGGCAAATGATAATTTGTTTTTGAACTTTTGTCGTATTTGGGTTTGATATCGGACACGTTATGTGTTTGGGCTCCGATCGAAACAACAAACGTTGTCTCCTTTATCAATACGATGGAGATTAAAATCGCCATGGATAATTTCAAGCGATCGATGATGAGACCGTCTGGTAAGATATGTTCTTTTTTTTATTTAATTTTTTAAATTTTCATTTAAAAAAAAAAATCCAACAAACTATTTTTTAAAATAATTTATAACTATTCGTAACTAACGTTCACTCAAATTAAAAAAAACAAAACTACAAATCACCATTTTTTTAAATCATTTAAAACTGCTTGTAATTGTTTTTAATTTACATTCCTCATTCTTATCATTTAATAATTTATTTTATACTTTATAACTATTTCCAACTGTTTATTATTTTCATACACATATTTAACTATCATAATCCATAAATTGCAAAATTTCTCTTCTTTTTTTTATTTTAATTTTCTCGTCATTATCATTCCTTATAATCGCTCAATTACTTAACTTCTCTAAATTTTCTAATAACCGCTCAATTTATTTTTCCTTATAAACTGATTCCTCTAGTTTAAAATGTTTTGAATTAATTTCGGTTTTAATTTTTTTTCCTTAAACTATTTCCAGACCTTAAATTTTTATCCATAATTGCAATTTGTTATGGAAGTTAAGTCCTTTAAACTATCCATTAATAATTAATAACTGCTTATAACTAATTTTTATTTATTTAATATAATACTTTAAATTCTTTGGTAACTCTCAAAAACTACATCTTAATTACTTTTCTTTTCTACAAATGTTTGTTTAATGCCAATCACTGCATTTTTTTTTTTCCCTCTTTTCCTTCTTAAATAACTACCTTACTGCTTTTATATAAAAAAAAAAAAAATCTCTTTTAAACACAAAATATGGAACCATTTATTTATTTTTTAATTTATTTTTTATTTTTTATGCAAACCACTCATTATTCAAAATTACCACCCACCTCCTTATTTAAGGAAAAAAAATTGCATCACAAATATTGTTCATTTTATAATAACTATTATTCTATTGCAATAACAAATTACTATTATCATTTAAAAGAGAATTTAAAAGCTTAGTTTTTATGCACTGTGTTTTTTGTAAAAACTTCTAATACCTTCTGACCACTCATTTATTTAAAAACAAAAATTTATTTTGCATTTTTCTCTTTTATTTAATATAGATTTATTCATAACGACTTATTATTTAATAGCCTCTTTTATATTTCATATATTTATAACTACTTAATATTTTTTATATATTTATTTAACTATCATGATCTATGCTTGTATTTCTATTATTTTATAATTTACAAAAACTACTTCTTAACTTTTTCTGATTTAATTTAAAATTTTAAAACCAACTATTTGATGAATAAAATAAACAAAAAATAGTTTCTTCATAAATCACCCCTATACAATAACCTTCATATTTCATAATATGGTTATAAAAAATTAAAAATAATAATAATAACTTACATCATCTCATAAGAATTTATCATAGTTATTTATTTTACTTCATTTTACATTTAAATTTATCTTCTTTGTCCTAGTAGTAATTTCATTGCTACAATTTTTCGGTTAGTAATGGCTTTGTACTTATCAATTTTGACAATTCATATATATTGTAGGTTTCAATCAACATGAATGGGTGAAATAGAAATCACAAACATTTTTCTTATAGAATTATCCAATCTCATTACTCAACCTAAAGAGAGAGAGAGGTCTGCAGAATTATTTCCTAATATACAAGTGTATTAACATGGTACCAATATAGTGGTTGAATGAGTGCTCATCAACTCAAAGACTAAATCACTATTATTCAATTGAATCTACTTGCCTCATATGCTATAAAATTTATTTCATTTTCAAATGTTTATGGTACTTTCTTTTTTATCTTCAATTTATACTTATATTGATACCTCTCCTTATCATCAATGGAAGTATTAACTTGTGTGCAAAAAAAAAAAAAAAAACCTTCTGCATCGCAATATCCATGGTTGGTTTCCCATGCTGATTCCATTGTGTCTCGAGGAAGGACTACAAATAAAAATATATTTAGAAAAAATGCATGAAGATATTTTTCCCCAAGTAATTGAATTGTACTATATTTACCTGAGCATATACTAAATGTGCAGCAAGCCAAGGTGGGAACCATGAACCATGAACCTAAAAACAAACGAAAACATGATTTAGGCGCTAACAAGCAAAATCCATTCTTAGAATAACCTTCTTTGGTATACAATAATCCAAAAAAATCAAATGGTACAATCATATCTTCAATGAAGCATTAAAGACCATAAATGTCTGACTACACTAATATTACATGCGTCGAGCAAACGGATACAATGAAAATAAAAGCATCAACCGAAAACCCTGGTATAGAAATAGAGAACAGTAAGATGAGGAGGATAGATAAATTACAAATTACAAAATCAATATTATCCAATTAATGGGATGAATAAGCAATATGTTATATGATAAACTCCAAAAGTTCCAGGAATAAAATATTTAAATTCATTAATCTCATAGCTCCAAAATCCAAGATATTTGAAGGATGAACAAATTTAGAAGAAAAAAATAATTAATCAAGTAAAAACGAATATGAAAATGTTTGATAACATCCCAATGCCACACACCACACATGAACTTGATAAACACTATTTTGACCTATATTTTATTATGTTTTTAAGCATTTATTTTATATTTTATTTTATTATTTTTATGTTTTGGAAGGTATTTATGTGTTTTGTAAGTTTTTGAATTTTTAGAAAAATATTGGATTAAAATGACTCAAAGAGAAAAAATGGAGTAAGAATCAAAGAAAGTAAGCCTTATATTGGGAGTCAACAATTATGTAAAAGTTACATAACGTGAACACAACAAGGCGCGCAGCGGCGAAGAAAATGTGTACCATGACAACAACCTCTCGGGTTTCAATACTGGAATTAAAAATCAAAGTGCGCTGCGGCGAGCAGCCCCTGTTTGCCAAAAAATCAAGGTGTGCAGCAGCAGGAGAAAATATGTGCCGCGGCTCACGTGCCAAAATTTCTCAGAAATCCTAACACGCGTGTTCCACTTCACTCCTATAAATACCACATTATACCTCTCCCAAACATAATTTTTTACAACCAATTTTTTCCCCACCTTAACGGTTGTGATTGCTGAGATTTTCACCCAAAATCAAGAGAAGACACTCCATTGTTGAAACTACTGTAAGAAATTGAGAAAGAGGATTAACCAACTTCAAATTGAGCTAGAGGATTCATTGGAGTATTTTTATTTTAATATCTTTTTCTTCTCTTTAATTTTGTGTTTGCCTCTCATGACTAAATTAATTGACAATAATTTAGTTATAGTTGGCTAAATTATATATTTGGGATATTAGTATTGCTTCCAATGATTTGAAGAATAATTTTGTAATTTAATAATATTTAAGTTTTGGATTTATTTCTTGTTCATGTTCTTAGTATTTTTCATTATGAATCATGGGCCAAATTTTGATTTATAGTTGGAGAGAATATGTTAGAATTTAGGCATTAAAAAAGTCATCTTTGCTTGATTATGCATTATGAATAAGAGCCTAATTTGATTGCATTGATTTATGTAAGATTAGGTGATTATAATATTTTTTTTTTGAGCTAATTCCAATCGATTAGTCCGAATCAAAGACATTAATTAATTGATTATAGTAAAAATTGTCATTGATTTTAGATTTTTTAGGTTTAGTGAAAAATCATTAAATCTGACTTTTAATTAAATTGCTTAATTTATTCTTTCTATAAATGAATAGCAAACTAAAATTCCTTTATACATCCATCCCCACCTTGGTTGTGATTTTTTTTATTTACACTTTATTTTAATTATAGAATTAATTTAGAAATTTACAGTCTTTTTTTGCAACCGACAATTGTTAGAATATTCAGAATTGTTAGTTCGACTGAATAAGAAAATAAATAACGTTTTAAAACCACCGCAATTCCTTAAGAGACGATTTTGGGAGTATATTTATCACTTATTACAAGTGATTCGTGCCCTTGCGAACTTTTTATAAAATACAAAATTTGACTATCAAGTCATTGTGCATCAAAACTCAATAGCAAATGAAAAGGGAAATGTGAGAATACTCTTTAAGAAAAAACGATAATAAAAATTAGAGTACAACATATTTTTGTATGACTAGATCATGTTCTAAAAATCCCTTGGAAAAAAGACAATTCTTAAGATAGAGTAAAATGAAAGATTAAGTGAATTAAACTCAATACCTCCAATAAGTCTTTTGATCTTGAAGTGGCCTCAAACTTTGCTTTCATCATTTCTTCCTAAGAAAATTGGAAAGGCAGACCACACGTGAAAACCAACACCAAGTAGATATCTAGCATAGTGTGTCATTTAACAGGATTTACTTACCTTAGCCACTTTAAGTGCACGCTCAATCTTATGAATCTTAGTTTTATGTTCATCATTAACCTTTTGGAGCTGTAAAACGTATAAATATCATGCATCATTCCATTGTCTGACATGCTAATGAATTACACACAATTACACATGCTATTAGAGACAAGAATCTTAATTATAGATAAAATTTCAAATCAGATTGTGTGTCCCACATACCTTCAGAAATGGTACAAATTTTTATAGACTTTTAGCATCAAATGTCAATGACAAGTTGTCAAACACGAAAAAGAATTCAAAGGAGAGTGAATTATTGTGACAACTAATTATTACTGCTTAAGGGGGGAAGTGAGATGCAATCATAACTAACTACTGTTATAACGAGAATCAAATAAGTAACATACGTTTTCTACTTTGGAACCCAATTCCATAGTCTTCTTTTCAGATTCACTTGCACGGACTTGCACAGCCTGTTTCTCATTCTTTTGTGTTTCAACTTCCTTGTGAAGTCTTTCAACCTGCATTGAAAATATAAATTTACACAGGATGCAATGATATCTATAGTACAGAGTACATAACTCATTTAGCCAAATCTAACCAACTTCTCCAATTCACCAGCACGTGCATGAGCCTTTCCAACCTGCTCTGCAGCATCTAATGGCCCTTTTTTCTAAACAAGACAAAACATAAGAGAAATGTAAAACTTGTCATTGATATCCTAAAGTATTCATTTAAATTTTGGCTACAACATCTAATGGCCCTTTTTTCTAAACAAGACAAAACATCAGAGAAATGTAAAACTTGTCATTGATATCCTAAAGTATTCATTTAAATTTTGGCTAGACAAGGAACGTATTTGTATGGCTTTGTAATTGTAAGATAATATTAATTTAAGCAAGTTAAAAACTGAATAACAAAAGTACATAAGTGCTTGTAGCATGACCACAAGAATGTAAATAAGTAATTGGAGCCTAAGGTGAAGCTATGTGAAAGGCTACATGGCGTTGTAGTTCCGGCTAAATATTTTGCAAAAAATTAATTAAATGAACCCACTTTTTTTATTATTTTATTTTACGTGTGTTTTGTCAGCAATAAAATTTTAATATATCCATAATCTAAATTATTTTTTTGTCACTTTATTTATCTTTTTAGGTACTTATATCCACATTTATGTATATTATTAGTTATTCATGCAACGACAAATTAAAATGAAAAAGAAAAATTTGACTCAAAATAAATTGCATATATATATTCTAAGAAATAATTTTACATGAAATAGCGTACTCAACTAGTAGAACCATTCATCCTAAACACTTTTATAATAGGAGAAAAGTGTAATAAGTTGGGATTAAATCATAGATGCTTACCAATAAATGCATACAATATGTAACATTTAATATTTTATCATCTTTTAGTATGAGTTTTAAATACATATATTTTCATTCATAAATATATATATCATGTCATAATATTTCTTTTGGCTTTAATGTTCAAACTATTTTTTGTTTGAACTTTTGATCAATTTATAACAGTAAAATTCCACTTATTTTTATTTACTCTCGTCAAAAGTTATCATGATATTTTTCTCTTTCAATTTTAATATTATAAAATATTATATTATTTGATATTTTTAATATATTCTTCATTTTCTTTACTTGTCAATTTTAGATGATTAATCAAGAAATATTTTTAGTTACAAGATGTTGTTAAATACCTAAATTATATTAAAACTTTAGACTTTAATATATTTTTTTTTATTTTTTTATTTTAAACTAATATTAATTAGTTAATTTAATATGTTTATGTATGAACTATATTGCATTTTATTTTTTATTTTAAATAATTTTCATAAAAATATTACAATAAAATGTTAACATAAAAGCTTTAAGTTTTGTATTATAATATAACATAAAATAAATTAATCTTAAGCCCCCTTAAGAAAATTTATCTAGCTCCGCCCTCATTGGAGCTACACATTCAACGACCATAACATGAAGACCATCCAAATGGAAGAGGCAAATGAGGGAAATATATATGAAAGATACACTTATAAATCGGGTTGTGATGTTAGCAACAACAACAAAAATCGGGTTGTGATTATAACATAAATAGCTAACCTTAAGAGAATCGATCTCACTTTGCAACAATGAAATGCTATCCGACTTATCTTGAATAATTTTCTCCTTTTCTGCTATTAAATCATTCTTCCTTTTCAATTCCTGAGTCTTTTCATCAGCTTTGGATTCTGTTAAAGGTAAATTAAGTAAAAAGTGTTAGCAAATTGTTGACGAACAAATACATGAATACAAAATTAATCCTCGACAATTATTAATATAATGACCATATTGCTATTACATGAAGTTCAGCCCAATAAAGCAAAGAAAAAAGTAAAATCTCATAAAAGAATGTCATGCCAAATCTGGAACCTGAGTTCCTAAGCTACTTATCTAACTAAAAAACTATATATACTCCCCCCCAACAAAATCTTGCTCTATGGTTATCTAAACTAATGAACTCCAGTTAGACATAAAGTATGTAGTATTAAAATCTCCAATGCTATAAAAAGAGCAAGTATTATGTTCTATCTCCGAAAACAAAGGATCATAAATCTAGTGTTTTGACGGGCGACAAAACCAAGTAGAAAACTTCTTCCAAAAGCTAAAAATTTCCTGCTGTTATAACTCTAAAGGTTTCCGTTTCCATCATAAAGCTAACATCTTTTTCACTTCCTACCAACACTTGACTTATCAATTAAGATTAAAGAGCTGCCAAAAAAACCCTAAAATCTCAAAGCGCAAAACTAACCAAGGACACGAATTTTAGACTTCAATTGATCAAGCTCGATCTTCAATGCCGGGACATCAGGACCCTTTGAACCAACAGCTTCGCTAGGCTCGAATTCTTCTCCTCCAACCGATACATCAGCCAAAGTAGGCGAGAAAATTAGTGTTAGAAAGATTGAGAAAATCACGAACTTTGAGATCGCCATGAATGAAACATTCAGTTGCAGCCAACAAAGAAAAGATAGAAGAGAAAAAGAAAAGAAAAAAAAAGCCCGAGTATCTGATTCTCTTGAGTACTAAATCTCAATATTGTTTGCTCCCGTAAGCTTTCACAATTTATTTATTTTTTTTGTTGAACTTCACAAAAACAAAATTAATAATAGTAAAATATTAGTATAAAATATATTTTAAAAAAGAAGAAAAGTATCTGGTAACTGAAATTTTTGTAAAATACTAGTTTGCACAGATTTATGATTCAAATTTAACAAATATATAATTATATTAATTATTGAATAATTATTATTAATAGTTTAAAAAAAATATTTAAGAAAAAAAAATTATCTTAACACAATTTTTAAAGTAATGTTAAATTTTGTAAAGATGTTTGCAATAATACACTTAAAACAAATAATTAAATAATTTATTATTTTAATAAATAATAAATATACAATAAAATTATTTCATAAAAAATATGTTAGATAATTTGTGTTAATGTGTTAAAACATAAGATCAAACATAATAAATATTTATATAAGCATTTTTGTCTTAATAATAATAATAAACAACGTGTATTAATTAACTATTTTTTAATTTATATTAAATATGACATATTTTTGATAAATATTATCCTTTTATAATAAAATAATCAAATTTAACTTATTCACTAAATAAGTAAACAACAATGGGAATGTATATCTTAATATGTTCAAAATAACTATGTAAGATAATAATGTAAATTTAATGTACAATAAATTTTTTTTTAAAAAAGTAACTATTTATGAAAAAAATATTTATTATGGAGAGACTATTGTATTAATTAGTGTACATAAATGAAAATGTCCAAAAGTATTGATGCACTTTATTAAGATAAAATAAAAATTGATTAGGTTAGCATAAATAGCATAAAATATATTTTTAATATGATTAACATAATTATGTAAGGATAATACTAAATTTATAAAAAATTTATTTATAAGAAGTAAATTTATTTAAAAATATTTTGGTATTTATTGATATATAAAAAAGAATAAAAAGATAACCAAAATTAATAACTCTTATATATATAAAATAAAATAAAATAATTAGATAAGAATTAGTTGTGCCCAATTTGTTAATTAAATGTATAAGCATGAAATATATAAATTTTTACCTGTAATGTTATTAAAACAATAATTTAATATTAATACACAACAAAATTACTAAATGTAATTATTGTAAAAATATTTTAGTATTTATTAGTATACAAGAGGGGGAAAAATCTATATAAAAACAGTAAAACATAGTTGCTTTTTATATATAAAAATAATTGTAATTTTTTTTGTACCACTTATTTTATGTTCTATTGAATATAAAAGTTCGTATTTAAGGTTGTTTTATTTCATTTAAATATCATTTTATTTCATTTTATTTTATATAAATTGTAAATATGACTCATTTTTCTTTCTATTAAACTTTCATATTATAAATAATAATGTTTTATTTTTATCATTATTTAGTATTTTTACTTGTTTGATTTAAGCCTATTTAAAATATATCTTAAATTGTACTATTACAATATCATCTCAATATATTAAAAAAAAAAAAAAAAGAGATAAAAAGAGTTAAATTTTTAAAATTAATGAATTATTACTTATTATATCCTAATTTATAAACACACGTATCAAACAATAGAATACGTAACCAAATTTATCTTAAATTTATATTTTATGTGTACCATTTGAACAATAAATACAAAATAATAGCTAAATTTTTTCTTTCTTTCTTTTTTTCATTTTGTAAAACTATAAAAAAAAATTAAAAAAAAATCAAATAAATGGGTTGACAAGGAGGACAAATCCGATTTTTATTATAGACTACTAGACAAAAGAAAATCTACCCTAAAAGTCCCTCCTTATTGCTCAAAGAAAAAAACTATGCTAAAAGTCCCAAAATTTTACAATTTAATCTCTAAACATATTTTAATCAAATCACCTACACTAACTTTTTAAATGAAATTTGTTCTAAAATGGGTTGTAGGAGTACTAAAAGTTAGAAGATATCTAAAGTGATTTAAAATTTTAAAATATGCAATTTAAAATCGGTTTTTTATTGAGAGCTAAATCAAATTTGATCAATTTTTATATATTTTTGTTATAAAATTGGTATTAGTGAAAGCGAAATACAGGTCTAATTTTATTACACAAATAATTAATTACGGATAACAGTCAAATAATAAGCAATAAGAAAAATAAATGGTATACAATGATTTAAGTGGTTTAACTTTTCAAGGTGAAAAGTCTACTCCATTGACGATGACATACTAAAAAAAAATCTATCATCAAAATCCAAATGAAGAGTACAAAGTATTAATGTTCAAAAACCATTCAAAATACCAAATCCTAACTACACTCAAAATAACTCTCTCTATCTATCAGTAATATAACAAGATAAATGAATAAATTTGAGATATTCAAATATTATCACATGATATAGCAAATGGGTAACTCTATCGAATACTTCTAATAACAAACAAAAGGGAGACTATTGGCTTGAGAGAAAAGCCTGATTACACGTTGATGTATATAAAATAATGCGATGATCAATATATATATATATATGATATCTTAGGGCTTTGTGCAAGGCAATATTAATTTGAAGATAAAAAATTACAAATATGTTTCTTATAAAAAAAACCACGTTTTGAAACCATAATTAACAGTTTTGATTATACATGGTCAACTTTGATCCAACGTGTTGCGACTTCCATTAACAAGTTTATGTATATATATATATATGCAATATGACCATCTCCATGTTTCTTTTTCTTCTTCTTCTTGTCAATGGTATTAGTGTTATGTTGCATCTCTAAGCAACTTCACACCATCATTTAGAACATACTAAGCTTTGAGACTCTCCTTCCAATAACAACGTTGAACCGTTGTGCATCAAACAATCTCAAAGATGATGAAGAGTTGTCTATGCTACATCAACATGATCACCATATTTCCCAACATGATCACCATATTTCCAAACGTTTTCACTTTGAACCTCTACGATGAGCATGAACAAGAAAGAGGAGAAGGATGAGTAAAGGCTTATGAAACAAAAGAAGTAGAAGAAAGAAAAATGGAACAAGAATAACTAGAGAAGTGGAAAGAAGAAAAAAATGGCTACCAACTTTTGAAAAAGTTTAACAACTTATTTCTAAATTTTATCACGAATTTGATTAATTTTTAAACCATGGCTCATGACAAAGCAACTATAGAGAAGTACCTTTTTAAATAACTACATAATAAGATGAACCAATCAAAACTCTTGATTTATGTTAACTTCACATCACATGTTGTACATGTGGTTAAAATTTAACCGAAAGTTGATACGATGACCACTATTTTTAAGAGATTTTTGTCTAAAATGGATATATTTTTTAGAATAGTTTAAAAAAAAGTTTATTTATCTTTTAATTTAAAAATGGACAAATTTTAATTGTCCAAACCAATTACCGATTAAAGGCTTAGGTTTTATTTCATTTCTCACCAGAACCCATTTTCTTTTTTCTTCTATCTCCTTCTCCATGTTCCCCTGTTTTTTCTTCATTTCTTTATTATATCAAGCAAAACTTTCAAAAGTACTATTAATTATTTGGGTTGGGTAGATTAATGTTGTTTTTATTATACGAAAATAAAGTTTTAACAATTATACTTATGCTTTAATATGGAGGTATGGTGATGAAATATTATTGAGAAAGATGAATTATATAATAAACTAAACTTTCTTAAATATGTAGAAACAGTAAAGCAAGAAGAAGAAGAGAAAGAGAGAAGGAGAAGAAGAAGAGTAACAATAAAGCAAGAAGAAGAGAAAGAGAAAAGAAAAATAAATATACCAAGATCCACCAAAATATGCTAAAATAAACCAAATTTAATTTTAGTATTTTTTTCAGTATATTTTGGTATATTCCAATTCCAGTATAGTTACCAAAATATATGTCAAAATATACGAAATGGGACACTTTAGTATATTTTGATATATTTTGGTATATTTAAGTATATGTTAACATATTTTGATATATTATATAAAAGTTGATACAATTATTATCAAAATACACCGAAACATACCAAATGGTTTAAATTTGTCCCATTCGGTATATTACAGTCAAATGTTAGTAGTTTCAATTATATTTCAGTATAGTTATCAAAACATATGTCAAAATATACCAAAATATACGAAATGGGACAATTTGGTATAATTCGGTATATTTCAGTATATGTTGACATATTTTAATATATCTTAACATATTACATAAAAGTTGATACAATTATTATCAAAATATACCGAATGGTTTAAATTTGTCTCATTCAGTATATTTTGGTATATTTCAGTATATGTTGACATATTTTGCTATATTTTAACATATTACATACAAGTTGATACAAGCATTATCAAAATATACCGAATGGTTAAAATTTGTCCCATTTGATATATTTTAATATATGTTGACATATTTTGATATATTTTGATAATGCTTATATAAACTTTTATGTAATATGTCAAAATATAGCAAAATATGTTAACATATACTGAAATATACCAAAATATACCGAATGGAACAAATTTAAACCATTCGGTATATTTTGGTATAGTTTGATAATAATTGTATCAAATTTTATGTAATATATCAAAATATGCGAATATATACTAAAATATACCGAAATATATCGAAATATACCAAATTGTCCCATTTCATATATTTTGATATATTTTGACATATGTTTTGATAACTATTCTGAAATATACTGAAAAAATACTAAAATTAAATTTGGCTTATTTTAATATATTTTAATCGATCTTGGTATATTTCTCTTTCTCTTCTCCTTCTCCTTCTCTCTTCTTCTTCTTCTTCTTCTTGCTTTACCGTTTTGCATATTCAAGAAAATTTAGTTTATTGCTTTACTGTTTTGCATATTCAAGAAAATTTAGTTTATTTTACAATTCATCTTTCCCAATAATATTCCATAACCATCCTCTGTTATTTTTTTTCTCTTTAAATTATTGATCGAAAACTTGCTAGACTTACAATAGGATAAATAAAACCTAAAAAACAAAAATTAGATTTGTGTGTATTTGTAATAGAGACCATATATTGTTAGCGTCAATTTTTTTTTATAAATATAACCTGCTAACTTGAAACTTTTAGGTTTAAAGTTAAAAATTGTCCATTTTTAAACTAAAACATAAATAAGCCTTTTTTAAACTATAATAAAAAATATGGCCATTATAGACAAAATTCCTATTTTTAATATTACTTTATCCTCTTTGTTTTTCTTCTCCAAAATCCTTTTAAATCCTAAAATTGTCTAGCCTTAAACTTTGGCAAGAAAATTAATGGTGAGGAAGTCATTTTGGCACCATTACAAACATAGAGAAAGCTTCACCCGGTCTTCCAGATCCCTCAATTTAGGTTAACAAAGCTATGAATTTTTGAATTTGCTTCAATACATATGCGACCTGATTGCAAAGATGTAGTGCATGGACTGTGGGTAACCTAAAAATAATATGAATCTTTTGTCCCAACTCAAAGTCCATAATTAATATAACAGTTCTTTATTGAGTACAATTATACTAATTAATAGTATTGTGGCATATTATTTGATATTCTTCTTAAAATTTAGATATATAGATTTTTCCTTGTATAAAATTAGAGGTGATTGTTACGTTTTGTAAAGACAGTTACTCTGTGAGATGGTTGGCTGGTTGCACACACACATTTAGGAAACAATTGCTTCTTTTTCTTTTTTTTTTTTATTATGTCAAATTCTAAAAAATGTAGCAAAAATATAGAAAATAAATTAAATATTGAGTTAAATAGCTTTTATAACGAAATTATTTTGATAAGTATGACTTCATACTATTTTAAATGTAAATTAATATTTATTATTAATTTTATTTTACTATATTATATAATTTATTATAAAATATTTTATAAATTATTTATAATATAACTTAATATAATTTGATATAATAAAACTATAATTAATTTATTCATTATAATATATCAAACATGTAATTAAATGCTAGTGTATGTCCTTGTTGTCAAACGCAATGGAACAGGTCAACATCTTAAATCAAATGGAAGTTTAATCTATAGAGTAGGGGAGATGGATAGTATTTTAGATTATGTTATTTGTATTATTTAATTTCTTAAAATTATAAATAGTATTATTTAGTTCTTTAATTTTAAAAAAAATGGTCCAATTAAGGCAAAATACATAATTTTAATGTTTTTAATTAAAATATTATTTTTAAATTAATATTTCAATATAAAAAAATATTAAAATAATATAATTTGTTATTAATTCACCTCTTAAGAAATAATATTTTAATTAAAAAATTATTAAAATAATATACTTTGTTCTTAATTGGTTTTTTTTTTTTTAAATTAAGGGACTAAATAACATTACTTATAATATAAGAAATTAAATTATACAAATAATTTAATATGAGAAATATCTATAATACTTTTCTTTATAAAGTAATTTTATGTAGTGCATAATGAGCACCAAAATTATTTAAATGGATGAGATTTTAGTTATGGATTAAATTTGATTAAAATACAGCAGGTTGTTAAATTTATGACATAAAAATAATTTTAAGTGGTATAATATTTTTTCAATTTATGCATATTTTATTTTTTCGCTAGAACTTTAGCAATATATGCTGTTTGTGCAGATTTGTAAGCTGGACTCATTACAGAGCTCAGGCAGTTTACCTTTCTCAATGCTCAAAGATATTTTTGTTATGTTTTAAATCTATCCTTAAAACAAAAAAGAATAATTTTTATCATCAAATCACTATGTGAAAGACGAGTTCATAAATCAAACTCACAGTAATTTCCTCCAAAATCTTTATGTTCTTCTATTTACTGTTTTTTTATCTTTACAAATGTGGCATATAGTATACACTTATGGAATGTTTGTTACACTATATTAAATATCTTGATTGTATAATTTTTATACAGTCATGCGTTTGGTTTTAAAATCAAATCATATCGTACAATATAAAAATAATACGATTATGCAGAAATTTTGAATGACCAGAAAGTGTGGGTTTAAACCGTACAGGACAATTAACTTAGTCTATTTTAAATTATAATTATAAAATTATATGTCTTAATTTTTCTTTTATCTCAAATTAAAAATAATATTTGTTTATTTAAAAATATATAAAAATATAAAAATAAATTAAATATTAATTTAAATAAATTTTATAATAAAAAACTATTTTAAATATAAATTATATTAGTAAAAAATATATAATCAATTTAATCAAACTATATTATATAGCTTTTTACCAAGCAATGTATAGATTAATTATAATATAATTTAGTACAATTTAATCTAATACAATTATACTTAATTTATTTAATACAGTACACTAAATATGTCATTAATGTTTCCTCCATTGAGCAAAAAGGTAAGAGAAAAGTAAGAGAAAAAAAAAATTAGAACTTGTTTGATTGCATGACTTTAAAAATTGTTTAAAAAAAAAAAAAAAACAGTGGAAACAAGTATGAGTTCTAAAAAAAATTTAGTTGTTGTTTTTACAACATCTTGTTTCATAAAACAATATCTAAAAATAACAGTCAAACAAATTTTATTTGTTTTTAAAAGTTTTAAGTCTCGTAGTTTTGATATTAATATTTTCGTATACAAAATATGATGTTTGTATTTTAGTTAGTGTATTTGTTGGTCTTTTGTAAAGTTAATTACTATTAACTCAATTTCACACACTTATTTAGGATTCATTTTGGTTCAATCACAAAATGCACATACTTGCATATCTTGAGGATATGTTTAGATAAAAAGTTGTCTTATTGTGTGGGGGATTTTATAATTTGAAACCAAAAAAATTGGATTGTTTTTTTGATGAACTGGTCAGTTTTTGTAGTTTTCAATTTTTGAGTCTGTTCGACTTCAAATCGTCCAATTCTTGTCTGATTCAATAGCTCGTTGAGGTTTTCTCGCCAAGGGTTCGCAAATGTGATCGACGAGGAGTTGGCGATATTTTTTGCCCATTTTCTTTCACCAATACCTTGTAGAGGGGTCCGTGAGGGTGCCATTTTCTCTTTAAATAACATTATTATCTCTTGTTTTTGTTGGCCAAAAAGTTGGGAAATTTTACCCAAGTGTTTTTAGGTTTCTTCGATTTGTTTTTGATCTATTTTGGTCCAATTTTTTTTTAAGTGTTGGGTTTGGGAAATAATATCATCTTAGAATGTATAACATCATAGTGGAGTCTCTATAATATTTCAAACACTGGGATAAGTGAAAAAATGTAAAATTAAATGAGGATTTGATGAGAGCAAAGTTACCGTATAACGACCGTAAATTTGGCTAGAAAAGCCACATATTTTAAATAATATCTTGAGTTGCTTGTAACAGTAATTTTTCATATTCACCTCCTTCTAATTTCCAATTATTTATTTGGGTCATAAGTTCAATTCACTTTTGTACAATTATTCTAACATATAAAATTTTCAAAAATAATTTTATTTTTTTATAAAAATAATAGTTTTTAATTTTTTTATCAAACAAATCTATTCATTTCCTACCGGGTCAAATTTGTCAAAATAAACATACGAAATTAGACACTACACTTCCATTATTAATATGAGATGAAGCCATAAAAAGTGGTCGTACAAATTTTCGAATTTTGATGTTACTGTCATTAGTTGTTATAAAATGTATTTTTAGCCTATTAATTTTAACAAATATATTTTTAATTTTAAATTAAGAATAAATTATAATATTTTAATTTTTTATATTAAAATATTATTTTTGTATTAAATTATTAAAACACAATAAAATACATGCCATTAGTAAAATTGAAATTGATATAAAATTATCTAAGAAAAAAATAAATTATAATAATACTCTGACATAAAATTACTTAAATACATTATTTTTTAATTTTTTTTAAAATAATAAAATATTAAAATAAAAAGTTTTGATAATTAATAAATACTAAAATAAATATTTTGTAAATTTTTTTTATATTAATTATCACTTTATCATTATTAAATAATAAAATTTTAATCATCTTTTAATTGGGCCCTTTTATCAAGTGACCGTAAAAACAAAACATTTTAAAATTTTTATAATACTGGAACTAAACATTACGTACAGAGTATTATTGTGTTTGGTTTGACTGTAATCTGTAATGGAATGTAAAGGGATTACAGCAGTAGCAATAATTCTCATTACGCATGCAATCTTCTATAATCTTTACGCCTTCAACATTCTATATTTTTCTCACAATTTGTATAATCATTTATAATTTTGCTCATTTTATCTCTTTTAGTAATAAAAAAAATTTATTTTTTAATTTTTACTTTATTTATAATTTTATAATCTTTAATTTAATATTATTATTTATTTTGATTATACTGCTTAAACAAACATCATAATAATAATAATATTTTTTTTATATTTAATTTTATTACGATTATAATTTTCATTATTTTTACGTTCAGTAAATTAACACCACATAACATAATCCGAAAGACTTGCAAACCATTATAAAACGACTTAATGGTTTGTTTGATTTAGAGTTCGAACACATCACTTCAGAATCTATTCGATCAATAAGTCTTATGTATCATAAATATATCTTAATCACAACTAGTGTGACATATATAGATTTTTTCTTTGAGGCTATAATATTTTCCCAAATAAAAATAAATAGTCAGCATTGGATCCAATTAAGAAAGTTCTTTTAGCTTAAGTTTAGATATGTTACCGATTTTAGTGGTAGAGTGTGATATGATGTAATATAATCGATAGATTCATTTTTATCATCTAATTATATTCTATTACGTAAGTGATAATTCATATAAACTTAAAAAAAAAAGTAGGTTGGTACTTTATGATACTTATATTATTGTTTTAGTATTTATTATTACTCAAATTTTTTAAATAATACCTTAAAAATATCATATTTATACAAAATATATTCATGTAGTCAAAAATGAGATTTTTATGCATAAAAAATAAGGATAATTTAAGCATTTTAATTTTCTTATTTATTTATTTATTTCATATTTTACCCTTTTCTCTTTTTTCCATTTCATCTCTTTCTCGTACCTTTATCTATTTGTATAAAATTCTTTCTCATTTCCTTTTTTTCCTAACCCCTAAATCATAACCTTAGCCCTTAACCCCTAACTTCTAATCCTTAAACACTAAATCCTAAACTTTAGTTTTAAGGAGAAAGAATGAGAATGAGATAAAAAAAAAAAAAAAAAAAGAAAGAAAGAAAGAAAGAAGAGAATGAGTAATAATAATAATAATAACATATCGAAAAATCTAAATAACACAACTTATAATTTAAGCCATCAAATGACATAATTCAATAAATCTTTATGGCTGAACTAAAGTACCCTTCAACTTTTTGTGCATAGAATTCTTTTTTGACAAAATAAATATTTTTTGAGTAATTAAAATATTTTCAAATACCACTCAAAAACTTAATGTTTCGATTTTGGGTTGCACGAAGGGAACATTTAAAAAAAAAAAAAAAAAAAACTAATTAGGCAGAAGCTCGGAAGTAAGCAACAATTAATAATGGTGAATTAGAAAACGCGGTTTCTGCAATCTCACGTGTTTTCTAAAATAGTTTTGAGGTGTTATGTGCAGATGAATTTTTAATTATATATATATATTTTTAGAAGCATTGTCAGTACCTTCCACGGTTCAACGAAGCTCTTCCAATTATAATAAGATTATTATTGTCTTAATTGTATAGTATTGGGGATCTGTTGAAGCACTATTATTAATGAAATTTCATATTTAGATGTTCGTATCAATTAACCACTGACTGAGATTTTCGTACTACTTGTATGATAAAATTGTTAATTACACCCATTTTTGCATTTACACAAAACAGTATATGTTTTGATTATTATGAAACGTGGTGCATCATAATTTGTTTTTGGGTACATTTATTCATAAAAGTGTAAGCCTAATTTATATCTTATTTGAATTTATGAAAGGAATTTTATTTTTTTTTTAATTGTTTTGAGTTCATGAACATTTGCATTGTCAGTGATGTTTCTTAAATCTGGACAGTACTCCTAAAAATGTCCTGGATGTATGCCTAATTAATATTAAAATAAATCTACTCAAATATAAAAATCATTGCACTAACCCACCAACATATTATTTTCAATAACAATTGCCAGCTTCTGAATCTTAAAGATCAGTTATATAAATAAACTAAGTATAATTATTGAAATGCCATCCAAGTAATTAACACAATAAACCAGGGTGTTATATCATGAAATCCCACTATAAATCTGCTTCAACACTAGCTTTGAAAAAAAACCATCACACTTGTACTCTAACATTGCTCTAAGTTCAGTGTCTCACTAATTTTCAGATTTTGTATTAAGCACAACCCTAAAAGTTATGGGTATAACAAGCTTGATAGGAGACTTAATGCAAGCCTTTGGAGGAGTCTCAAGATCAACTTCACCAACTGATAAAAAAAAGTCCACTTGCTTATCAACAAATCATGATGATCAAAGTATAGTGAATGCTTCAATGGAAAAGGCTCTTATAACAGTCTTTGGCATGGAATCCAATGGAAGAATAAAGAAAGAAAAGGCTCGCCGAGTGGTGGCGAAACTCGGTTTGATATCTAATCCTTCTGAGGAAGACAACTTTGGTTTTGATTTGCCAGGAGATGATCAAGAAGTTCCAATAAAGGAAGCACTTGGAGAGCTTGATGATGATCCGAGGCGCAATGAGTTACTTTATGAAGCTTTTAAGATCTTTGATGAGGATGGTAATGGGTTCATAGATGCAATGGAGTTGAAGAGGGTTTTGCAATGTTTAGGGTTGGATAGTGGTTGGAATATGGATGAGATTGAGAAGATGTTGAGAGCTGTGGATTTGAATTTAGATGGGAAGGTTGACTTTTATGAGTTTGAATTGATGATGGATGTAAATTGTCGTTGATTTTTTTCTTCTTCTTTGTTTTGATTAGAAAACATTAATTGTTTAATTTCTTGATAACTTTTTGTGGTGAAATTGTATATTTATTGTTTAATTCTTATTTGCATGTATATCTGAAATTTAATTATTTATATTTTCAATACTTATTTAGTCATCCTTTGGTTAATTAATATAAGGAAAGTCTACTGTAAATCTCGGTAGCTTCAAAAGTCTTTGGACTCAAACATGGAGAATATGGGGCTAAGAATCATCAATCATGTCATCCTCTACTGCCTACCTGTTTTTGCATTTACTCATTGTAATTGAAGTGCATTATATGATTCAATTAAAAAAGATATATAGATTAAAATTTACAAAAATACAATTGGATGATCATCCTTCTTTATTGTTATGGTTATAGCATTGATAATATACATGTTTTTCATGTCTTGAATCAATTTACTTAAATTCTTATATTTGATCTTGAATGTTTTTTAAGCAAAATAAAAGAGCAAGATCTAGACGTAGAAACAAAAACATACCAAAAACTAATCAAACACCTGTGAAAGAATCACACTAGAACGAATGTATGCAAATATAATTAAACCTTATCCAGATTTAGGCAGACATATACTACTCGCAATTGTAATTTAACTAAATTAAATTAAATAGAAGAAAATAGCAACCTAAATCTACCCTTAAAGAGCAAACATATACAATGTTATCCTTTGAATGGCTAAGTTATTTCGACTTTTTATTTTTTTGAAATATTTGTGCACATGAGTAAGAGTACTCCGATACTCTAATTTAATATAAATTTACATAAAATTCAAAAATGCGTGTCACCCAGATAAGTATCCAAAAATTTATGATTCGGTGTCCTAAAAGAGTGTGTAATCTAAGCTAAATCTACTCCAAGGATAACATTGTCATTTTACACAAATTATCATAAAATCAATTGTGATATTAACAACTGAGTTATGGCAATCACCTGTTGCGTAAAAGAGAAAATTTTTACTACCCAATACCAATTGGGTCCTAAATGTCTAAAAATCACAACATAACTCATTTAAAGTCATTACATTGTAAAACCCCTGTGATTTTGGACCTCAAAACCAGTCATACTGATATTTTGTCCCTTTAACTCAGGAAATATATATTTATGATCAAGAATGATAGTCTTTAGGTATTTGGTTGAATTACGCTTATTTTCATTCATGTCCAATCACATTTCTTTACAATTATGAAATGCAAATACATGGGATACTTGAAAAGACAAACTTGTTTAGAGGAAAAAGATTACACAGAAGGAAACATCATTGATAAGCAGTTCGAAAGATCAAAACCATATTTGGAAATCATAACAATTGAATGAATGGCTATTGGCATATATAGTAATGCTAATAACCTGGAATAATAGTTAGAGGCTCAGAAGGTTAAATTTTCACCATCGTCAAAGTTTGGGAATGTAACACATTTGAAAACTTTGCACCTTGAACACAAGACATGTCCAATCTGCAGCAAAATATTAATTTCATCTTATTGTTTGTCTTTGCTTATGCCCATATTAGAAGAAAATAAATCTATTTTCTCTGTATAAGCAACGGTAATGGAGAAATTCTTGCTCCTAGCAAAGAAAAGAACAGAGAAATTGCAAATAAAATGGAAGAAGACTCGTATATATAAATGTTAACATAATCAGCTGACATATTGATCCACAAAAACATTTGGCAAAAAAGAACACAACAAAGAGTAAAACTTAGTGTCGAAGATATTGAGATCACACTGATCAATAAATGATTTTGCCACAACGGATGGGTAAAAGTGTAAAACTGTATAGCTAATACAAATTCTATGTACTATATGTCTTATGGTATTAATGAAAAATTTAAAACAACTATATATTAACTTAGAAAACTAAGAAAAATAAAAAATAACTAATTCTTCCATAAAAAGAAAAGACTAAAGAGAAGAAGGTCTAGTATAGCGCTTGTTACGAACTGGAAACAAATACGTCAAAGTGGTCCTTAGATTCCTTCCAATAACAAATGAATGATAACAAAGCCATTTCCAATTTCCAATTTTCTATTTCTTTGATTAATTATACCTAGAAAAGGAAAGTTAAGAAAACTTGCAACTTTTCGTGCCACCAATCTAAAATGTAACTTAGACTCTGATAATTTTTCATGACCCGTGTCCGATCGACATGACATGGGCATGGGCATGGACACTCATGCTCTTCAATTTAGCGTAAATTTACATAAAATTTAGAAAAATTGATAAATCTAACACTCAAATACGTATCCAAAAATTTATTACAAAAGAGTCTAGGTAACATAGCCTATCTAATAATTGTTTGCTTGCTTGGGCTTATTTTTGTTTGTCTGATTCTAACAATGCTTTGTTATTGCTAATATAAGTTTAAAATTATAAAAAAACTAAATAAATATTTCAAATAATAATTTTTATTAATACCCTTAAATTCACCCGGTGCATGGGACATAAAAGTAACCATTTTTAGATTTAAAAAAGAGCAGAAACACTAATCTAATTTATCATACAAATGCAATTACTGACCAAGACAGTTTCTTCAGCATCAAAAAAAGTTAAACAGTAAACCCAACTTACAGCTCTGCAAGAAGGGCATCGACGATAGATCCTATTGTTTTCAGCTTTCACATTGGTTTTTTGCCCTTTACAAAAGTGGCAAATCAACCACCCTTTATCTTTGCAAATTTCGCATATAATTGCTGCTTCAGCCTTCAAAACAACTGAACTAGAGTAAGATTAATAACCATGATATAATTTATATGAAATTAGTGCAAAATAACAAATTAAAAAAGCGATTTTATAATTAATTATCCACTAATTAAACATCAGAAATAAGCCAATACCTCTTGTTCTTGTTGTTGCTGGACCTGCTGGAGTGGTGAACAACGATTAGGCTTAAAGGAACGACTCGTCGTTGACGTTAACAGAGGCGAATTTCGTGAAAAATTGAACCTCGAAAGAGGCACCGTCATCGATGTCATTGCCATTAGAGTAACTTCAGTTTTTCCACATGTAATAAATACGGAACCTTTCAATTCTCTCTCGTTATCCGCTGAGAAAATCTCACGTGCCAAAATACCCTTAATATAAATAATCTATAATCTATACATGGGCAAATCTACCATTGACCTTAAGGACAAAATTATATTTCTCAAATTATAAAACACTTTGTGATCGTTACATGTCTATACGAAAATTCTAAACACTCATATAACTTATGTTATTTTTTCTTGACGTATAAGCAAGTGAAAATTCTACTCACTTAAATCTACGTTGTAAAATTCGCTTAATCTAAACGCTTATATAAATTTCACAGACTGTTATTTCTTTAAAATTTACTTTATTACTTAAAAATTGAAACTGGATTTGTTATGAAGACCTCAAGCAACGAATATATGATCGAGTAATCAGTAATGACATATTGTGAAGCAAAAAACTTTATTCTTCAGTTCAATAAAGCTTCTACTTCAAAGCAAACATAAGTTTCACGCGACAAAGCAAGGTTCTTTGCTTTAGCGTTTTATAAATTCTGGTGTTGTGCAAACTGCAAAAGTGCAGTAGTCAAAATGAATACTCTTTCTTGGGGGCCACTTAACTCATACTTACTTATTAGTGGCTAGGGTACAAGCTAAACGATTAATTGAATATTGAAACAAATATAGACAGTGAACTAAGTGTTCCAATAACTCTAACATCTATTAACTTTATAAAAGAGGGAGTAGTTGCTCCCATAACATTTATTTAATATTTTTTTATTTAATAATTATTTTATTATTTTATTATCACTTGTCTTTTATTAATTTTCTTTTAAGAGAGAAAAAATTAGGCACTTGATATTTTTTAATTTGATAAATTTTTTTAATATTTTATTGTATTTTATATATTTTTTAATATGTACATAAAAGAGAGTTAATGATTTTATATTTATTTGATAACTTTTGTTGGTTATTTATATTTTCTATTTCTATTCATTTGATATATTTTGTAAAATAATTTATATTTCTTTTAATATATAATTAGTGTGAGTATATTTATTATCTAATTAATTTTTTTTTTATAGTTTTATATTTATTTTAAGATGAGTAATATTTTTTATATTTTTTATTTATATAAACATATATATTAACTTTATAAAAAAGAGAGAGTGACCCCTCTAATATTTATTTGAAATTTTTTTTATTATTTTATTATCTTTTGTCTCTTGTTACTCTTTTTTTAAGAGAAAAAAATTGTCAACAATATTTATTTGATTCTTTTAGTTTGATAATTTTTTTTATATATTTTATTTTATCTTATATATCCCCTCTGCCCCATTATTTCTAATATTTATTTACCCATAATATTTGTTTGATATTTTTTAGTTTAATAATTTTTTATATTTTATTATATCTTATATATCTTTTAATATATATATATTAAAAAGAGTTTGTGATTTTCTATTTATTTTATAATTTTTGTTGGTTATTTATATTTTATATTTATATTCATTTAGTATATTTTGTAGTATAGTTTATATTTCTTTTAATATATAATTGGTGTGATTATATTTATTTTATAATTTTATATTCATTTTAAGATGAATAATATTTTTTTATTTTCTATTTATATAATATATTTTATTTATAAATTTATATTTTTTAGTATATCTTTTACTTTATATATAAAAGAAGTTTCCTCTACAGTATTTTTTTTAATAATGATTTTGTTTGATATTTTCTTTGGTAATTATAAAAAATATAATTTTTTGTTTTTATTATTATTTTTAAAAAATAAACAAGAAATGTATTAAGCATGCACTAAAATAGAGTGAAGAGAGCTTAAATTATGAAATATGTCTTACCTTAAAGTCTTTTATACTTTTAAGTATTTTGATCCTTGCTATAAATGTGAAAAAAACTATTTCCTATTTTCGTTATTTTTGCTTTTATTTCCCATCATTTATTGAGTTTTATTTTTTACTTCTATTTTCATTGATAATTTTATATATTTATTTGATGTTTAAAGTAATTTGTTTCAAAAAAAATTTGTTAAAATGGATTATTAAGTAGGTCGTAATAATCTATCACAACTCATTACAGTTTTTTTTTTTCTTATTAATCTTACTTTATGACTTAATTTATTTGACATAACTTTTTTTATTAATTTTTATTTATGAATATATAATATAAAAGATTGTCACTCACACGTCAATGTTATTTAATATTAGTGTACTTGCTTGCAAACTAAGGAGGTTCTTATACAATAGATTCAAACACAAATATAATTATATTTTTTTATTGCTAAAATTAAACTTAAATAATTTTAAACATAAATTTTAAACTATTATACTATATTAAATGATTTTAATGAACAACTACAGTTGTATTATATATTTTATTTTTACTTTGCCATATTCAAGTTTTATTTGAGTTCAAAGTTTTGATTTTGATAGAAAGCTTATTTTTCTGTTTTTTAAATTATATAATAAACATTTTATTTCATAAATAGTTGTTTAAAAAATATAATTTCTAAGTAACTTTATTATTTATTATGAAAACCTCATTTTAAATTGTGTAATATTATTTAAAAAATTTTATAATAATAAATAAATAAAATTTTATTTTTAATTTAATTTTTTTTTTAATTTATGTTTAATACAATCACGTACAACGTAAGTAATCAAAACTAATTAGAATTAAAAATAATAACTTTAATATATAGAGAAAACTAGGTAAAAGCTTTTTTACCCTCAAAGTACATCCAATTTTCTTTTCCTTTTATATAATTTTTTTTAAAAAATAAAAAAAAATAGTATCCTTAAAACTTTAACTACAAAAATAAAAATATTAAGTCCAACTCATATTTTTATTATGAAAAAATCAGGCTCAACATTTTATATCGTACACCGTCAAACTTGTACTTTTCAAATTAAATTACGATCATTTAAATTTGATGTTAAATTTATCCAATTAATATATTTTTACCTCATGTGTTTAAATACTCCCTAGACTCAAAAAGACCTTCTCACACTAAAAATTTGTATTTGCCTCGAAAGCTTTTTTTTCTATTAGAATTTTTTAAATTCTTAAAAAGCATAATAAAGCATACAATTTGCAAATCATCATCCTTACCTTTAAAACTTCTGATAATAAAAATAACAATTTAATAACATTAAATATGATAAAATTGGTCAAAATTTAACTTAAATAGTATTCAATTAAAAGGCGTTCTATGTAAAATTTTTGGACTAACCTTTTCCCAATAATATAAATATATGAAATGTACATAAAAATTATTTTTGTAATTATAAGCTTTAACAGATATTATAAGTTTTGATTTCCCTAATTTTCAATTTTCAATTTTAGTCGCCTTAAAGTTGATGCTTTCATTTAACATTTTTTCTTTTAATGATTATAAGCTTTTCTAAAATTTTATCTAGAATATAATTATACTTTACTCCTAACTCCAAGCAATATATGGCTTACCTGTAGTTATCTTCACAGCAAGAAATTCAAGTTTCCTTCCATGTTTGACAGTATCACAGACTCAATGATCTTCCAATTTCTCAGTAAACAAACATATAAATAGGGAGTCATCACATTCACATATAAACAACTCTGTTTCTCTCTAAGCATTTCTTCAAACCACAAACAACAAACTCATGAAATCCCCCACCATCACCCCAGAGAGTCACACTGACAATGATTTCAACACCAGCCAGTGTCAAATATCAGTCTTAGGACATCCTAATGGGGATCAAAACCAACCAAACTTACCCTTACTTCTTCAACCCTCTTATACAAGATCAAAATCTTCCATCTTTGATGAACTACGCCGGTTTAGAATGTGTCTTAAATGGTGTGCTTTAGACCACTCTTCTTGTATTGGAAAGTTTATCTCCTACTTCGTCTTCATCTTCTTTACCATAATAGTCCCCCTTCTAACTACTATCTCCGTTCGAGTTCCAGATTCTGCTCCAGCTGAAGACCCCATTTCCTTTAACAAGCTTGTTCAACTTCCTGAATCAGGCTTAGCTACCATAAGTTTTTTCATCCTTTGCCGGTTCTTTAGAAGGTAGTATCAAATTGAGGGGTTTAGAACTTCTACACACAAAAAACAAAGAATCAACTTCTTTGATATTATTGTAACTTAATTAGGATTTACATTAAATTTACTTTCATTTTGAAATAAACAACGGAGACTTAAGTAGTCTATTGATCCCTAACCTTTACCTCAAAACAGGATTTGATTTATAACATTTTAAAACGTATATTTTGGTCCTTAACCTTTTAGAATTTGAGATTTTCAGTTCAATTTAACAGTTTTTGTTAAAGTGATCAATTAAGCCTTATAATGATCATTACGTGACTTCACGTGATTTAATTTTTTACTTAACCATGGTTTAATCGACTCTGGATATAGATTTATTTGCAATTTAAAAAAAAATGAATTAGAAATCTAGGGCTCCATAAACCCTAATGATTTGAGCCTTCCTAACGCCAGCAAAATCGACCTGAACACCTTGGCACCAATGCAGAAGGAGATTGACCTGAAACACGAGTACTAACCATGAGTGAGAACTCATGGCCGCTTTAGCCATTAGCAAAGCTACACTCCCTTAGTTTTTTTTTAATTGTAAATAAATCTAAAGCTAGAGTCCATTAAACCATGGTTGAGTAAAAAATTAAATTACGTAAGGTCACGTGATGATCATTATAACTTCCAATTGATCACTTTAACGGAAACGGTTAAATTTAAAAAGATTAGGGGCAAAAATATGTATTTTAAAATATTAAGGACCAAATCTTATTTTAAGATAAAGGTTAGTAACCAATAGATTACTTAAGCCAATAACAAATACTCCCACACCCCTTACAGGCACGGGCTCAAAGTTACGTCACTTAAGTGCCCACTTGGAGGTTACTATATTTATTGATGATCCCTTTGAGCATTTGTCCTTGGTTTAAAGACTCCAAACATATTTCCCTTGTCTTAATATTATGACAAACTGTAAGAAATTTGTCAATTGTTTGGGGTAAAACTTATAAGCTGGCGTGAACTAATTATAGCTTTTATATTGGTTTGATCATTGAAGGTATGGCCTGCGCCAACTACTTTTCGTTGATGATCTTGGAGATGATTCTTTGTATGTTCGTCGTCAATATACCCAAGAGCTGGATAGAGCTTTCCGATGCCTAGCATGCATACTCTTCCCTTCATTTATTGTTGAGCTTGTTCATAAAATTATATTCTTCTCTACAGTGAAAATATCATTGCCTTATGTTAGTGTTAGTTTTCCATTGAATTCCATTGTGTTTATTTTGGTTTTGGCTTCATGGGTTTATAGAACTGGAGTGTTCTTGCTTGTCTGTGTTTTTTTCCGGCTTACTTGCGAACTCCAAATACTGAGATTTGAAGGGCTTCATAAGCTCTTTGAAGGGTGTGACTCAGATTCCAGAATGATATTCCAGGAGCACACAAGGATAAAGAAACAGTTATCAGTTACAAGCCATAGATACCGGTTCTTTATTATTGGATGCCTGGTTACTATCACTGTTAGTCAATTTGTAGCCTTGTTGCTGGTTCTAGCAACAAAGTCTGAGAAAACTTTCTTCAATTCTGGTGATCTTGTGGTAAGTTCATTGTTAGATAAAGTTGTATAAATTGAAATGAAATGTTGGCTTGTCTTGTTGGTTTAAGCTTCTTTTTGGAAGAACTGACCTATAACATAAGAGTCGGAGAGGTGATGGCTTATGTTCAAGTCTCTGCAAACCTAAATGGTTTTTGTAATGAAAAAATTTTCAGGTATGCTCAGCTGTTGAGCTAAGTGGGTTCTTCTTGTGCTTAATGGGGGCTGCAAGAATCACACACAGAGCTCAAGGAATTGGGTCAATCGCTACCAGATGGAACATGGTAGTGACTTGTGCAGCAAGTGGGTTAGACCAAGGGAATGGCCATAGCACCACAGAGCCAACAGGGCAATGTGCAGCTGAGAGTGATTCTGATTCGTCTGATTACTTCATATCAGTTTCTCCACAAGACCCTTCCTCATTCCAAACCAGGCAGGCTTTAGGTCAGTCATCATAACATAACTTCTAAATCACTATGTATTTGTTATTAACAGTATATGCGTCTTTGGATACATTAGTTGTCCAACTGGCTTTCATGGTAGTTACCTACAGCTACCAACAATCAGGACTCTAAGTTACCCTCCATGATCAGCTTTGACAAATGACTATATCAAAAGCTCAACTGAATTTACGCTAAACATGCCGAGATTTGGTTCGTTTTCTTGTGTGTGCAGTGACATATTTGCAGCACAACAATGGAGGCATTACCTTGTATGGATTTGCACTTGATCGAGGACTGCTTCACACACTATTTGCATTTGAGTTCTCTCTGATGCTGTGGATACTAAGTAAAGCAGTAGTTTTGTCATGAGGGGGGAGAGATTTTATTTGTTCAAGTGTTGCAATTAAATTTGTTTTCATCATTGAAAACTTCAGCTCATTCAAAAGAGTTTATAAATCTTGTGTTACTACTAAACAACTACAATTTTCCAAAAACATCAATATTAGTTTGAAAGTTATAACTACCCCCAACCCCACGCGTGGGGTTTGGTCTTTTATCACAATTCACATCCCTCAACTTTGCAAAATATCATATACATGAACTAAGAAGTATAAATAATTTCAAAGGAAAAAACATTATTTTAATATATTTGAGAAAACAGAAAATATAATAAAAATCTTAAAAACTAAAATTAAAAAAGAAAAGAAACCATAAGAACTTATCCATAATCAGAAAATATAAAAATATTTTTAAAAAATTGAATTTATCAATAATCTTCTACCCATCCTCCTCTCTGTTTTCCTTTCTCATATCTAGGCGATTAGGCTAAGCCATTAAAAACTTAAATAGTTCCCCTCCCCTCCCTCTTAGCTTTGGAGTTCAGTTTTATGGAACTCTAAGTATCCAAAACGAGTTTTTGGTTATGGAAGACTTGTATTGCAATGTAAGGCATGCCATTTTTTGGTTACTTTTTTTCTAGGTGAAAACTTGGGGTAAATTATTTTCATTCTTACAATTGGTCTCAAAATCTGAGATATAGTTCGGGGCTTTCAGAATTAGATGGTTGATTTTCGTTGTTGCTAACAACAGAGATTGAGCTGTGGGAGGGGTTTGAAGAATGCAGTGCTAGTGACAGAATTTCAAAACTTGAAAACTTTGTAACCTCTCATGTTAGTTCAGCAATATCCCAACCCAACAAACCTTTCACGAATCACTAAAAAAGAAGGATTTCTTATTTCATTGCTAGTACTAATAGCTCCTATCTTAAATGTATTGCACTAAGCCAATAATGTATTTAGTGTTGAATTTTATCAGTTCCTTTGAATGTTTTTCATTTTCATTTTTTAAATACGTATAAATATCACAAACAACCCCAAGCTTTTCTTAAATATCAATAAGGACCAAGTTTGAAATTAATATCAACAAACACCATTGTGGCACTAATGGATTAAAAAGGTGATTGAAAAAGGGGCAAAATACAAATTTTGACTCTTTTGAGATTAAAAAAAAATTATAAAACTATATTAAAAATAAATAGTTTTTTAATGAAAAGATGAAGTAATAAAATTAAGAATTTAGTAATTATTTCTCTCAGATGCTCCCTTTCAAATCTCTGTTTCTTTCTCCTTCTCAATTTCTCTTTCCTCTTGCTCTATCCATATCCTTGTTGATCTCCATCTCCCTATCTTTTTATGCCTCTCAATTTCTCTCACACCATGCTTTCTCCGCCTCTCAATCACTCTATTTCACCCTTACTCACTTGAATACACTGCAACCAAACTGACCGATTCTCCTGGATCAGTTGCCATCTTTTTCGGAAAATTCACTTTTATTTTTTGGGTTCCTGATATACCTTTCCTAAATTTTCTCTCTATAGTTATTGGGTTCTTACTATTCACATTGATGAAATTGTATTGATTTCTTTTTCTTTCTTCACTTTGTAAACAACAATTGATTGAGATAATTAAGAAGTATTTTTCAATTGCAGCTAAGTTTTCTTTCATCAGAAAAGAAAAAAGCACTCATTAACATTATCATTTTTTTAATATTTATTTCTTATTTCTTATTTCTAGATTTTGTTTTAATTGAACATAAATTGTATTTTATTTATTTATTTATTTATAAAGCCATTTCAATTTCTGTATTATTAGATTATCTTCACCCCAGAAAATATATCTGTTTATAATTAGGCTATAGCTTGGGGTACCTGATGGATACAAAGTGAAATTTTTGGGATCTGCTTGATATTTAGACCTTAAAGGTATTTATGATAATCACCCTTTTAAATATTTTAATAATTATTATGTTGTTTTAGCTATTTTTTTTTTAAATATTTTAATAATTATTATTTTGTTTTAGCTATTGTTTTATTATAATTAGAGAGGTGACAAAGGAGTTAAGTGAAAACCTTGATGTCTTGAACAGTTGAACTGACGAGGGATCTTTGATATTATATCAAATCTTATTGTTATTAGAGATTTATTTTTAAAGGTTAGGGACGGTTGGGAAGAAAAGCCAAATCCAATATTAGTGATAACTTCCCATGTGGCTGTAATACTTTTATCAACTTCTTGTTAAACTAAAAACATATATGGGAAAAATACTCTAGGATTTGAAAAATAATACCATCGACTTTTGACCATAGAAAACAATCTTTGCCGCCACCACTGCCATTCAAAAGTCAACGCCACTGCCATTCAAAACACTGAATGGATTTATCGTGCCGGATCATGCAAACTTAACGGACTTCTGTGCATTTCCTAAAAGTTATTCGACTGAAGCATCCAACTAACCAAAACAAGAGGACTAATCCCAAGCCGCACCCTATATATACATATTATAATTTGACTAACAGGGTGCAATATTAGGCTAATCTTTCTTTTTTTCAATCCCATGTAAAGCAATAAACTATAAGTGGAATTTAGTTTTATCAAAATAGCATTTATAAATTTTAGGTTGATTATGCAAAACTTTAGAAATTTGAAAATTAGAATGAGAAGTAGAGATACTACTCACATTGATTTGAAGAGTACAGAAACTATTCACATTGTTCAACTTAGATCAGACAGCTTGTCAAGTGTTTTTACAACATTTCCAAGACATGTGATGAGCATATCTCCTTGACGTCTAACAAACTCTTCATTTGGATGGCCTTCCTCAATCTTCACTTCAGCAGCCTCACAGGTTGCACTCCCTGTAACTATAGAGTGGATTCTTTCTGCATTCTCGCGCAATATCATTGCCATCACTTTATCATTCTCTTCAATGCTGAGTGTCTTCTTTTCTACTACAGAGCCTTTTGGAAGCTTTTTCTTTATCAAGCTCTGCAGAGGCTTTTCATCTGTAGGGCTTCTCAGAGAATCTTCTTCTACGTTGTTTTTCAAAGGATTATCTTCTGCAATATATTTTAGAGGCTTTTCTTCTACGTAGATGTCAAGAGGCTCTTCTTTGGCTAAAAGTGCTGATTGATTTTCTACTACTGCAGAGTTGATTTCAGCTGCTCTATGCTGCCTTTGCCTCTTAGATCCTAATGATACAAAACAATAAGAATAAGCCTTTCAGGACTCTCAATTGAAAGAAAAAAGTCTTTCGAGACTTGGTGTTACTAGAGGTTCTAAGAAACAACTTGCATGCCTTTAGTCACAAAATCACACCATGTCCAAAGGATTAGATCTCAAATTTCTAACCAAATTTTATACACAAGGAGCTTAAACATATAAACATATGCATGTACATATATACATACACACACACACATATATATATCTTACTACTATTGTATAAACTCAAATGTGCGGCCAATAAATTTTAAAGGGTTTTATCCAACATTTTGATTTAATTACAATTTACAAATATGTATCTATTATTAATTTAATTTATTTTGTATATATTAAATGCGTATATATTAAATAAATAGATAATTGTATGAGTCCATAGAGTTAGAATCCTACTTTTAATATAATTTTATTTCTTTTGGGTCCCATATTAATCAAGTATATATTATTAATTTAATTTATTTATGTACATATTAAATACACGTACATTAGATAGACAGATAGAGAGTTCTAATTTTAATAGAGGTAGAATCTTACTTGTAATAGAGTTATAATTCTTTTAAATCTCCTATAACTCATGAAAATCAAGATCAAATTTTAGAATTTAATATATTTATTTAATTTATAACATCAAATATAATAAAATAGACTGCTTAAATTTATTTTCACAAGTTTCAATCAATTTGTTCATGCATATTGTATTATACTAATTTATTTTCTTTTTAGTTTTGAATTATAAATTTAATAAATATTTAATAAAATATAAAATATTATACGTACATAAAGCACATGCAAATATGTATGTATTAAAATATTTTAAAAAGATATAAGTTATTATACATATATGTGCATGTATGTATGCATGCAAAATATAACATAGTATCCTGCAATATAACTATGCCCCCCCTCCCCCCAAAAATCATGTAATTAAGAGTGCCACCTGTAAAATGCTTCATGTTTTACTCTTTTTTTATTTTACCAAATAAGCACATCCCAGCCATAAGTGATGCTACATAGCAAGACCGAGGTAAGACCTCTATTTCCCTTGTCATTGATTGTTCCTCTAGAGCATACTTAGCCCCCAAAAAAAGAAGATTTGCATGCTTATAACAAACCATATTTAGCAATCATTGCACTAAAATAAACAAATAGGAGTGATAAATAACTTAAGTAACAGATAAGAAATCATTTTGACGTCAAATTTAGTTTGACATCCTCCACTGGGTTGCATTTCACTTTTATGCCTTGCCATAAAAAACTGACTATGCTCTTCTACTTCTGCATTTCATGTACATTAATAAGATAAAAGGTCTTCTATTTTTTAGATTTTTTGTCTTTCAAGAAGTAATGTAGTCTTTCAATGTGTAGTTTATATAGCCAAATGTATAAAAGGCAAACAATGATGCAAAAATATACCCCCTTTTGTCACCTTGCACAAGTCAGAATTGGTAGCTGCACCTGCACCAGCACAATAGACAGAACAGTTAGTTTTTCTTCATCTTGGGCAGTCATAATCAAGGGATTTCAAACCCAACATAAGTTGATTTCTTATCGCTATGAGATATTTCACTAGAATAATTTAATCTAAACAAAATGGCATTAAGCTAAAGCTCTATGCACAAAGAAACATGAAGTTTCATTGAATGTTGGAACTATGTTGCTCATGCAAGATTCTATCAAATTCCTAGATGTTAAAAGATTGAGTTCGGGTCTACAGTACGTACATAATTAAATTGCTCCCAAAATGGCATGTCAATATATATGTTTATAACATGTACATATAACATATGTACAGTGTACACGTTGTACATAATTTACAGTATATAAACTAAATATATACATTCATGTATAAATTAATATATTATTTTTGGTCAAATTCAATTATATACAGGTTAAAATGCTATTATGGGCTCCAAATCTAAAGGATTTAGAGACTTAGGTATCCCAACCTTCATAAAAGTTGGACTTACCTTCAAGTGTCTTACAAATGTTGTTAGACCACTTTTTTCAATAATAACTTGGCGTAGGGTCTATTTAGATGTGCTTATTTTCTAAATGGTTTTAAAAAAGAGTGATTTAAAATGAAGTAGTTTGTTTAAAAGTGGAATTAAAAGAAGCATTTAGGTATTTAAGATAAAAATATTAGAAGTGATTTTAATTGGTATTTTAATAATAATTTTAGAACGAGAGCACATTCAAAACTATTCCTTCTAAAAGTAAATATTATTTACTTCTCTTAAAAGCACAAATAATTTTTCTCAAACTTTTGAAAGCACTTCTCATAAAAAATTTCAAACACCATTGAAAATGCTTTGATCCATGGTTTTAAAAATCTATATAAGGCTAACCTCAAGGCTTGCATTAAGGTTATTTTTCCATGAAAAAAGCATCAAGGCTAATATTTTCAATGTTTTCTAAAGCTTACGCCTCATCTTGTGTCTCAATTGGTTGAGGCTTATGCCTCAAGGCTTACGTTTCAAGGCTTAAAAAGGATTACCCCTCAAAATCTTTGCTAGAATTGAGTTAAAGTAATGAACTTGGAACCCAAAATTGAGTCCAATTTTGATTTTTAAAAAAAACTCCTACTAAATTCGGCCTCTCCAAGCTAATAAACATAAAAAATATTGAAATATAACATAAATCACAATCAAGATTTTCAAATTTATCAATCCTGCCTTACCATTTTTGGCTCTTCTAAATTGTTCTTACTTACCATTTCCCAACTCCATTTAAAAAAATTAGTCAAGCAACCTTTCTAATAATTAAGAAATATTTTTTTTTAATCTATTTTTCTTCGTATGTCTCTTTTCTTTTATCATATTTTACATATTATGATAGTTTTAATATTATTCACCATTTAACTCTTAATTTTTGTGTTTATTCTCTTCTAGTAAGGTTCATATATAACTAAAGTGTTTTCTTTTTTGCTTGCTTTTTCTTTTGTTTTTAGCTTATGTTATTTCAAATAATGAACTATTTACTTTTTAAGCTACTATTAATTTTTTATTGTTTACTTACAAGATTTGAATTTTAGTTGCTGATTTTTAAGTAGTTATGGATTTATTACGATATTTTGAGATGATTTATGCCTCATAATTTATTTTATTTTATATGTTTTTTTGAAAATTTTGCCTTGAAGCTTATGACCAGCATAAATAGAAGTAAAATGCCTCAAGGCTAATTTTTGCCTTTTAAAACCTTAGCTATGATCCATTTGAAAGCACTTTCAACCAAAAGAAGAAACTCAAACTGGACCTGTAATCTGTTCACAAAAATCTGTACAAATTAAAGCTCACTTCCATCGAGTTACTGCCCTATTAACTATTACTAAAGGTTTATCTATTCCCTCACGTGTTTACAAATCAAAGAAGCATTTGGATGTAAATGAACATAGCCTTTTTGCGTTAAAACACAATGAAGAGCTTAACCTAAAAGTACAATATAATATTTCCACCAAGTAAAGCGACAGTGAGTTCCCTACTCTCAAACCTCTAAGTTTTCAAGGAAGACTCCCAGCAAACCATAATTTCTTAATCCCTGAGTCCTAAAGTGACTATTTTTCCTCACTTTTGGGATATACGAGGCAATTAAATTAATCGCATTATTTAAGCAGCACCAAAATTCAATTCAGCCAAAAGAAAAATAAAAAATACCCGATTCATTAACTTCTTCAAGAATCTTAGCCTCAGCTTCCGGGTCGGTATCGGGTTGAATTATTTGAGCCCGAACAACATCATCAATGGCTGTATACAAGTCGTCATCGAAATCTTCAGGAAGCCCAAATTCGATTCTCTTTTCAATTCCCAACCACCAATACGAAGCCGGCTCAGATTGCGATTCCACCCATTGTTTGATTCTGCTGTACTCGAGAAACAATGAGTTCCATTTCCTTTTACACTGGTTCGAAGTTCGAGTTACTTCCTGAGCTGTGCAATTCTCGGTTATGATCTTCCACTTCTGGTAGGTTGATAGAGCTTTCATACAATCTGCTTCGACGGCTGCGATTTCGTTCACGAGAATGAGTGCGTCTTTTACGGTCCATTCTGAGTCCAACTGAGAGCGCGTTCGTCTTGAGCCCGATGGACGGTGAGAATTGTCGCCGTTCCCCTGCGCCATTTCTTACCTCACAGGGAATAATGATCACTTCAAATTTCCTTTTACAATTTTTTTTCGAGCATGGGGAATAATGATTTGAGATTTGTTATATATAATTTTAATTAAAAAAATTATTAAAATTTATAATTTTTAAAATTAAAAAAATATTAAATATTATAAAATTTAAATAAATACTTCTAAATTAAAAAAAAAATGTTAATACAATTAAATCTTGATAATAGTCCTAAAAAAAATTATTAAATATTTGAATCGAATATATCAATGTTCATAATAATAAAAAGTGGTCATATTATCGAGAAAATTTTCGCACAGGTCTATTTATTATTAAAAAAATATATATATAATCTTTTGTTATTAAAAATTATTACAAAAATATCTTTATTTTTTTAAAATACCATACAAGTAAAAAAAGCACTATATGAGCTTTTTTTATGGAAATAAAATGATTATTATAAAAAATAATTGTTAAAAATTAAAACAATTGTCTAATTCTCAAATTATTCATTTCAACAACTGCTAATAGACACTCTTATTTCACAATACTGGCTAATGTAATCTCATCAGTTGTCAATTAATTAAGCATAATTATTTTCGCCAAAATAATTAAAGAAACCAAAAATCTTGAAGTTGTTCATAAAAAAAATATGATGATTCTAGCAAATTCAGGTAACGATAATACTTGATGGCTAAAGAGAATACACTCGTTAAAAATGTAAAATAGGAACATTAGTATCGATAATTGAGATGGCTGTTACAAGGAATTAAATTTGTATTAAACATTAGTTTCAAGTAAAAGAAGCATCTTGGCCGAAAAAACAAGTTGGGATTTTGGAGCCATGATAATGAATTCCTAGCATCTCAACCAAATTCTAAAATACTGTTGCTAACAAAATGATACAAACAATTCAAGAGAAAAAGGCACATTATGAACTGCATAACCTTCCTAATCCTCATCAGATGAAACCTTTTGCTTCTTCCACCTATAAGCAGCCTCCAATATCTTGAGATTTGTGGTCTGGGTTTCCTCTGGGAATAGGTAATCTATGTATTCCTCATACCCGGCAGGCCCATCTTCACCAACTATTTGCCTTCTCTTTTTGAGTTTCTTTGGAAGCTTAGGTCGGACTAAGCTAACATCGCCCAATTCACCAAATCTAGCCTCCATATTCAACCACTCTTCCATTAGCATGGCCCTTTCTTCCTTCAGTTCAGGTGCTGAAGTTCTAAAATAATTAACAGCTCTCTCAAAAATCCTCCTAGCAAGCTCAATACATTGTTTCTTTTGTTCGCTAAGATTGTCCTCCATGTCATCATCTGCAGAATCTGAAACATTTCCCTCCTGAAATGCTGATTCCTCAAACTTGGCATAACTTATCCATACTTTCAGGTGTTTTGTCCGGTCTAACAGTCTCTCATAAAGTTCTCTGGTTCTACCAAATTCACCTTCTGATATTTCAAAATCGATGTATGCCTTCCACAACAGCTCTGGCATGTCGAGAGCTGGTTGATCAATAGCTAATTCAAATAAGGCTCTAGCTCGCTCTGTCTCAAACAATGATTTCTCTAACTCAGCAAATTTGCTCCAAGCGTAGCAGTTTTGTGGTGCCCACTCTAAATATTTTTCATACAATTTTCGACAACGATCTATATTTCCAAGTTGCAGTTCAAACTCTATATACTTCTTAAATATTTTATCTTTAGGTGCTTTTCCAATGGCATTACCCAGGATCAATCGTGCACTCTTGAGATTAAGCTGTCGTATTTCGAATTGCGCAGCAAAAAGCCATATTTTTGCAAATGAGAATTTATGATGCGGAATTAGCTTAAGACACTCCCTATAGACTTCCCGGGTCCGTTCTATATCTCCGGCATCAAGTTCCTCGTATAAAGCATAATTAATCCACAAATAGATGTACCGCTGCCAATACCGCTTCTCCTCTGCCGGAGGAACATTTGAAATGGCTCGCTCATAAACTTCCCTAATCCTCTCCTTATTACCCACGCTCTCTTCCAAACGAATATAGTCAAACCATGAATCATAATTGAGAGGATTTTTCCTCACCTCATCTTCATACTGAAATCTTCTCTTCCCCACTATAGCATCCTCAATCCCTTCTCTATCCCCATACTGCTTCTCAAAAGCCACAAACTTCTTATACAAATCCTCAGCCCTCCCTTTTGGAATATGGTCAAGCGCAAACTTGTATATGCACCTAGCTCTTTCAGTCTCCTTACACCTCTCTTCAAACTCAGCAAACGCAACAAACAATTCCTCAGCTTCTTCATCATCAGCCAACTTCTCCAAAGCCCTCTCATATACATTCCTAGCCCTAGCAATCTCACCATTCTTCATCTCAAATTTAGCAAATCGAATCCATGCTCCAACCTTTGGATGGCATTGGACAAACCGCTCATAAATTTCCCTAGCTCTCTCTAGCTCATTATATCTGAGTTCAAACTTTATATACGACAACCAACCTTGCTGGTCCGGCATCCAATTCATCCACCTCTCAAAAATCTGCCTCGCACCAGCAACATTTCCAAGAATCTCCTCCATATGTATGTACTTGTACCACAACTGATCCACTCTCGGCAAATAAGTAACAGCTCGATCCCAAACATTCCTTGCATGATTGATGAACTTGTTCTTCATCTCTGTCTCGGCGTACTTGAGCCAAAGAGTGTGGTTCCGATAATCGACCTCGAGCGCTCGCTCCCAAACAGACCGAGCCCGATTGAAATCCTTTTGGGATTCTTCCCATTTGGCATACTTGACCCAGACATTGATATTCCATCGAACACGGCGAATTAAGTCTTCAAATTCTTTGCGCTTGCGGAGACGATAGTCGGCGAGCTCAGATGAGTCGGTGATTTTTTGTTTTGGTGGTCGAATCTCAGCCTCTTGGCGTTCACGAGCCTCTCGGAGGATTTGCTCGGCGGTGATTTGAATTGGGGCTGGGGTTTTATTCTTAACCCTAGTCGGACGTGGAAGTTTCACTTCCGTATCCTTCCGGGTTAAATAACCAAGTTTGGGTCTGCGCTAGAACTTGCCATGGTAGAGACTGCGGCAGAAATGGCTGTTACAATAGCCAACAAGATATGGTGGACGAGTTGATTTTCGGGGTTAGATATTAGAGGAATTCTGACTCTAATGATGTGAAAGTTGCTGAGATGGTGATCAAACCACTAAATTGATAGTGAATGACGACAAAAGGGAACGAATGTTTTTATTTTTAATTTTCATCGATTGTTTTTTATAATAGCCATTTTGTCCTTATGACAAAACTAATGTGGTTATTTTTGTGATTTTTTTTATTTATATGATCTTTTTTTAAAAATAAAGTAATTTTTATAATTTTTTTTAATAATAAAATAATTAAAATATACATTTTTAATAATAAATAAACTTTTTCCATATTATTCTAATTAATTTTTATTTATTTATTTACACACTTCTAATTGGTCTCGAAACCCTAACCTTAAACATCAACTGGTTGATAATTTAATTTATTATTATTATAATTATTATTAATGCATGAATTATAAAAATTATACGGCACTCATTTTCACATTGGATAAAATTATAATAATAAATTAAAATGTGATAATACAATTTAAAAATAAATAAAAAAAAAAAAATATCATTCTCAAATTTTTTAAAATTTCTAACTACAAAAGTAACACCTATATCAACTCATATAATTGTACTAAAAACAAATATCTGTCACATTTTACATATATACTGATTAATTATTATGATGTTTAAATTTAATTTTTTAAATATTAAATTTTAATTAAAAATCATTTAATATTATTATAATCTTATTATAAATTTTAAATGTTTTATTTAAGTAATTTTCAAAGAGAACTTGTAGCTCAAGTCAGTTGGGTCAAATAGAAAACTCAAACCCCAGTTATCCTATTTCACTTTTGTTTTTCAAAACACAGCGATTTATCATCTTCGCCTTAGAATCCCACTCAGTCAGAGTTGTTTATCGAATCGTCCGAGTTATGGATCAAAATCTGGATCTAAACTCTCCTCATTCCATGGGAACAACCATCATTGGCGTCACTTACAACGGTGGGGTCGTCCTCGGTGCCGATTCTCGTACTAGCACCGGTACTAAACCCTAACTCCTTAATTCATAAACCTAATCTTTTTTTTATGTTTACTTTACAAAATAGAATCACCGAATTCTCGTTCGTTCGGTTCATGGGGCTGAATATTTTCTTGGTCATTTTATTTATTTATTCCCAAAATGATGATTGTTTTATTAATTTTTATTTAAATAAAGTGATTTGTGTGTATCTTTGGTTATTGTAGGAGTATATGTTGCTAATCGAGCTTCAGACAAAATTACTCAGCTCACTGATAATGTCTACGTTTGTCGCTCTGGATCGGTATTACTCCCTTTAGTTGCTTTTAACTATAGAATCCTGCTTAAGGTTACATGCCTATATGGATGCATCTTCATTTGAATATCGAAACTAGAACTTTAATAATAACTTAAAGCTCTTATAACTTACAAATTGTTGCTTTAAGTTTCCATCCTGCCCATTTGCAGTCCCTTGGAACATATTAGATTCAACTTTGGTTAAAGTAGCCTAGTCACATTGAGTTCTAACTTCTACGAAATCTCAGTGTTGTTCTGCTCATATTTGTTATCATGTGTAAAAATGATTTATAAAGAACTTAAGAATCTCTAATAATATTCACGAATTGGGCATATTTTTCAAGAATTTATGTTTCCCTTTCTCATTTTATTTTCTGTTTCAGGAATGAATACTATGCCTTCGTTACTTGTTTAATGTTTTGATTTTATGAATTTCTCTGCATTATACAGGCAGCTGATTCTCAGATTGTCTCTGACTATGTACGCTATTTTCTCCATCAGCACACGTAAGTGAATTCTGTTCCTTGTCATTTTTCCTCCTACTTTGTCATTTCCGTGTCTTTGCATGTGTCAAGCCATGTTGAGACGTATGCCCTCTTACTACTATTCAATCTTAAGGTCTACAGGATACAACTAGGTCAGCCTGCAACTGTGAAAGTTGCAGCAAACCTTGTAAGAATGATATCTTACAATAACAAGGTCAGTTGTCTTCGTGTTGTTTCTCTTCTAGTTTGGCTTTCATTCCATCTCTGTGTTTTCTCTTGTTAGGTACGTCTTTATATTTGACCATGGATTAGTCTTAAGGTCCTAAATGTAATTTAGTCCTCTGCTTTTAAGTTTCAAGTGCATTGGGTATACTATCTTGGTAGAAGAAATGTATGTTGAATTATTATTGGGCAATTTATTTCTTATTGGTAAAGCTTTAGGCAAAATTTATGCATGCATCTATGTTGTTTCTGCTTAGCAACATTAATCTATAAAGAAGAAAGGAGTCTCCTTATAATCTATAAAGAAGAAAGGAGTCTCCTTATAATCCTCTCATGTATGGTTTGAACTTTGAAGTGATAAGTAGTGAAAGCACACACATGCATACCAATATACGCACATCACTTTGGAGATACTCTGCTAACAGATTAATAGATTATTAACTCTGAAGACATTTGATTCTTCAGTTATAATATGTGACTGTAATATCACATATTTACTGACATTTTATGCATTTTGTTGGGATTGGGTGGGTCATGACATTGAACAATAATAATGAACTGTAACCATGGTGATAAAGAAACCATTCATGAGCACTTTGTCAGCTGAACTCAAAAGAATGGTTCCCCTTTCCCATTATGTGTCTATGACTATCACAGAAGAAGTGCAGCATCTCAAATTCTCGTGTATTCTTACTTCACCATTATTGTTTTAACCTGACAGAATATGTTGCAAACTGGTCTAATAGTTGGTGGGTGGGATAAGTACGAAGGGGGTAAAATTTATGGCATTCCACTTGGTGGTACAATAATAGAGCAGCCTTTTGCCATTGGAGGTATGTTTTCTTGTCTTTTTATCCACCAATTTTTTTCCCTCAACTTTCTTGATGTATCATCAAGGTTAATATACCTCAGTTAACCTTGATGAGACATTTTACTTTTATTAATTAATTGTCATCAACTATTTTACTTTTAACTCATCATCTCATCAAGATGGGTCTGATACATTGTTAAAGTGATGTAATCTTCTATGCCTTTACGATGTATATCTGTCATGTCCTAATATATGTGTGTCTGTGTGTGATTTTTTTTTTTTCTTTTATAAGGATCTGGCTCCAGTTACTTATATGGATTTTTCGATCAAGCTTGGAAAGAAGGAATGACCAAGGAAGAAGCTGAGGTATTTATCTTCACATGCATGAATTAGTCGCTATCCTTGCTGCTTTTTGTTCAGTTTTACAGGATTTAAATGTGACTGGACCTAATCATATTGTTAAATACTTAAATTATTGTAGGATTAAATTATACTTGAAAAGAAAATCGGTAGGTATGGTTACAGTGAAGTTTATACCACAACTCCTTTGGATGTTGGATATGTTATGTTGTAATATCATTTTGTTTTGCATGTATTACAACATTAGAAGTTAGAATTTACATTTCAGGGCATGGGGCACACTGACATATCATTTATTTTACATGCTATTTTTTACTTTTCATCGTTCTTTTGGGGGACATCTTGATTTCCATTGAAGTTTGTCTAACCTTTAGTTCTAATGGTCTCTTTATGTTATGATTGCAGCAACTAGTTGTCAAGGCAGTTTCCCTTGCTATTGCCCGTGATGGTGCTAGTGGTGGAGTTGTTCGCACTGTCATTGTAAGATTATTTTCTCAAATCACAGCCTCTTTGATCTGCTTACTTTCAGATTGTTAAGCGTCCTCAAGTTTTGTTCTTGTGAATTTGCAGATAAACTCTGAGGGTGTAACCAGGAACTTTTACCCAGGAGACCAGCTGCCTATATGGCACGAGGAGCTGGAACCAAAAGAAAGTTTGTTAGACATACTAAACCAGTCACCCAGTCCAGTGCCGATGAGCGTGTGATATGTATTTTTCTTGGTTGAGAGGCAGTTCCTAAACGTGAACATTAGGCTGTCATTCAAACTTTGTTTACCTACTTTGGTATTAGTCTTCTAGATACAATATAAAACTGAAACTATCCAATCAAGTTCTGTACTCTTTTTTCTCATCAGATAACAAAGGTTATTCTTTCATATTGCCAAGTGAACTGGTAAGGTCTTTTAGCAAAACCGCTTAGGTGCGTGGTGATAGATGTGGGGGATGAGATTAGGGTTATAAATATCTAGTGAATGTAAACTACTTCGGTGAATGTAGAGGTGTCAATTGAGTTCAGCTCGATAGCTCAATTTATGACGCATCTAAATTTATGCAAGTTAAATTTAACTTTATTTATTTTTAAATGAGTTGGATTGAGTAGTTCATAAAAGGACTCATTTATTTTTTTAATTAAAAATATAACAAAAATTAAAAAATATTTATACTTTTATTTATAAACAAAAATGTTTTTAAATTGTGATGTTTTGAAATAATATTATTGTAATTATAAAAAATTATCATTAATAAAAGCATTTTGTTAAATGAGCACAATAGCTAGCTCACTTTATTTGATGAGATAATTTCAGCTTATGATTTCATTAAATTTACTTTGAAAAAGATAAGTTGCTTATCTTTTTATTCGAAATCAAACAAAGGTTTATTTTGGCTTTGGTATGAACTGTTATTGTTCGATATAATAAAGGCACAATAGCTCAAGTAGGGGATTTCATTTTCTGCTACTATGTTTTTGAGAGTTACAAAGCACCTATTTTTTATTTTTTTTTTTATATATAGATAATCATATAAAGGTTTTCAAAAAAATAAATAAATAAATACATATTTGGTTCCCAAACCACATAAGTTCCAAGTTTGCTATCAGGTAGTAATTATTGTCCCAAAACCTTCCAAGTCCTTTTAAGTTAGGGTCTAAGTATGATAAATAAGTATTTTTATCACTTAGGATCTAAGATGATTAAGTTCGGAGATTTTAGACTTCAGCTGGTTTTACTTTTAAACATATGTTATATAAGTAATAAAATAACACCCGTTTTTCTTTCACATTTGTTTAAAATTAGGAATAAAAAATTAACAGATGTTTATGTGTTTATGTTGTAATAAAATACATATATGAACACTTCCTCCCTTAGTGGTTTATCTAATAATTTAATATTCGCATCACATATTTAAATCACACTATCTATAATTTTATATGATCTAACAACACTTGTGATCTTTTTCCCCCCTTAAAAAAAGCTCCTTCATAGAAGATTTTTGTTTTCTAAATCGTGTTAAAATACAAATATGTTCTTATTAAATATTTTTGAAATTGAATTTAAATGGAAAATTTGCTGATACTTTCACTTTTCTTAGCTATGATGTTGATATTTTCACTTATTATAAAGCAAAATTAGATTTTTTTTTTCAAATTATCTACAATAATACATTTTAAATTTTATATTAATCAATATAGTATTATTTTCTTGAATTATGATGAATATGAGTTAGTATTAAATTAATGTTAGAGGTATTATTTTTATTATTATAAATTTTAAAAATGTTATAGTTGTTATTTTACTAATATTTTTTAAATTGAGATTTTGAAAAGCCAAAAATAAGAAAAAAAAAATTTATTTGAAACTTATAGAAGGTAGATAAGCCTTTATAAAAATAAAAAGTAATAACTTTTAATTTAAATTTGTCTTTAATAAAGAATATTAAAAAAAAAAACTGCTATGGATAAATTGACATTTTTTAAAAAAATAATATCATGTTTAGTATTCTTGAAATAAAAAAATGTAATCAAGCCCTTTTTAGGAATGGTATCATTTAGGTCACGTTTAGTTTACTAAATATAATCGTAATTATAATCGTAATCGTAATGGAATATAATGTAAAGAAAATAGTATTACTATTACTATTATGGTGTCTAATTGAACTGACGTTTAAAGAAAATGATATAACATTTATTTTTTTTAATTATAAAAATATATTATTTGAATCTAATAAGGTGCTATTTTTATTATTATAAATTTTAATATATTATTTTTATTTTTTTTAAACTGTTAAACTTTAATACTCTAATTATAATAACTAATAAATCTGCTCTCTACATCTTCTCTATATATATATATATATATATATATCTATCATGCTCATTCATTATTATTATTACTTAAAATAATTACTTTTGTTTTCATTAAAAAAAATGAATTATTTAACTTAATTTTATACTTTAATGTTATAAATTTTTTATTAATAAAAAATTATTACAATAATGATAATGTAAAATTTTGTCAATAGCATTCATGCTAATTTTTTTTTTTAATAATCATAATTGGCACATCTACTTAAATTTAATTTTTATATGTTCTATAATAAGTTATTTATTGTTATTCTATCGTTTGGTAAGTATACATATACATAATAAGTTTTTTAATAATCATGATTCACAACATCTACATATATATATCTTTTGTTAAGTCACAGGCCAATATGCACTAATTTTAAATATTTCGGTTTGAAATAGTTGTGGAAAAAAATCCTTACAAATAATTCAGACTCCATTTCCAAAAGAGCGAGTAACATGGAGAAAATGGTTGGAGTAGGAGGAGTATCTCAGTCTCAGAGCTTTCACAACGTGTTCGTCTATGGCAGCCTCATGGCCGACGAAGTTGTTCGCGTTCTCTTGCACAGAGTTCCTCAAACCTCTTCCGCCATTCTCAACGGCTTGTCAGTCTCTCTCTCTTCTTTCTCAATAATCTTTGTTATCGTAGTAAAATTATAATCATCAATCTACTAAAACGATCAATTTTGATTTGTGAATCGGTAATTTGTTTCAAATTTCTTTTCTTTTCTTTTTTTCTTTTAATTTCCTGTTTTGACTTCCGGTCATTATGGAATTCGAATAAATGTGTGCCTTAAACTAATAGGTTTCATCGTTTTAACTCGGATTTTGCTTGGTTATCGCTTTCTTCTTTTTTACTTGCTCATCGTTTTCTTTATGTTTCTTCGGATCGATATTGCTTTGAACCAAATAGGTTTTAATGAAATCTTAATGCTAATTATTGGTCGTTATGATTGCATACTAATTTTGCAGTCATAGGTATAGCATCAAAGGTCGTGTTTATCCGGCAATTCTACCAGTGGAGAATAAGAAAGTCTCTGGAAGGGTAAGTAACTTCTTGAATAAAAAACTCTTGCTTTGTTGTTATGGCCAATAGAGCAAGTTAGATTATTTCTTTTTTTATCGAAAAAAATATTTAATTCCTGATTTACTGATTTGACTTGTTGTCTCATCGCAGTAGACCTACTGTCTTCTTTTTTATATTGTTTTTCAAAACGTTAATGACAAGTGGCAGCTGCTTAGGTAATAAGTTCAATATTGGTCAAATTGGAAAATGTTTCACGAATTGCTTAATATTTTCAAGAGATGCTATTAACTTTATTTCTAGATCCTTGCTGATAGCCTCCTTTTTCGACTTAAGTAGCAGTCAATTAGCTGAAGTAATTCAATCGTTTTCAAATTGTATACTATGCTTAATCAACTGTGGGGTGAGAGATAAATCAATAACTTACCGGCTTTATCTGCATTTGATTATAAAAATAAAATGGTTTTATTCTGTTTATGTAATGTTTTATTTGATGCTGTAACCGAGTTATATGTCATTTTATTTCTATAATGATTGTTGGGGAAATTTTATCATCTCATCTCTTCTATAAAATTGGTTGGTTATCTACAGGTTTTGATGGGTATCACAGATCCTGAATTGAATATCTTAGATGAATTCGAAGATATTGAGTATGATAGGATCACTGTTGAAGTCTCCTTGCTGGTGAGTGTGATCAAGTTTTGTTTCTGTCTAATATTTAAAAACTAATGACATCAATTGCATGATAAAGAGCAATTAGGAGGCTGATTAATAATAAGAATATAAGCTATCTTGTTTATGGTAGCGCTCGAGTGTTCTCCAGTAGGACCTTAAAACAACAATTTGTGAAGTAATTGCTTTTTCGATATTAGATGGCTTTCATTAGAGGCTATAATAAAGGAGAATTGCAGGATAGCTCTGAGAGTTTGCTGGCTAATGCTTACGTTTGGAGCAACAAAAATGATCCAGATTTATATGGAGATTGGGATTTTGAGGTAAATTTATTTCTATTCTTCCTAGGTTGATATTGTAAGTTCATTCTTAATTACTTGCTATGTTGGCTGGTTTTGCATTCTGATTGTTGCTAGGTCTTGCATGCATCTTTATGAATGATTATGGATATTATTTTTATCTGATCACCCTTTGACGAGGGGAGCTGTTGCTTGAAAAAAGTGAAGCGTGCATACTTTTATTTGCCTTGAAATGTTTGATAATTTTTATCTCCATCTAGTTTACATTTTTCCTTGATGTGCGAAATACATTATTGTAGAACTTGTAACTAAGTATCCGGTTGCTATACTTTTTATTCCATTGTTTCTTGCTTTTTGTTTGGATTCTGTCAGTTAATTACTCCTATGAAAACCAATAGGAATGGAGACGAGTACACATGAATGACTTTGTCAAAATGACTGCTAGTTTTGTGGGAGAGTTAGAGCTGCCTGAATCAAAACCAAGAGTTGAAACATATGAATCTTTTTATCAAGAGCTGAGTACTGAAAACCATAATGTGCCTTGAGGTTACAATATGTCAGTACTTTCTTAACCATTTGCACGCTTATTATTTTTATTTATGGTCATTTTGAACAATCTCGTAATATCATGTAATCACTTATTCCTACTCTCATTCTTTCCTTTATGAATGTTGCATTTTATGGTTTATTAAAAACAAATAAATAAATAGCCCAAGCAGTTCTCACCGACACTAAAGCTTCTTTGTGAGACAATAGTATAAGGTCAGTGTTTAATCAGTTGTGTAATGTTATTTAAAAAAAAAAAAAGTAAATAAATAAATAAAACTTTTCTGAGATTGTATAAAAAGTAAATTAAACAATATTTTCATAAATAAAGCATTTGTTCAATGTTTAATGAGTGGTTGTGAAGGTATTCATAGATACAATCATTCATGTCTGGTAGGAACATTTAAACAATATACTTATGTTTTTTATGAGTCTCAATGGTGAGTGTGACTGTGAGTGTGAGTTGTATATTTATATTATGTTGAAAATGTTGGCCTTCCATTATCCAAACCCAAAGACTTTGGTCAATTTTTGTCTATTTTGGTGGTACATTATCGATTTGGTCAAAATTTGTTGACGAAGTGAACTTGGACTCTGTTAATGAGTTTATACTACATGATATCACCATCAACATATTTCTTCTTCTTCTTCTTCCTCTTGTTGGTGTTAGTGTTCTGTTGCATCTCTAAGGAACTCCACGCCAGCATTAGAGTGTGACCAAGCTCCAATAACAATGTTGAATCATTACGTATCATACAATCTCAAAGACGATGAAGAGTCGTCTATGCTACATCAAAACCATCACCATATTCCCAAACAATCTCGTTCTAAACCTTGACTATAAGATGGGCATGAATAAGGAGAAAGGTAAGGGAACTAGGGAAGTGTCCACGAAGCAGACGAAAAAGAAGCAAGAAGAAACGGAGAAGGGGAACAAGGAAAAAGAATGTGCTACCATTTTTTTATAAGATTAAGAGCCTATTTCTAAGTTTTGTCAGAAATTTGGTTATTTTTAAACTATGGCAAACGTAAAACCCATTATAGATAATAAAATCTCTTCAAGTTCTCTATGTGTGTAGTTTGAAATAGAAAATTCTAACCCACCCGGTCGTAAAGATTGAAGAACCACGATGAGCTTTGGTCCAACAAAATAAATATACAATTTAAAATAATTTTATACAATGGTTATTCTATCTTACAAACATATCATCTAACACATATAAGCCACTATATTTGTTTTGTGCAGACAAGTAATTTTTCAAAATGAAGTACTTTTTAATAATTTTTTTTTTTGTGATAGTTTAGTCCATTAGCTTTAAAAAAGTGATATTTTATTCTAATAACATTAAATTTAATGTTTTTCTTCATTTTTAAAATTATATTTTAAAAAATTGTTTCATAAATTATTAATACTAAACCTTTGTTTTCAAATAAATTTGAAAAAATAATAATAATTTTTTCAAAAATACAAAAACTAATTATTTAAATTAAACTGTCACTTTTTCAAAATTGTGGACTGAATTGTCAAAAAAAAAAAATTAATAATAATAATAAACAAACACAGCCATTTGAGATCAATTGTGGACTGAATTGTCAAAAAAAAAATTAATAATAATAATAAACAAACACAGCCATTTGACGTGATCTCATAAGTATCAGTTAGCATGAATAACTACACCGATCAACCCATGAGCTCTAACTTAACAGATAAGCATATTCTATATATATAACTCTAAGAGGGGTATATTTAAATGTGATTTTTATGGATTTTAAAGTTTTTTAAAATTTAGATGAATTTATTTTAGATTTTTTAAGAATGCTTAACAGTATTCAATTAAAACCTTTAAAGGCTTTTTAAAAATTTATAAAAATATTAAGATATATAAAATATCAATAATTTTTAAAAACTTTACTTAATCAAATATTTTTGAGAATTTTAAATATTTTTTTATATATAAATAATGTCTATCACAAATAATATCTACTTCCATGAAATTTTTAGAGACTTTTGAAGAATTTTAAATATTTTTTTATGTATAAATAAATTCTACTAAAAGTAACATCTTTTCCTCTAAGATTTTTGAAGATTTTTTTTTAATTGTCATCTTCTTCAATCATTAATTCTGAACATTGTTGTTTTCATCGATAGATGCTCCGATTACAAAGGAGAGAGAATTCTTGACAATAAGAGCGATATGAGTTTGAAAAAATTGGATTATAGAGAGAAAAGTTGAGATATCGTCCTCTTGAAAGTTTATTAATATATAAATTAAATTTTTCAATCTATATAATATTTTTCTCTTATTTATTACTTTTTTCTTTTTAAGAAAGTAAAAACACACAATTTTATTATTAAAATAAAATAAAATAATATATTTTACAGTTGATAAAGATGCCATAAAATTTAATATTACATGTGTATCTTTTTCTTTTTTAATTTATTTTTAGAAAGATAAGAGCTTATTTAACAATGAATATTTTAATATTTAATTAAGTTTGAGTTTTATATGTTTTTAAATTAAGTTTGAGTTTTATATGTTTTAAATTAAGTTTCTATTATTTTTTGCTTCATTGCATATTCAATATAAAATAATTACATTGTTGATATTTTTAAATATTTTTTTTTTATATTCATATTTTATTATAAAACATAAATAATATGATTTTTTTATTGGAAGGTAGAGTTCGGCTTATATTGGCCTCAGCCCCCTAATCCACAACATTGTTTATATATGTGTATAATATAATAGATAAAAAATTAAATATATGTATTAAATGTGTTATTTTTTACATAAAATTTATACTATAGTAATTTTTTTCTTTTGTATATTTCAATTTTATTATTTTAAATTTATTAGAATTATGAACGTTTTATACTCTTTCATAAAATACTCAATTAAATTTTCATATCTGTAATTGTTGTTTAGTCAAATTAAAATTATATTTTTTGCTATTAGTTATTGTGCATATTATATTAGCCTATGTTCAATCATTATTCATAACAATTGTGTATGTAAGTGTAAGTATGTGATCATATATTAAAAAATATTTATGTAATTCATTTTATACTACCAATAATACAAAAAATATTAAAAATTTATATTTATATCTATATTTTTATACAAAAATATATATTTATATATTAAAATAATTTTTATTTGTCATTTAAAACTTGGCTCTTCTAATATTTTTATAATAATTCCACCCTGATAGAGTTGAATGTAGAAGTTTTTAAATTTTGAATTTTACTTGCTAATGTTAATAGAATGTCAAAATAATGGGATGTTAATATCTTTAAAATGTAAAGGGAAAAAAAGAAAGAAATTGAAAGATGTAAATTTTTTGATAATAAAAGTATATAAAATTATGTAAAAGTTAATATAAGTTTATGAAAATTTATAAAATTCTTAAAATAAAAAGTTTAATAAAATTTATTGAAATTTTAAAAGGTCTATAAAATTTCATATAAAATCTTAAAAAATTTATATAAATCTATAAAAAAAAAAAAAAAAATTTAGATTAAATACATTTCTAAAAAGTGTAACGACATATAATTAGGGGTAAGATAATTATGATGCTACCACAAATATATCTAAACAGATAATGGATGAATATTAGGTAACATATAAACCCTAAAAATAGATCACGTAACGCATCACACAAATCACTTGCTTTCAATTACACAATTTTTATTTTCTCATAGATAGAGACTAAGACTATAGTTCTCTATCATTTTTATCCTCACACTTATATTGACGTAAGCATGGAGTGTTTTTAGAAAGACATTATAATAGTATCTCAACTATTTTTCAAAGACACCATAACAATGTCTCAGCTATCTTCTTGCGCAAGTTCAAAAAACAACATCAACAAAATATATATTTGACATCGCCAACAATAAGGGGGAGGAGGGTCCACGTATCTTAAAATAATTTAAGATATAAACTTCCTTAATAGTTTAAAAAAAATTATTTGTATTAAATTGTGTATAATAATAATTAATGTGACATGTAATTGTCGTACGCTGCAAAATCAAATACTCTAAATAGTTAATACTAATATGTACAGGACCACATGCCATATCTACTTATTCAGCCCATGATAAAATAGAATTATCCTTTGGAGTAAAGTAATGGTATTTGACTATTTGTCATGATGGGGTACAAGACAACTTAAAATATAGTAATTATGTTTGGAAAAAAAATAATATACTTAAAATTTATAATAATTATACCAAATCAAGTTAAATAAAAATGAAAATTTAGGTTTAAATTTAGAAAGATTAATGATTAAATTGTATTAATTTGTAAGATCTTAATTAAGTTAAAAATAAGTTTAAACGCTGTATGGAAAATGGAAATAAAGTTGGATGAAGAAGCAACTCGGATGGCGTTGGAATATTACGCGGCTAAAATTAGCCGATACACTGTATTGCATAAATGGGATATACACGAATATCAATAAAAACAAAACTTTTCCTCGCTGAGTCCCCGACAAAAAAATATTCTACTATAAAGTACAAACGATTGAGGTAGAAGAACTAGATGCTTTCCTCATCTAATAAAATAAACAATTATATTTTCAATAATATTTTCTTGGAATCTTTGATCTCTTATCCAAAATGAATTGATAATTTCTATGCGCGCATGGCAGAGAAATTGAAAGTGGACGAAATAGACAATATCTTTTTGCTGGGTCACTCCTATAATCATCAAGTAAGAAACTTGTTCTTTCTTTTCTTTGATTCATTCAAGTTTTGAAAATTTAACTTATGCTTTGTTGGGTTGCTTTATTTATATCAGATACTTGTAACTAAGTAATTTCATCAACTTCCGTGAAATTCTCTTACGTTATTATCATGATTCACATGGGTATAGACTATAGACAGCAATTGTAATGAACTAATTACGTACGGGCTTTGTATATTCTATTTTTATAAAGATTGCTTAAGATTCAGGTTTTCTTCAAATGGGTACAATACGCAAACCTTGCCCTATATATTAAAGCATAAGAAAAGGGAGATAGTGGAACGAAAATTTTATTATATGGGTAATTGCATTTGCTTTTCCTCTTACATTCCCTCTTTAATTTTCGTGTAGCGACTGGATGTGGATGCTTGACACTTCAAAAAATTATATAAAATTGATAAAATGCTATCAAAAAATTCAAGACACTTTGTGTTGTTGTGTTCTAAATAGAGTATGGGTAACTACAAATGGGAATAGCACTTATTACTACAATTTTCAAATGTTGGTTCAAAACCATAAACAAGTGGTTCTAACCTCCACATCTTTCTCTTTCACTTGAACTAATGTTCTCTTGTATCACTCTCTTCTATATTGGAATGTTTATAGAGAATATACACTGGCTCCAAGTTGATGTGCTTCAAATATGTCATGATTTTCTAAGTTCCCTAATTTATATATGAAGCAACTTACCACCAGCCAAAAGATTACTTGTGGAAGACCTGAAATTAAAAAAAAAAAAGGCACTTTCCTTATTACAAATCTTTTACAAGCACTTTGGTTGTTTTTGTGAAGGTCACGTCTTTGTTGTTTATGTTTGTTATTGATTATTATTCATGAATTTTTCAGGACAGACAAAAGAGAAGAAACGTGGTTGAAATCAGTTTGTGTTTGTAGCTCGAATGGCAACACCTGACTTCTACCAAGCTAAATTTACGGACACTGGTGAGATTTTGACACTCTTAGCATCAGAAGGAGTTGAGTTCCTTCAAACTAGTGAAGGAAAGGTACTCCTTAAAACATGTTTCTTTCTTTTTGCCCCCAATTCTATGCTTCTCCTCCCTGTTTCTTGTCATTTTTACACCCAATTACTTCATGTACCTCATTGCTATATTTCACGTTCAACATATATAAGTGAAAATTCATCCCTGATAAAGGCCAACTTAATAAATTCTGAGTACTTTCTTAGGTACATCATGAGTTTTGGTCTCAGGTAGTTCAAGAAAACGGTAGACAAAGTTTCTAAAAGATTTCAATGGCTGCATTTACTTTAGGTTAGTCTAATGGTGATAAAAAGAAAATTGGATGTAACGTAGAAAGACCCATTTTCGTAACTATGAAACGGGATGTTACATTAATGTATCTAGTTCTTGAATCTTACAACATGATTGCTCGGATATGGACTAAAAAGAATTGGTCTTTTGCAAACCAACTGGTAAATTTAGATTTTAGGTTATATTGTGTCGGCTGAACTACACAAATATTACCTAAATTTTGTTCACATCCTACACTTTTGGTCCCGTTATTATCCTTTCTTATGATTCGGTCTTTTTATCTTTTAATTTTCACACATTTGGTCTAAAATTTGAGAGCAACTTGAAATTGAACTTCAAAAGTATAAAAAGGTAAGAGGATCAAAGTGTAAACCTTAAAAAAAAAAAATAAAGGGACTAAATTGTAAGAAGAAAAATAAGGGGGGTTAAAGTGTGAAAATGAAAAAGTTAAGGACTAAATCATAAGGGGGGGAAAAGTAAGGGGTCAAAGTGTAGAATGTGAATTTTTTTGGACCACTTATGTAGTTTAGCCTATTGTGTTTAAATAAACCATTCAAACAAGGATGTATTCTGATAAATATAACAGAAATTTTGTTTTGGCTGTGATATCAGGTACCCTTGTCATATTGCAAAGGGAAAATAATTTGCCTCTTCTTCTCTGCAAATTGGTGCAAGCCTTGCAAAGCTTTCACTCCCCATCTAGTTCAGCTTTATCATGTTCTTAGAACAGAAGGTAAAGACCTAGAGATCATCTTCATCTCCTTTGACCGTGACGATAACAATTTCAAAGAACATTACAAGTGCATGCCATGGCTGGCTGTCCCATTTGATGTAAATCTACATAAACGGTTGAGTGACAGGTACCGGGTTGATCAAATTCCATCACTCATTCCATTAAGTTCAAAGGGAGTATCAATCAATGAAGATTTGATTGGGATAATTGAGGATTATGGTGCGGAAGCATTTCCATTCACTAGAGAGAGGATAGAAGAATTGAAGGGGATTGATAAAGCAAAGCGGGAAGGGGGTAATCTACAAGAGCTTTTGGCACATGAAGGAAGAAACTACGTGGTTTCTAGAGATGGTAAACAGGTAACTAGTTTATAATTATTTAAACAATAGCAATCTCATGTGTGGATTTTTGTAAAAGGTTTGGAAAATTGGCTTATGCATCCTTTGAACACTAAAAGATTGGAATTTTCAAGGGTGTTGGTAGTTTTTTGCAGGATTGTAAAAGCCTATATTTTCAAGCATTAACGGTAAAACTAAGGGCTCGTTTGAATGTATTGCTTATAATAGTTATTTTAGAATAAGTGATTTTAAATGAAGTAATTTGATTAAAAGTGGTTTAAAGATAAGCTTTAAGTTATTTGATATAAAATTACTAGTAGTGGTATAGAGTGACACTCTAGTAATTAATTTGGAAAAAAAGAATGTGTCATAAACTACTCAATATTAAATATTACTTATTTTTTTCTAAAAATACAAATTATCAAAATTTTGGAATCATTTCTCATGGAGATTGCCAAAACACGCTTTAAAGTGTTTTAAGGCATTTGAAACTACTTACAACAAAAAAAAAAAATGATTCCAAATGGACCTCCAACGTAAGTTGAAAAAAATTTATTGGAATCATTTTGAGTAAAAGTTTTCATTACTGCCCATTTGCAGGTATCAGTATCCAAATTTGTAGGGAAGACTATTGGCCTGTATTTTGGTGCATATTGGAGCCCTCCTTGCCGTGCTTTCACAGCAAAACTCAAAGAAGCATACAGCGAGCTCGTGAGTAATACTCACGATCAATGCTTTGAAATAATTCTGGTCTCTACTGATAGAGATTTTGAAGAGTTCGAACTCAATGTAAATAGCATGCCATGGCTTGCAATTCCATTCGAGGACAAAACACGACAAGATCTTTGTCGAATCTTTGACACGAAAGAGATTCCAGCTTTGGTGATCATTGGACCAGATGGAAAGGCTACTAACACAGAGGGAAGGGCTATGATATCTTTGTATGGTGCTAAAGCTTTCCCATTCACAGATTCAAGAATCAAAGAAATAGAAGCAGCCTTGAAAAAGGAAGGAGAGGTATTGCCTTCTCAAGTAAAGGATATAAAACATGAGCATTTGCTGAAGCTCGATATGGCCAAAGCATATGTTTGTGATTATTGCAAACTGAAGGGCAGGTTCTGGGCATTTTCATGCGATGTGTGTGACTATGACCTTCATCCAAATTGTGTGGAGAAAGCATGTTAAGGTATTATTTTGAAGAGTCTTGATTTTAGAACCATATATAATAGAATATTGGAAACTATTGTAACCTTTTTATATAAATTGATGTTATGAGAATTAGAAGATGAACACCAGATCGCAAGAAACACAAGCTGATTAATGCACTTTTGTAACCCCTTTCTTGATTGAGAACTTGGCTGTAAAGCCTTACACAGTATACAAGTAAAGAAGAAAGAAAAACTGTAATGAGTCTCGAGTGAGACTCCTCTACTTATAGACAAACTAAACTAACTAAACAAAGACTTTACATCACACAGATCATCACGCGTCCACGTCGTCTCCCCACGTGTCACTGCATACATCATCATTGGCACCAAAAACTACAAATTCTCCACCTTGAGCCAAGGATGGTGTCATCTAGTGCTTCTGCGTCTGATCACTGCCTTCAAACTCATTCTTCTCCACAATCCTTACTATGTTTTTACATAACGAGAATTTATGCAAAGGAACTACCTTCGTAAGCATGTCTGCTGGATTTTCTTGGGTGTGTATCTTCTTCAACTCCACCAGCTTCTCCTCAGTTATACTTCTGATAAAATGGAACTTCACATCAATATGTTTGGTGCGCTCGTGGTGCTGAGGGTTTCTCGACAAATGGATTGCTCCCTGACTGTCACAGAAAACAACTACTTTGTCTTGCACAAACCCCAGCTCCTCGGTAATGCCCTTGAGCCACAGCCCTTCCTTCACAGCCTCTGCAGCAGCTACATACTGTTGCTCACAATGGTATATATGATTTTACGCAAGTGCACGTGTCGCAAACAAGTAATATAATGATAAGAAATATCGTTCCCACGGAGATTGGAATACTAGAAAATATCGTAAAAATTAACTATTAAAATCAATGTTTTGTGTTTTTGTTTATTAAAATAAAATAAATAAATAAAATAAAATAAATAATACGAGAGAACAAGAGTGAAAACACTGAAACAACGTTCAACAAGAAGGATATCACAAATCACAGATAGATAAATCAGTTAGGATTGCGAATATGACAAGTGATGTAGACAAACTGCTTTGCTACAGCAATGCTGTAGCAAAGTGATGCTGTAGCAATGCTGCAGCAAAGTATACCAGTAACTCGAATTTCAAAAATTCACAAAGGATTCTTCCGAATCTGCAATGTTTATATATTCTATGACTCAATGAAGCATATTCCTATGCAAAACTGAATCTAAGAACAACGTTCATGCACAAATTCTTTTGAGTTATGTGAGGTAATTATATATTCCTATATCAATTTCTTCACACTATTCTAGCTTTATCTAACTTAAAATTAACCTTTCCAGATTCAATTTCAGTCTATTATTCTATCAATTGTTGATCAAGCAATCAATAAGAATGAATCAATTAATCAAGCGTAGAATAACTAGCATCCTTTACCAAGCAAAGCACAGTTTTATGAAATTAAAGCACAAAGTCTACATACACTTGCATATCCACAATCCTAACTGAATGAGAATTTAGCCAAGCATATTTATAAAATTAAACATCAAATTATATATGCTCAAAATCAGATCCATATGGTTTAGAGAATTTAGAAGAATCAAATAATAAAGAAATAATGAAATAAATAAATAAATCCCTTAAATCAACCCTAAACCAATTGGATTATGATCCTTTGTCTCGTTCTTGCTTTCTCTTCAATGAAAGTCCTTGCAAATCAAGCTTCAATTGATCTCTTTCCAAAGTCAAATTGATCCCCTGTTTTGCCTCTCCTTCCTTGCACCAAATCTGTCCAGAATTTGGGGTTGCTATCTGCTGTATTTTTCCTCCTTGCTGCTGGTGATTTGTTCTCTGTTTTCTGTTCAGATTTCACGTATGTTTACCTCCCTTTGTTGCGCCTCCTGCTGCTCAGAATATGGCCTGATCTGTGTTTTTATTTTCTGCCGCAGAATCACACTCTAATCAGCCCCTGTTTTTGCTCTTTTATATTAGGTTTAATTAGAGACAAATTTTGGTGTGTTAATTTCCAATATTATCCCTCAAAAGGTGAGTTAATGAAAGCACAAAATCGTCCTTTTCCTTTAGTGTCCAAATCAGCCCTTGAATTCTTGATTCCACATCAGCTCTGTTTTGGCGTTGATTTCCTGGTATGGTTTTGCTGCAGCAATGCTGTAGCAAAGCTGCAGCAAAGTTGTATTTTTGCATTTTCTTTGTTGTTTTCTTTATTTCCTGCAAGGGCAATGAAAATATAATGAGTGCACATCAAAATATAATTCTTTTTGACACATTTCATAATTATTTTGAGTTTATTATCAAAGAATTCATTTAAATCACAAAACCCACAAATAGTGTATAAATGATTAAAATGTGTGGATATTCTCAAATTAACAAACAAGTATTTATGAATAAGAGCTAATAATACTCTAATAAATTAGAGTTATCAACTCCCCCAAATTTAGCATCTTGCTTGTCCTCAAGCAATAATTTATATGATGATTTGCAAGTGACCATTGAAAACAAAGGTTTCAACTCACGTTAAGAACATAGTTGTCAACTAATAAATAAACTAGACTTGTTTCAACATTAGAAAGAAGAGATCTCAAATTCATGGTCCAAATTGATTTTTCTCAAATGTTAGTTTCAATGTCTCAAACTCATTCCAAAACAACCCCATGTGTGTGTGTGATGTCTCATAATTTGTTATTTGATATTTCCCCCCAAACTTAGGTAATTTATGTTCCTTAAGCTTAAAATCATGCCTCCATATGTTGGTCTTTTAAATCCCTCTCCACTAATGTAGATGTTCACTAATCAAAGATCAAAAGGACTTAAATAAGCTTGAAATGTAAGGCAAGGGTAAAGGTAAGGTGAAAGTCATATTTAGGTATCATACCCCACAAGCACAAACACTATTCAAGAATACTTTTGGACTCTTTATTTACATTGCTACCACCAAACTTTTCTTCATTCATTTTTTTTTTTTTTTTTTTTGAGTGAATCTGTTTTGCTGCAGCAATGCTGTAGCAAAGCTGCAGCAAAGTTGTTTCCAGATTTCTCTCTCTTTTTTTTTTTTTTGAATGAAGGATCGATCTCAATATAATCAACAAGAGTGATTCTCATCATAATCAAAATCATTTTCAACACCATAAATTTCTTTCTTCCAAGAGGCATAAACCTTTCTAACAACAATTCATACAGATAGTAATGCACTTGTGAGGTAAAGGTCAAAGGATATGCAAATAAGGAGATGCTAAGTTTTTATGTGGGTGTTGACAAAAAGAATTTGATCATTCATGGCTCAAATTAGGTGTGCAAATGAAATATATTTTTAACCAAGGTTAGCACGAAAAGCACAATCGAATCCAAAGAAGGCCTAAATCATTTCATTGAGTTGTGAACTTTCTAGAATTTCGCTTTGAGAAATTCTCCAAACCAATTCTAGAGGCTCAAACTCTCCCATAAACTACCTTTATTCAAAGTTTATATCAAACAAACAAACAAGTTGACCGTGCATAGGAGTGGTGGGTATATATCACAAAATGAGTTTTCAACGTTTTTTTTTTTTTTTTACTAACACTTAATCAAATCAGTTTTTTCTCATAAAGCAAGATATCTCCTCTAATACTTTGACAAGTTAGTTTCTTTTTAGGACCAAGATAACAACATGAAATTAATGACAACCTTAGATCAAGCAATTCATCATAACACCATAGCAGATTGCACATCATAAAATTAACATTCAGCATAGTGATCACATCAATTCCATCAATTTCGCAGCTCAACAGTAGAGACATTAGATAGTAAACACAGTAAACAAATCAGATAGTAAACAGCAAATTCATCCCCCCAAACTTAAAACAAGCATTGTCCTCAGTGCTCATAACTAAACAGATCAGTCAGCAGGCAAAAAGGGCAGAAAGAAAACAAAATAAAAATGACAAAGTAACGAGACTGCCCTGTTATTGCTGTGTTGCTCCCGTGAATGAACAATTTGGTGAATATGAACCAATATAGCAACACCCAGTTGTTATTGGTGTGGGGAGGATCTGAACAACACGAATTGCTAACCCGAACAACCATGAAAACTGATTTTGAAGTCCAAATTTTTGAAGCGTGAGTAGCGAGGACGGCTTGAAGTGGATGGCTGGTATCGGTGAGGCGTGGAAATGGGCGGAGTGTTGGGTCTTATGGGTAGCGCCTGGATGAGGGGCTGGTGGCTAGGCAACCATTCGCCTGAACGATTGGGGGTGCTCGGGTGTGTGAGGGAGGTTGATGGTAGTGGGGTGCGGTGCCGAATGAGAGGAAAATTCTGGGATGTTCGGGATGTTGATGAGGGGTTGGGTCTTCTAGATTGTGGCGTTGGCGAGTGGTGGACGGAGTGTTGGCGAGGTGAGAGGTGCTCGGGGGATGTGGGTGAGAAGGAAGGGAGACGAGATTGTGAGAGGTGCTCGTGGGGGAGGGGTGATTTATGGGTGACCCGGGTTGCTGATCCGGGCAGATTTTTTTTTTTTTTTTTAATTGGCTGGTGTAGATCCAAAAATATTTCATGGGCTAATCCCCATTTAAGCCCAATCTGAAGCTCCAAAATAAGTTTACAACCTCCATTAAAGCCCATTCCATAAAACTGATTATTAAGCCATGCCCAGCATGCCTGATCCGAAATGAACGAAGAACAACATAGACTTTGCTCTAGCTTTGCTGCAGCATTGTTGCAGCAAAATTTTCCAGTTTTTGTATTATGATAGTTTTTGGTCCTGTGGTTCTTCTCCCCTGTTCTCTTCTATCCCATACTTATATCTCCATCAAAACTCAAAATTTAAGCACTGAAAATAAGCCCAACCAACGTAGAATTTTGCTCAAATAAAGGCAGTGTAGAACTTTGCTTTTGCTTTGCTTTTCTCTTGCTCTCACTCATTGGGATGACCTGAAAATGCAGAAAAGAAACTTCTAAGCAAAAGAACTCATACAATTGAATTGAATTAAAAATTAAAAACTAAAAATTAAGAAAAACTAAGAAAAGTGAAGAAACATGGGTTGCCTCCCATGAGCGCTTGTGTTAGAGTCGACAGCCCGACTTTTTGCTTGATCATGCTTCGGTGAGAGGGATAGAGGACTGCTCCCTATCAACATTTTCTCCCCAATAAGGTTTGATACGTTGGCCATTGACTTGAAATTTTCTACCAGATTTTTCCTCCATTAATTCTACTGCTCCGGAAGTGAAAACCTTTGTAATTTGGAATGGTCCCGACCAGCGGGTCTTTAATTTACCAGGGAAGATTCTCAATCTTGAGTTGAATAATAACACCTGCTGCCCAACCTCAAAGTTTCTTGGAGTGATTTTTCTATCATGCCATTTTTTGGTTTTCTCTTTGTATAACTTAGCATTTTCATAAGCATGGTTTCTGAATTCATCCATTTCATTGAGTTGTATTAGTCTCTTTTCACCAGCAGCTTGCATATCAAAATTTAACTTTTTGATGGCCCAATATGCCTTGTGTTCAAGTTCAACTGGAAGATGACAAGCTTTCCCAAATACCAACCTATAAGGAGACATGCCCAACGGTGTTTTGAATGCAGTTCTGTATGCCCAAAGTGCGTCATCTAACCTCATAGCCCAATCTTTTCTAGAAGGACCAACTGTTTTCTCCAGAATTCTCTTTATTTCTCGGTTGGAGATTTCCACTTGACCACTCGTTTGTGCATGATATGGTGTGGCGACCTTATGTTTGACTCCATACTTGGCAAGCAAGATAGAAAATTGTTTATTGCAAAAATGTTTTCCACCATCACTGATAATGGCGCGTGGAGTTCCAAAGTGTGAGAATATGTTTTTCTTGAGGAATTTCACTACCACCTTGGCATCGTTAGTTGGGAGTGCAACAGCTTCAACCCATTTGGGGACATAATCAACAGCTACAAGGATGTACTGATTTCCATAACTTGAAGGAAATGGTCCCATAAAATCTATTCCCCAGACATCAAATAATTCCACTTCTAGAATGTTGTTAAGTGGCATTTCTTGCTTTCTAGAGATGTTACCTACCCGTTGGCATCTATCACATTGCAACACGAAACTGTGGGCATCTTTGTACAGGGTAGGCCAATAAAATCCAGATTGCAAGACCTTAGAAACAGTTCTTGTTCCTCCAAAATGTCCTCCATATTGGGAGTCATGGCATTGTTGTAAGACACCCTCTATTTCTTCTTCCGGAATACATCTCCTAATCATTTGGTCTGCACATTGCTTAAACAAGAAAGGTTCATCCCAATAATAAAACTTAACATCGTGGAAAAACTTTTTCTTTTGTTGATGGGTCAAGTCAGGAGGCATCAGTCCACTCACCAAAAAGTTCACAAAATCTGCATACCATGGTATTGAAGCTTGAGAAACTGCGAATAGTTGTTCATCAGGAAAATTTTCATTAATGTCGATTGATTGCTCGTTTTTTTGTTCCAACCTGGAGAGATGGTCAGCTACCTGATTTTCAGTTCCTTTCCGATCTTTAATTTCCAAATCAAATTCTTGCAATAATAAAACCCAACGAATGAGTCTCGGTTTGGCATCCTTCTTGGCTATGAGATATTTAATGGCAGAGTGGTCAGTGTAGACAACTACCTTGGTTCCAATTAAGTACGACCGAAATTTGTCGAATGCAAAGACTACAGCTAACAATTCTTTCTCTGTAACTGTGTAGTTTAATTGGGCTTCTTGCAAAGTTTTGCTTGCATAATAAATGGAATGGAACACCTTGTTTTTTCGCTGCCCCAAAACAGCTCCGATTGCCATATCACTAGCATCACACATAAGTTCAAAAGGAGAAGACCAATCTGGCGCTACAATGATAGGAGCTGACACAAGTTTATTCTTCAATTCAAGAAAGGCCTGCAAACAGGCTTCATCAAAGCAAAATGGTTGGTCTTTTTCGAGTAGAGTACATAGGGGTTTTGAAATTTTGGAGAAGTCTTTGATGAAACGCCTATAAAACCCCGCATGACCAAGAAAACTACGAATTCCCTTTACTGAATTTGGTGATGGCAATTTTTCTATTGTCTCAATTTTCGCCTTATCAACTTCAAGACCACTCTTAGATACCTTGTGTCCTAATACAATTCCTTCTTTTACCATAAAATGACATTTTTCCCAATTCAGGACTAGGTTGGTTTCTTCACAACGATGTAGAACTGCAGCCAAATTTCGCAAACATGAGTCATATGAGTCTCCAAATACTGAGAAGTCATCCATAAAAACTTCCACAAATTGATCTATCATATCGGTAAAGATTGCCATCATACACCTTTGAAAAGTAGCTGGTGCATTGCATAATCCGAACGGCATCCTTCGAAAAGCAAAAGTACCATAGGGACATGTAAAGGTTGTTTTGTGTTGGTCCTCAGGATCTATGGCAATCTGATTGTACCCGGAATACCCATCTAGGAAGCAATAGAATTCTTTTCCTGCAAGGCGATCTAGCATCTGGTCTATGAAAGAGAGGGGGAAATGATCTTTTCTAGTGCCTTTGTTCAATCTCCTAAAATCCATACAAACTCTCCAACCAGTGACTACTCTTGTAGGAATTAATTCATTATTAGCATTCTCCACCACAGTCATACCTCCTTTCTTAGGAACACATTGAACTGGACTGACCCATGAGCTGTCGGAGATAGGATAAATAATTCCAGCATCGAGCCATTTAATGACTTCTTTTTTAACAACTTCCTTCATGATTGGATTAAGTCTTCTCTGAGCTTCTATGGACCCTGTTGCACCATCTTCAAGCAATATTTTGTGCATACAGAATGAGGGACTAATACCCTTTATATCAGCAATAGTCCATCCAATGGCCTTTTTGTGCCCTTTCAAGATATCAAGTAACTGAAGTTCTTGTTTTTCTGATAATTGAGCTGAAATGATGACAGGAAGAGTGGAAGATTCACCCAGGTACGCATATTTCAAATGAGTTGGGAGGGGTTTCAATTCCAAAGTTGGTGGTTCAACGATTGAGGGTTTAGGAACCTTGAATTCCCGAGAAGACAAGTCTAAGGACTCAAACTTGTTTTTCGATTTAAAATAGGTATTTCCTGTTTGTACCAACTTGAGTTTCTCTTCATTTTCTTCACATTCTGATTCATGTTGCAGCAAAGATGTATCTGATGTAGCATAGCAACAGTTTTCAACAGCTTCAGATACCAATGAGTCGATAACTGAGATGGATGAGCATTCTTCCAAATCGTTGGGAAATTTCATGGCTTGAAATACATTAAAAGTGACTTGCTCATCTTGAACTCTCATGGTTAATTCTCCCTTTTGAACATCAATTAGAGTCCGTCCTGTGGCCAAAAATGGTCGACCCAAGATAATAGGCACCTCGCGGTCTGCTTCATAATCTAGCACAATGAAATCCACAGGAAAAATAAATTTGTCAACCTTAACCAAAACATCTTCAATTTTTCCTTCTGGATGAGCAATAGAACGATCAGCTAATTGCAAAGAGACTGTAGTAGGTCTAGCTTCACCAATGCCCAATTTCTTAAAAATTGACATAGGCATCAAATTAATGCTTGCTCCCAAATCACACAAGGCCTTGCCAAAATACTGATTACCAATGGAACATGGAATTGTGAAACTTCCTGGATCCTTAAGCTTAGGAGGAAGTTTATTTTGCAGCATGGCACTACTGTCGCTTGTTAAAGCTACCGTTTCAAATTCACCAAACCGTCTTTTCTTGGTTAAGATGTCTTTCATGAACTTAACGTAATTTGGCATTTGCTCTAATGCTTCAACCAAGGGAATATTAATGTGTAGCTGCTTAAGAACATCTAGAAATCTTCTGAATTGTAGATCTTGCTGCTGTTTTTGAAACCTTTGAGGGAATGGAGGAGGTGGTCGGTGTTGCTGCGAACTTTGCTGCAGCAATGCTGTAGCATTTTGGGTACCAGAATTTTCTGACCTTGTCAGAACTGATTCAGATTTGTCCTGTTCTTTTATCTCGTTATCTTGGACTACGATACTTTCCTTTTGACTTATTTTCTGTCCAATTGGTTCCTCTAATTCTTTCCCACTCCGTAAAGTAATAGCTTTGCAAAATTCCTTTCCTTCCCTCCTTGGAATTTCGGTGTCACTTGGAAGTGTACCTTGTGGTCTATTCTTAAGTTCATTAGCAAGCTGACCCACTTGGTTTTCTAGGTTCCTCATTGATGCAGCTTGGCTTTGGAGAATTGCATCATTCTTCGCCATGTACTCTTTAAGTAGAGATTCCAACGAACTAGTTGATTCACTTGGTTGGTTTCTCTGTGGCTGTTGCTGAAATCCTGGTGGGAATGTAGGTCGATTAGGCATAGTATGGTTAACTTGACCACCACCTTGATTGTTCCAAGAGAAATTAGGGTGTTGCCTCCACCCTGGGTTATATGTGTTGGAGTACGGATTGTGGTTCCTGTTGACATTACTCACAAAACAAGCTGATTCAGGATTTGAAGGACAATTTTCAAACACATGAGACCCCGAACAGTAGACGCATGAAATTCCTGAATCTTGAATTGAATTCACATTTGCTGTCATATGCTGATTCTTCAACAGATTAACCAAGGATGACACTTGAGCTGTAAGTGCCGTAACATCATTAACCTCATGCACACCAGCCACTCTTTTTGCAGCTGCAACTCTGTCCATTGGCCATTGATAATTATTGCTGGCCATCCTCTCAAGTAGATCATAGGCTTCATTGTAAGACTTGGCTAAAAGAGCTCCATTAGCAGATGCATCAACAATTGTTCTCGTTTGAGCATTGAGACCATTGTAGAAAGTCTCCATTTGGATCCAATGAGGTATACCATGGTGAGGACATTTCCTTAACAATTCTTTAAATCTTTCCCAAGCTTCATATAGAGATTCTCCATCCAATTGTTGATAGGAGGTGATGTCATTCCTCAATTTAGCATTCTTTGTTGGTGGGAAGTATTTCATCAAGAATTTCTCAGCTAAGTCATTCCAAGTTGCAATAGAGTCAGGTGGTAAGGAGTTAAGCCATGCTCTAGCGCGATCTCTTAAAGAGTAAGGAAATAATTTGAGCCTAAATGCTTCCTCAGTTACCCCTGTCCATTTAAATGAGTCACTGACTTCAATAAATAATTTGAGATGTAGATGAGGATCTTCTGTAGGTAACCCACTGAATTGCCCGACTGTTTGTAGCATCTGAAACATCACTGGTTTTAACTCAAAGTGAGTTGCTTGAATGTTTGGTCTTGTGATGCTTGGATTTAACCCTTCTAGCATGGGCAATGCATATTCATTCAAAGCTCTGTCCCTATCATCCATTGGAGGTATCAAATTGATTGCATTGTTTAAATTCTGTTCATGGCCATTGTTTCCGTTCCCTGCTTGTGCCATATCTTCAATCTGAGCGAAACCTTGTTGTTCTCTTCTTCTTAGTCTGAAAGTACGTTCAATCTCGGGATCGAAGGGTAGGATATCCTTGTCGCGAAATCTGCTCATACAAAAGACACAGAAGAGATATTAGATAACAAAAATTAAATAATAACAAAAGTCGATTTCTACGAATAATTTCTAACGTTGTCAATCCCCGGCAACGGCGCCAAAAACTTGTTGCTCACAATGGTATATATGATTTTACGCAAGTGCACGTGTCGCAAACAAGTAATATAATGATAAGAAATATCGTTCCCACGGAGATTGGAATACTAGAAAATATCGTAAAAATTAACTATTAAAATCAATGTTTTGTGTTTTTGTTTATTAAAATAAAATAAATAAATAAAATAAAATAAATAATACGAGAGAACAAGAGTGAAAACACTGAAACAACGTTCAACAAGAAGGATATCACAAATCACAGATAGATAAATCAGTTAGGATTGCGAATATGACAAGTGATGTAGACAAACTGCTTTGCTACAGCAATGCTGTAGCAAAGTGATGCTGTAGCAATGCTGCAGCAAAGTATACCAGTAACTCGAATTTCAAAAATTCACAAAGGATTCTTCCGAATCTGCAATGTTTATATATTCTATGACTCAATGAAGCATATTCCTATGCAAAACTGAATCTAAGAACAACGTTCATGCACAAATTCTTTTGAGTTATGTGAGGTAATTATATATTCCTATATCAATTTCTTCACACTATTCTAGCTTTATCTAACTTAAAATTAACCTTTCCAGATTCAATTTCAGTCTATTATCCTATCAATTGTTGATCAAGCAATCAATAAGAATGAATCAATTAATCAAGCGTAGAATAACTAGCATCCTTTACCAAGCAAAGCACAGTTTTATGAAATTAAAGCACAAAGTCTAAATACACTTGCATATCCACAATCCTAACTGAATGAGAATTTAGCCAAGCATATTTATAAAATTAAACATCAAATTATATATGCTCAAAATCAGATCCATATGGTTTAGAGAATTTAGAAGAATCAAATAATAAAGAAATAATGAAATAAATAAATAAATCCCTTAAATCAACCCTAAACCAATTGGATTATGATCCTTTGTCTCGTTCTTGCTTTCTCTTCAATGAAAGTCCTTGCAAATCAAGCTTCAATTGATCTCTTTCCAAAGTCAAATTGATCCCCTGTTTTGCCTCTCCTTCCTTGCACCAAATCTGTCCAGAATTTGGGGTTGCTATCTGCTGTGTTTTTCCTCCTTGCTGCTGGTGATTTGTTCTCTGTTTTCTGTTCAGATTTCACGTATGTTTACCTCCCTTTGTTGCGCCTCCTGCTGCTCAGAATATGGCCTGATCTGTGTTTTTATTTTCTGCCGCAGAATCACACTCTAATCAGCCCCTGTTTTTGCTCTTTTATATTAGGTTTAATTATAGACAAATTTTGGTGTGTTAATTTCCAATATTATCCCTCAAAAGGTGAGTTAATGAAAGCACAAAATCGTCCTTTTCCTTTAGTGTCCAAATCAGCCCTTGAATTCTTGATTCCACATCAGCTCTGTTTTGGCGTTGATTTCCTGGTATGGTTTTGCTGCAGCAATGCTGTAGCAAAGCTGCAGCAAAGTTGTATTTTTGCATTTTCTTTGTTGTTTTCTTTATTTCCTGCAAGGGCAATGAAAATATAATGAGTGCACATCAAAATATAATTCTTTTTGACACATTTCATAATTATTTTGAGTTTATTATCAAAGAATTCATTTAAATCACAAAACCCACAAATAGTGTATAAATGATTAAAATGTGTGGATATTCTCAAATTAACAAACAAGTATTTATGAATAAGAGCTAATAATACTCTAATAAATTAGAGTTATCACATACTCTGCTTCTGTGGAAGACAGAGCCACTACCCTCTGCAGATTGGCTTTCCAGCTCACCAAACCACCTCCAAATTCGAAAAGGTAGCCTGTTAAGGATCTTCTTCTGTCTAGATCACCAGCAAAGTCAGAGTCTACAAACCCCACCACTTTAGGCTCCTTTTCTTGTTTGCTGAACATCAAACTAGTGGCTGCAGACCCTCTCAGGTATCTGAATAGCCACTTGACTGCTTCCCAGTGCTTCCTTCCCGGCTTACTCATGTACCTGCTTACTAGACTTGCACTGTGAGCCAAATCAGGCCTAGTGCAGACCATAAGGTACATTATACACCCCACTGCATTAGCATATGGAACTCTCTCCATATAATCTTCCTCCTCACTTGTCACTGGTCCACATGAAGCTGACAGTTTAAAGTGTGCTGCTAAAGGAGTTGACACTGGATTAACATCAAGCATTCCAAACTGTTGCAGCAACTTCTTCACATAGCGAGTTTGAGACAAAAACAATTTCTTTTCATCTCTGTCCCTCCAAATCTCCATGCCCAAAATCCTCTTGGCTTGGCCTAGTTCCTTCATGTCAAACTCAGCTCCCAAAAGCCTTTTAATTCTCTCCACCTCTGCCTTGTTTCTGCTAGCAACAAGCATATCATCCACATACAAAAGCAGGTACACTGTATCTTTGTTACCAGTGTTGCGCAAGTAAACACACGGGTCATACTCACTTCTTTGAAAACCTACACTTATCATATACTCATCAAAGCACCTATACCAGCACCTTGGCGACTGCTTCAGCCCATACAGGGATTTCTTCAGTAAGCATATCAGATGCTCCTTACCAGGCAACTCAAAACCTGCAGGCTGTTCCATGTAGATCTTCTCATCCAGCCTTCCATGTAGAAAGGCAGTCTTTACATCAAGCTGCTCCAGCTCCATGCTGTATTGAGTCACAATTGACAGCAAGATCCTGATTGAGGTATGTTTCACCACAGGAGAAAAGATCTCGTTAAAGTCTACTCCTTCTCTTTGAGTGAACCCCTTAGCCACCAGCCTTGACTTATACCTGGGCAGCTCCACTCCAGGAACTCCATCCTTCCTCTTATACAGCCATCTGCATGACACAGTTTTCACCTTCTCTGGTCTGCTCACCAGTTCCCAAGTTTCATTTTTCATTAGTGAGTCCATCTCTTCCTGCATTGACCCTATCCACTTACTTGCCTCCTCACAGTTAATGGCTTCTTCATAGGTACGAGGATCAGAGTTAACAAGTGCAGACGCCGCATTGAATGCATATGCAATGAGATTGGCTCCACTTCTACTTGTGTCATCCTCCTCATCTTCGTATCTAACAGGCCTTCTTGTTTCTCTTCTCTTTCTGTCTCTTGCCAGTTGATAATCTCTCAGACTATCCTGATGATCCTGTGGGAGATCAGGTATATCATCACCATCTACACCACTTTGGTCAGGCTGTCCTCCAACAACCTCCACCTCAATGTCAAGTAGCCTTCCAGTGCTGTTTTCTTTGTTCACAGGGGTCTTCATATACATTTCTTCCTCTCTAAATACAACATCTCTGCTGATCACACACTTCGCACTCACTGGATCCCAAAGCTTATACCCCTTAACTCCATCAGGGTATCCAAGGAAGATGCATTTTACTGCTCTCGGTTCCAGCTTGTCCATTTTTCTATGCATGTAGGCTACACAACCAAACACCTTCAGTGTTTCATAGGTTGCTGGCTTACCTATCCACTTTTCTTCTGGTGTCATGAAATCAATTGCTGTTGAGGGGCTTCTGTTTATGCAGAAGCATGCAGTGTGCAAAGCTTCTGCCCAGAATTTCTTAGGTAAATCAGAGCTTACTAGTAGGCACCTTACCCTTTCCAAAAGCGTTCTATTCAATCTTTCAGCCACCCCATTCTGTTGGGGTGTATATGTCACTGTCCTATGCCTGTTAATGCCACACTCTCTGCAGAATTTGTTAAACTCTTCATTGCAATATTCCAGCCCATTGTCAGTTATGAGACATTTGATCAACTTACCTGACTGAAGTTCAACCTGCAGTTTCCATGCTTTGAATTTTTGCAGAGTCTCATCTTTAGTCTTGAGAGTGTACACCCATGCTTTCCTGGTGAAGTCATCTATGAAAGATATGAAGAACCTGGAGCCACTCAGAGATAGAGTTTGGGTGGGACCCCATAAATCTGAGTGTATGTAAGCTAATTTCTCACCAGTCTTCATTTCTGATCGTGCAAACTTCACTCTTGTTGACTTCCCCATTACACACTGCTCACAAAATGGCAGCTTGCTTAGCCTCACATTCCCAAGAACACCTTGCTTGTGGAGCTCCTGCAACCCTCTTTCACCAATATGGGCCAGCCTGTAATGCCACAATCTGAGTTTTGCTTCGCACTTATCCTCAGCAACATCAACAGTGGGGTTAGAGGCTTCTATTTTCAATACATAGATTCCATTTTTCAATTCTCCTTTGAAGTAGACCATGGATCCTCTAGACACCTTCAAAACCATGTCACTCCCTTTGAATACATACCCTTCCTTCACTAACTGGCCTAGTGAAATTAGGTTTCTTTTCAAATTGGGAACATGCCTTACATTTTCCAGTCTCCTCACAGATCCATCCTCCAATTTCAGAGTCACAACTCCCATTCCAACCACCTTGCATTCCTGATCATTTCCCAAGAATACAACTCCAAGTGTCACTGGTTTGTATGACGTGAACCAGTCTTTGCAGGGTGTCATATGATAAGAGCATCCAGAGTCCAAAATCCATTCTTGATGGTAGTGACTGTCCACTACAGTTAGAGCCTCTGCACTTTCATAACCATCACATGCAATTGATGCTTCTGCAGAGCCATTATCTCTTTCATCATCTCTGAATCTTTTTCTTTTGTCTGGGCAATCTCTCTTGAAGTGGCCTTCCTTGTGACAGATGAAGCATCTAAGGGTTTTCTTGTTCTTGGACTTTGATCTTTGATTTCCTCTTTGAGATTTAAACTCTCTTTTGTCAGTTCTGCCTCTCACAAATAGAGCATCACCACTACTGCCAGCAAACATTGTCTTGTTGGAGGATTTCATATCCAGTTCCTTTGATCTTAAAGCAGCAACCACCACTCCCAATGTCAGACTTTCCCTGCCATACTCAATGGCTGCTCGTATTGCATCAAATGTCTCAGGTAACGAATTCAGAAGAATCACTGCCTGGTTTTCATCACTGATCACTTCTCCAATGTTTGATAGTTCGATGGTGACCCTTTTAAAGTCATCAAGATTTGCTTCCAGAGTCTTGATGGTATCCATTTTAAAACCAAATAATCTTTTCTTGAGATAGATCTTGTTCGACAGAGTTTTCCTCAAATAAAGATCCTCTAATTTAGTCCATAGACCGTGTGCAGTAGTTTCATCATCGACTTGTCTCAGCACTGTGTCTGATAAGTTCAAGATTATGCTCGTGAAAGCTGTGTCTTGAATCTCTTGTTTCTTCTGGGCTGTTACCGTTTCTGCAAATTGAGGGTTGTCGTTGAGTGATGTGTTAAAATGTGTACTCGCAAGTGTACGAATCACTCGTAGTAAAGTGACAAGCAACTTCCAAGGTCGGTCTCTCAAGGAATTGCAGTAGTTTTAAATAACTAACTTTTAACTTAAACAGAGTTCTAATGAAAACAAAACACTAATTAAATAGAGTTCTAGTGAAACTCTAAGTAAAACTCTAAATAGAGTTCTAGTGAAACTAAAACTCTAAGTAACTAGAATCCTAACGCTAATAAAACTGTAAAAAGGTTGTTTGTTTTTGGTAACGAGAACAATCATACGACACTTAAACGAAAACAAGATCGCAATCAAACAATCAATTCAATTAAATCAAATATCAATAGAGGATGTATGGACGTTTAGCTTGGTTGGCCATGCTTGCATCGAAAAGGTATGGTGATATAACATTAACGTCCTATAAGAACAAAACTACCGGCTTTCCTTTTAATTACGAAACTCCTTTTGGCGGGGGTAGGTCTCTTTGTTGATTAACTAATTAACTGCCTTTGGCGGGGGTAAATTAAATAGCAATCAAATTATGCGCAAGGAAAACATGCCAATCAAATTAATGCTATGACTAAGTCACTAACTTGAATCTTTGATTAAGTGTTTCTGAATAGAGTTAAGGTGACGTTCCTCTAACTAAATTCTTAGGTTTTTCAATCTAACTACGAACATCAAATGGGCCCATGATTATTCATAATCAAACATTTAAACATGCTCTTAATCAAAAAGTATTTTATTCATAAGTCAAAAAGATACACCATACACAATTCTAGCAAACATGGCAACACAAACTAAACATCCATAATTAGATTAGCCAGACATGTTCATATTATTATTCATAGACAAATAAAATATGATCATACACTTTAACAAATAAAGAAGATGAATTAATTCTATAACAACAAGGAAAACCTAAATCTAAATACCGCTTATGGATTGGTTGACGTACTTCTCCGTAAGCTTTATCTTCGATTGTCGTTAGCTTCCTTGAATCCTTAGAATATTGTCTCTCGCTTCGTTATAGTGTGGCAACGCTCTCAAAACTGATTGAATGTCGTGTTTGGGTCGCAAAATTGAGAAGAGGAAGAGTTGTGTATGAATTGGTCAAGTTATTTCGAGTTGTCTGTAAGGGGGACTCTAAGGGGGTTTTTATAGATGTAAGGGTTTACACGAATCCTATGTGCCATAGGAATAGGCGCGCCGCGGCATACATTTTCCCCGCCGCGGCGCAACACAAATTCTGGAAATTATGTAAAAACCCGAGAGCTCCCCGCCGCGGCATAACTTTTCCTCGCCGCGGCGCGCAATGTTTTTGGATTCCTAGCATGCAACCCGAGAGCCCCTCGCCGCGGCATATGATTTCTTCGCCGCGGCGCGCCTTGCATGTAACAGTGTACATGGAATGTACATGGCTTTACATGTATTGTCGAGACCCTCGCCGCGGCGCATAATTTCTTCGCCGCGGCGCGCATTGCTTTCCTGCTCTTCATGCTTACCCCCCTTACATATGTGCTGGCTTGACATGTACGGCTTACATATTTGACTCGTTTTGCCCGTGACTCGTGATCCGAGCGCCGTAGGTGTTCCGTCTTCGCGTGTTTTCATCATTTGAATCATTTGACGCTAAAAACACCTGAAATGCACTAAAATATACCCGTGACTCCGAATGGATAGATTTATGAAAATAATCGAAATAATAGTCATAATAAATCTATATATCAATCAATCAAGCATAATTAATCACGAAATATTAGTGCTTTTCGAGCACTCATCATTGAGCGCGATGGAAACTTTCTGTTGCACCAGAACAGCCCTCATCTTCTTCCTCCAGATCCCAAAATCTCCAGTCCCATCGAATTTTTCTATATCCAACCTCATCGATCCCATTCTGATTGCCTTACTTGAATGGTCTGTAGCCAGGTGATTGATCAAGAAAAAATCTTTTGATTAGGGAAACTCTCACCTCCACCGCTGGCTCTGATACCAATTTGTTATGAGAATTAGAAGATGAACACCAGATCGCAAGAAACACAAGCTGATTAATGCACTTTTGTAACCCCTTTCTTGATTGAGAACTTGGCTGTAAAGCCTTACACAGTATACAAGTAAAGAAGAAAGAAAAACTGTAATGAGTCTCGAGTGAGACTCCTCTACTTATAGACAAACTAAACTAACTAAACAAAGACTTTACATCACACAGATCATCACGCGTCCACGTCGTCTCTCCACGTGTCACTGCATACATCATCATTGGCGCCAAAAACTACAATTGACATACAAGGCTTGTAAGATTTGCGTAAGTAATATATGATATTGAGTTATTGACCTTTTTATTTGGTATATTTATCATACAAATTGTGAGTGCAATGTCATTTTTGGGTTTAAGAAATATGAATTTACGTTTCATTGTTTGATGGTTTGTACTTTGTATGGCATTAGCAGAGTTTCAATTCAATGACATGTATTGTGTAAAGCAATGAAGGGTCTCCTATTTTCTTTTGTTTGGAAAATCAATAACAATTAGAATTTACAACAATGGAGCTCGTCCTTGTAATTCTAATTTTATGGTAATTGTTAAATCGTTTTTAAAATGAAAACAGTACACATAAAACGTGTCGGGTAAAAACTATTTTTTGTTTTATTTATTTAATACTCATTTTTTTTCTTTTATATTCTTAGTTTTAATTCTATTTTTATCGAAAATGGCTATGGAAAATAGGTGGAGTAGTGATCTTGCGAAAATGAGGTCTTAGGCTATGAATTGAAATTTAATTGTGCACGTTTTTGTTTTCATGTTACAAAATTTGGTCAAACATAGAACTCATTTTCAAAGAAGATCAAAAATAAAAACAAAACAATTTGTTATGTTTTATAGCTATTCTGATTTATGATTCATAATTTATGATTAAGTAATTTCTAATCTTTTTTGTAAAAATAACTATTAGTGTGTTTGATAAATATTTTTACCAAGTGATTTTCATTGAAAAAAAAAAAGTCACCTACAAATGATTTGATAACATTTTTTTTTTTCAAAAATTTTATAAACAAAGAAAAATTTTGATTATTACTTACAAATTTTAAGTTTTTAATCATTTTTTATAATACATATACAAAGATTGTAAAACTTGATTTACTTTCTAAAAAAATATTTGATGAAAAAAATTCAAAAAATTGATTCAAAAATATTATTTTAAAAAATTTATGAATCACCCTATATTTTAGTAGTAGTAACTACTTAAAAATATAAAAATAAAAAATTATTACCAAATATATCTAATTTAAAAATCAGTTGAAAGAAATCAAAAATTAAAAATTAAAAATTAAAATTGTTGTAAATTACTAAATTCAAAGTTTATTGAGATTGGGATATTTCACTCCACGCATGAGATTTAAATATTTGAAGAAAATATTGAAAACGAGAAAAAATAAAAATATAGGCACAATTGGAACCCTTTTTCTATTGGGTTGAAACCAATTTGAAAATTAGATCATTGAGAAAAGTGATTTCAAAGCTTCATATTTTTTTTTCTTCTACAAATTATTAACAAAATGTCCTCAAAATCATTGGACAATATTTTCATTCCAAATATTTTATAAACTTTTCTTGAAACAAACTCGACCAAACTACTTTTTAAGATACAAAGTAATTCTGGAAACACATCCAAATACAAATAGTACCTTAGAGATCTTTCAGTTTTAATAAAATTGTACATTACACTATAGAAACAAAAATACTTTTCTATTTTGGTGATATTAAAAATAAAAACAGATATTTCAAGAAAATGATATCAAAGGTCAAACATCAATATGCTATGGTAACAACTCAAACTAGATAGAAGAGGAAGAGAGCTGTAGCTTCTTCTTCTTTTTTTTTTTTGGATATGAAAAGAGTAGTTTGAAAGGATAAAATTTATTAAAATGGCCGGTATCCTCAACATTCACGACACGAACTCGGTACAACTTGATTATCATCCCTATTTTAAATGCACAAACAACTCTCAAGGGCGAATTTCCTCTGCAGAATTAATCCAAAAAGAAATTGTATAAACGCCAATATAACCGTCACATAACAATTGACAACATTTTCATAAATTGAACATAGAAAATAATTTTACTTTAAAATAATGATCATAAGCATTTAGAATTCCTATATAATCTTGTGCACAACAAAGGGAATTTTACTGGAGAAATTCTTTTGGAGCTTACTCATTAACTAATAGAACATAAAATGATATTATTCAAATGTATAAGTTAACAATTACATTTTAAACTGTACCTCTGAAACCATCCTAAAACTAACCATAAATGAATAATTGTCCAACAAAAAATTTATATAAACTTCAACATATTTGTGAAAAGAATGTTACAATCACTTAACTTAGTGCTCAATGAACACTATAAACACTTTACCCCAGGTCCACTTAGTCATTCTCTCTAAAAAATAGTATTCTTTAGTCACTTTACTTTTACTAAAGTTGAAGCGAGTTACTCCTCTTCAATCCACGATTCATATTGAGTGAGCAAACCACTGATTGCAAAACACGTTACGGTATGAAGCTCAAAGAATTTAGCTTTGCAATATGGAAAATGTCAACAGAAAGGCTTGCACTCTCTCTTAAATAAACGAGGGATACATTGCTTCAAGATTCCTCAAAAGTCTTCTTTGACCTTTGGTTTACCCTTAGGTCGACCTGATCGTCTTACATCTTTGCCAGACAAAAGCTTCAATGCTTTTTCCAGGGTGATATCCTCTGTATTCAAGTTCTGCAAGGTGCATTTCGGATTACAAGCAGAGCACACATGTAAAAACATATTACACTTCTACTAGCTGATGACGAAATAAACAAAGGAATAAATGCCACTACGATGTTAAAGTACTTGGGTTCATTAACTATTTTCATGAACAATTTAGTACACTAGTTTTGTAAAAGTAACACCACAAGGAAAAAATAGCCTTTTTTTTTATTTTTTATGTTTTTCTTCTTTTTTCTATTTTTTTTAAATCTTTATTTAAAAAAATGCTTCAGCAATTTAATTTTTTTTCCTTCTTAAATGTAGTCAAAAAACAAAATAGCTATTGCACGTAAATACTCTACTTTGTCTTTATGCTATCACTTTTTTTAAAACAAGTGCAACTATACTGCTCACAAACACCTAATCCGTGAAACCACCCTCCCATAAACAAATAGATAAAATAAAACCTTTGGAGCTGTTGCCATGCTGCGTCTATGTTGAACAACAAATCCAACCTTTGCCAATTTTAACGTTATTGGTCTCCCATCATCCGGATGGTTCCCCTGATGATAAACCAACAGAAAAAAACAAGAATGAAAAATAATGTAGAATAAAAAAAGATGGGACAAAAAGTGCGGTACAAACCAATGTAATAGGGTAGCGCATCAGCTCAAGGGTATCTTCAAGGGTAATAGAATCAACATCCTTTATCTGAAATAAACAAAAATATATACCCTATTATTTGTCTTGAATTTAGCAATTAAATGCATTTCATGAAATCATCTCCCAAGAATTTTCGGGAGAAAAAAATCACAAAATTTAGTATAAAAGCACAAGTAAGTTTTGGCTAAGCTCTCATTAAAAAATGAACATGACTAAGTTAAAGGAAAGGCATGCACGTAGAGTTCATACATGGGAAACTGAAACTCGTTTGGGCAGGTAACCCTTCCTGTCTTCACCAAGCTGTACATAGAATCCAAAAGGTCCATTCTTTAAAATAACCTGGAAAGAGACGGAGAAAGGAGCATACAATGTCAACTTATGTGTAGAATACAATGGCAGACTCGGGCAAAGTTCATTTTCTAGGTCTACAAAGCAAATAATAAAGAAATCAAATTCCTACCTTTTCACCAGAACCTGGATTAACACCTAGAACTTTTGGCTCGTGCATGATGTTGTTGTTTTGTGGAGCTTCTGCTTCTTCTTCTTCATCACCACCATATAAAGTTTTAGCAATATACCTATATGCAGCAAACATTTAAGCCACACATTGTTATGACCATAACAATAACATGACAACCCAAGCTCAGGAACATTAAAAAGGGCGAGAATATACATTAAATTACACAGAGTACTGGCCTGGCTCCTGTACAAGCATTTAAACTTTGGCAGACATTAGAAATTTTGTCTAAAACGCAGAGGCAGAGAGAGCAACAATATCAAATCTGGTACAAATTGAAAGTAGATACAATGTGTACAGAGTACAGACAGCATAAAAACTACCGTAATATATCACAGGTGTATTTAATTAGTTAGATTTTTTACAGATATTCAATTAATACTTTATAGAACTTTTTAAAAATCTATAAATGTTTATTTGTATTCAATTACGAATTTATAGAAATTTTTAAAAATTTAGATATATCCAAAAAAATCTTGATTTTATAAGATTTTAATAACCAATAGATTTTTATGAATTTTTAATAATTTTGTAATTAAAATTAGATACATATAAAATATTTACTCATTCTTTACTCTACCCCAAAAATTTATATGAATTTACTACAATTTAAAAGACTTTTAAAATCTATATGACTTCCTTAAAATTTTTAAAAATCTTTTAAATTTATAATTCAATTTATATGAATTTACAAAAAATTATACTATAATTCAAAAAACAATTTTAAAATCTATAAAAATTCTTAAATTTTTTTAATGTATAATTCTTCAAAATTCTATAAAAATCTTAAATAAATAAATACATCTAAATTTGATCTCCAATAAATAAAAAATTAATCACTACCCAATTAAAATGAACCCAAGCATTCCTGAGAGAAAAAAGGGCCTCATTAAATCGAAACCGCCTTCCAGTCGTAGCCTATTAATGGCGGCAAATACACGCAAGCCTTTCCCTATACTTCTAACCATGAATCATTATTAAAAAAAAAAAAACTCTGACCATGATGCATTTCATACTTACTTGCACTTTGGATGTTGGTCACAACCTATGAAGTATCCAGCACCGAACCGACTGACTTTGAAAATCAATGTGCCTTCCATGCAACTGAGATACATTTTAACAGAATTTTGTAAAATTGCATCAACTACAAGAGTTAAAATAGTTCTTCTCTGTAACAAATATGGTGTTTCAGTTTACCACTAGCACAAACACAGTACTTTTTCATAAAAAGCTTCTCTGCACTCCGAAACAAATCAGATATTTCACCTTGTACTCCAACATAAAAAAAAGACAGTGCACACATACCTCGGACAAACTCTGCTTTGTTCGGGAAGAGAAGTAAACAAGAAATCCCCAAATTTTTTCTCCAACATTTTCTCCACCTCACGGACGTGAACATTACTAGCACGACCACAATAAGAGCTGAATCGTGTCCAATAATCTCTCAGGAGGCCTTTCCAATCAGTCAAACCAGCAGACACATTGTCAAGCTAAATCAAGCAGAAGACAAAATGTTATCAATTTACTGGTCATTAACCTTAAAAGAACAACAGAGAAGGAAAGTTCATCTTTCAAATATTACTAAATTGAAACTCCACTTGGAAAAGGATGATTTTTGTAGAAAAATCATGCAATTTAAAACTGAAGTGCAAAGAAAGTTTCTAAAGATAACCACCTAAAGATTGGGCAATGAAAACAGTAATAATTACCTCAGTTTCCATATCAGCAGTAAAACTGTAGTCTGTGACTTCAGAAAAATGGTGACACAGAAACGCTGACACCTGACATTCATCAAACAAAAGGAAAAATAGTCAAGGAGACTACATCAAACGGTTAACGCATTAATTAAGCAGGTACACCTAACTTACTACCAAACTACTGACTCGGACTATTTTACGGGTCAACTGGAAACAGTTTTCCAGAACATGTTGTAATATGGATTGTGTTCAACCCTAGGAGCCATGAGATGGCAGATTGAAGAATAAATCAGGGATATAAAAAATTGCACGATCATACCATGCGGCCACGGAATTCTGGATGTAATACACGGCTTTTTACTGTAACGTAATTCCTGTCCTGCCACCATAAGAATATCAGGAGTGGATCGCAAGTTAATTAAAAATAAGTACGTAAACAAAACCACATATCTAGATCAATTTGGAGATCACAAACACTAATTCATCATAGAACAAATTGGAGATGACAAACATTAATTGATCATAAATTAAGTAATTAATCTCCGCGAGTTAATTCAACCAATGAGCATTGTGATCAGTAAATTTTACTATGCTGCTAAATAAAGCGTCATAATATTCTAGAGCCTATTGCAGAGCTACATATTTCAATTCGATAATTTAACCTTCTATTAAGAAGTGATACACATAGAGAGTTGGGAAAACAGCTAAAGATCAAGATAAAATTGACCAATGTAAAATGGAGCTCTAGACAGAGCTATAATTGCCTGGCAGTAGGCTCACCCATAATTTATGGGCCCTATTTTTTCACACGTACAAAGTTGCTAATAGTCTGATATATATTTGAAAATGAAAAACAAAACACGATTTTATAGTTTCAAAAATACTGCATAAAAATTTGTGATGGGTTGAGCTATTTCTGCTTAGGGATGCCAAAATATAGGTAATACTAAATGGAAATATGGAATAATTATTAATTAATTTTTGATATTCAGCTTTATTTCAATATATTTGTTATCTTCATTAGGATTTACCAATTTAGATTTTAATTTCTTATTAGATTATTCTATTTTGGCAGACCTAGATCATGATTGATTAATTTATTTTGATCATTGATAATAATATACCAAACCCTAATTGTTATTTTCAAAACATAATTGTCTTTCTTCTCTCTCCTAGTTATAGTTTTTTGCATGCTAAATCAATTTACTGGTTGCTAAGGCACTGGTGGAGCCCTCCTAGTATTCTCATATAGAACCCTCCATGTTATGACATTGCCTTTAAATACCAACTATATTGAAACAATCACTTTTGAAAAGATTGAAGTTAGAAGATCAATAATCAATTAGTTACCTGTAGAACCTTGATTGTAGAGGCATACGTTGAAGGTCTACCTATGCCAAGCTCCTCCAATTTCTTAACCTGCAGAATGCAAGATCAAATTTTTTATAAACTCAGCATAATGATAGCAAGTTTTTGCGTCTATGTTTTTTCTTTTCTTTAGGGCACATTGGTCGATAATCCATCCAAAAGCTTAGTTATATTGTCTAAGATTCCCCAAGTATGAGCTATATATACTTTATAGAGGTCATCACTGAAATTCAGCATAATGCAGTTTGAATACAAAACCACCCACCACCTTCATATGTTTGTTGCCAATCCTCTTAAAAGATTATGCATATGGGAAATGGGCCAATAATCTTATATTGTCTAAAACTTCTATATTATTTCTTTCCTCTTCTCCTTTCCTTTTGGCTCTTTTTTTGGGTACTACAATTGTGAAGGATAAGTGCATTAATTTCACAGGGAGCAATGAAGAAAAAATCATTCAGATATTAAAAGAAATATTGAGACGCAACATAAGGTACAAAAAGGAAAGACGTTGCAATAGTTTTGACAAGAGGAGGGGGGGCAAGAAGAATAATAAAATGTAAATGTTAGCCTTCTTTATTCTTTCTCTTTTTCTTTTTTTTTTTAGATGGAGAGTAGAGGTTGTTAGTGTTATTGCTGGAGCCAAAAGCCTAGCATATGTAAACATCATGGGAATTGGCTATCATAAACTTGTATTTAACCTTCTTTGCACACACACATTATACTAGTATACGGCTATAAACTATAATCTCTAAAGTTAAAACAGCGAATTAGTTTGGTGACCTTGTCCATCTAATGAGTGGAACTCTAACATGCTGCAAACACCTTCCTACAATGACATGAATTTTAGGCATCTTCCAAGAATGCATATGTTGAAGACTACGATGGCAACAAATAAAAGAAGCTTCTAAATAACATTTACAAGATTCAATGAGTTCCTACCAATGACCCCTCAGAATAGTGTGGAGGAGGCTGGGTATAGTGCTCCTTGATTTGCACTTGACGAAGGTATAATGCATCCCGAGGCTAGAAAAGAGACAAGTCAATCAGCCCAAATCGCATACTTCTACTAACTCCCAAAATAAATAAATAGATAAATTAAATTAGTATCTGCATTCAAAATAAATAAATTAGTATCTAAATTGAACAATTAACAAAACTATCAAAGTGATACTTTAATCAACATGGAGAACGCATGACAAGCCCCACCAACAGCAAAGATTCTTTCACCAATTGGGAAGTTAACATCTTTGTAAAAACTTAAAAGGGCATGTGCAAGCCTTAGAATTCGGGAAAAAATGTTAGTATAATAGTTTTAAAATATCAGGTCTGCGCATTTTACCTTCAGTGACCTAAGAACTTTAAAAGCTTCATCACGATCATTTCCTTGATTTTCCTTATCCCTTATTGGTTCAGCTTCCACATCCTACAAAAGTAAGACAATGCAAACAACGAGTTAAGAACAAATACTTGTCAAAAGAAAGATCAGCAACTAATGTCATGTGATCTATTATAATAATATAACTTCCAATTTACTTCTAAAAACTAGCCAGCTAGGGTGATAATAAAGGAAAAGTCCTTAAGAAATCAAACCTTGTTGACAATAACATCAACATGAACGTTCAAACTCAATTTTGTGATTACTGAAAGCATTTTCTTTCATGTCAAACAGTTAAGCATACATATTCGAAAGCCTAAAAGGTAACAAAATTAGCTAAAGCTTAATTTTTTTTGAAAAACAAAAAATAACATTACTCAAAACTTGTAATAATTAGCACCCTTTGTGTTCAAATCATATATTTTTCCAATAAAAAAATAATTGTTACATCAATTTTTTTTGAACGCCGTTCAATTGGATACTGGTTAAATTGAATTGTGATATTGAACATCATCCAATTGGACATCGGTCAATATTATTGAATGTTATTTTTGTTATTATAAGTTTTAGAGGTGTTATTTTTTATAATTTCCCAAATTTTTAAGTGGAACTAGTTGGGCCTAAACGGGCACAGCAGGAACATATTAGAAAATAAATATCCAAAAGGGCGCTGTTAGTTTTTTTTCTGAATTACTTGTGATTCCAAATGAAGGCAACTGCAAAAATATTTTGCACAAACCATAGCACAAACTCTTATATGCATCTCCCATCAGAACTTCACGGTTTGAAGATTAAAAAAAACAGAATGTCCTAAAAAACTCTGTGCACTTGCTATTCTCCTTTTTGATAAATGAAAAGTAAAATTGATGATGCACATGGACAAAAAGCAAATGGATGGTAGACAATTGATCATTCCCTCATTTTGACAAAAACAATACAGAATATTAAAAGGAACTGGAGGACAGAATGAGCATGATTAAAATCAAATAATGACAAGACGTAATCTGTAGAAAATACACTTATTTAACATCAAATACCTTGAAAACTGATTGATACCCAGGGAACTCAATTCTTGAGCATGAAGATCGAAAAACAATGGACTTGACAGTATTTCCGAGATCAATTTGAATCTGTTTAAACATGAAGCCAGAAAGTATCAGTAAATCCACAATGCATACACTAGTGAAACAAGAGAAATTAAACAGAGAAAACGTGAGTTAAATCAATAAAAGTTTGGAAGATAAAGATCAAAATTGTCAGTACTGTGATACTTGCAAAGCAACCCTCCCCATAGATAACACAAGCATAGCTCAGAAATTTAGTCGACATTAGCTGAAATTTAAGACTAACCTTTTCAATGGTAGCAGGCTCCATTTGACATGCCACAGTACGACACCATATAAGAGTGTACAACTTCAAGGAATCTTCATCAAGTATTCGAGTAAGCATGGCTAAAACCAAGAGTAAAAAAAGGTTTGTTGTTAATAAACGATAAGCCTACGAAAAGTTGATAGTTCACGTAATTAGAAACTTGATTTTTTTCTTTAAAAAAAATCATATATGAGATTGACAAATAGCCGGCAAATAACTCATTTACATGGAAGCCTTGAAATATCAGTGGGCCTAATTGCTTCATGGGCCTCTTGAGCATTCTTGACCTTCTTAAAATATTTTTGCGGGCTCCCCGATGCAAATTCCTGTCCATACCTGCAAAATGTAATTTCCTTTCGTAAATAACTAAATTAGAAAAAAAAATACAATTTAAATACCTTGCCAACGGCCCTAACATGAACTTAAGAATACATCAAAGATTGGCCCAAAAAATATATGAAAGCATCAATGTTTCAACTATTCTGTTTGTTTTCATGAAGATGATGTCACACAGAGCCATTATAGTCCTAAAATATTAGAAAGTGTACATTGAGGAAAAAGCAAAACCTTTGAAAATAAAAATATCCTATGCTTTCTGTAATTCTAATGTACTTTGTGAACAACTCTTTCCAAAGAAATTGAAAGGAGAGATTATGACAGAAGGGAAGATAAAATCTTAAACCTAATGAACTATAAGTCAATAAATAATGCTTCACGGGCATAACTACAGATCTTATAACCTATCATAAAGGAACGAGTTTGTTTCATATGAAAATGATCATTTTAGCCCAAAAAGTGATATGTCAAAATTTGATTAGCACAGTCTACTCTAACTATCAATATATTTCTTCATAAAACTTAATTCTCTAAAATTCTAATCAACTATAAAAATGTAATTAGTTATGACTACATACTCCATGAACTATTAATTATTAACTTATTATTGACTAAAGAAATAACTAATAAGATGAAAAACAAAAGGTTGTTGATTAAAGAATAAAGTTTCAAAACTTTTACATTTCTTAAATTCACAACTCATATTATATATATCTTAATCTTATAATCTTATAACTATTTAAACATATGAGTTTTTGCAAGTTCTTTAAGACAAAAAAAAAAATACGATGCCCTTACTATTTACTACTTGACTTTTTTATATCACAAAATGATTTGTAATTTTTTTATTCTAAATTTTTGTTTGTATATTTTGTTGGTCATACTTCTATATTTTTATGATTTTAACAAAAATTAATTCATGGAATAATAAATAACATACATAATGACTTAGAAATTAAAAATTAGAATTCCAAAAGACTTCAACTTTGAATATTTGTTCACTCTTTCATAACTATCTTTATAATGTTTTTAAATAAAATTAATTATTTAGATAATAGCTTAATTAGGAATTAAAAACTAAAATTTGAAACTTAAATTAGGATTATTTAATCACCCTTTTATAATTTTCTTTTTTTACATATATAAAATTTAAAAAGTATTAGATTGCATATAATTATTTTGGTCATATTTATTCTCAACTTTAATGTTTTTAATTAAAAATAATGACATCATTAGAAATTAAAAACTAGAATTACAAAATACTCCAATTTGAATTATTTAATCAATATTTCTTTTTCAAAAAAAAGTTAAAATTACATATAGTTATTTTGATCCTACTTCGAAATTTTAATGTTTATAATTAAAATTAATTTTTCGTAAAATAATAAATAACAAACAAAATGACTTAGATATAAAAAATTAAATTTCAAAAGACTCCAGTCTTGATTATTTTATCAACATTTCATAACTTTCTTTTATATAAAATTATAACAATTACAAATTGCATATAGTTGTTTTGGTCAAAATTCCTCTAAACTTTAACGTTCTTTATTAAAATTAATTATTTGTAGAATAATATATAACATAATGACTTAGTTATGAATTAAAAAATAATTTTTAAAAGCCTTTAATTTTGATGATTTTTAATTTCTTAACTTTCTTTTTAAAAATTAAAATAGTTACATAATATATAAAGATATTTTGATGCATCTTTGTAGCTTCCAACCAACACAAATAATTATTATATATATAGCTTACTAGACCATATGACCATAATTTGTTTGTTTTCTCAAATTTGTTAAGATATTATTTGATAATTTGAGGATACAAGAAGGTATGAAAAGGCAAAATATGCAGGTTTAAGACCAACCTTTTTAATTATGTTATTCTTTTTTTTCTCTCTTATTTGCATAAAAATTTAATATACAAAAAGCAATAAAGTTATAAAATTTAGATAAACTTTCATTTGTTTCACAATATTTGTAATAACTTTCTAACAAAATTCCTTCAAAAAATAGTTGAATTTGTTGAATCTCTATGTTCATGATGTCTTGTCAATTCTCTTAACTAACGTAATAATTTAATCTATAAAATTATGTACTTTTAGAATTCATAAGTACTTAATTTTTTTTTATATGTTACATATTTTTTATAACTATTCATGAAGCACCGATCAAAAAATTATTTTATTTGTAAATTGTATTTAACTTTTTACAATGTTACTTTTATGTCATACAAAAACATAAAACTCAAATATTCATTTAGAGTAATAAATATCACTAATAAAAATAATTTACATATTATGTGTTTATAGAATTAATAAGTATTTTCACAATTTATTTAAAATATTGTGATACAAATGAACATCGTAATAAAAATAATCCTCCATTTAATTCATAAGTGTAAATTTTCACATACAATGCACGTGTTGATGACTAGTTAATTGAATAAAACTAAGTTCGCTTTAATTAGAAGTTCAGAAAGAAAATCTTGAACTTTCAATAAATGTCCTAGCAAATTATTGACCAATGATATTCTACAAGAAAACAAGATATATTATTAACTGCAAAAGCATTACTAGACTAAGAATGGATATGTTCAATCCATTTATTTTGAAACAATAAGTAACTTCAAATCATATGGTGGAATCTTGCCTTCAAAGAGAACATTTACGGATGCATACTTAGCATTTGAAGTAAAAATAAACTACAAAGAAAAACGTTGACAAAGCCATCCACATTACCTTTCTATCACCAAAGAGCGTATGTTATTTACTGCTTCATCAGAAATCTGGAAGAAAAAAAATACTAAGGGATAAGATATAATGCAAAGATCCAGATGCCACAAGACAGTTTTAATAACTAACATATTAAAAATAAAAAATACTAGAAAAATATCCCTGCATCCACTTTCAGACACATACATGTAGTCCATCGGTTCTGGTGTATGTTATCAAACCAGCAGCCCTACCATTCGATAATTGAACACCCTCATAAAGCTTTTGTGCAAGCTGCATCCATATGGCATTACATGTATTAGCTAAGAAGAAAGTTGTTCATGAGCCAAAACAAGGAAAAAGGAAAAAGTTAAAGAAAACTAATGCATTCAAGAGTGAACATAATAAATAAACAATTCTCGCAGGCAAATTGAAGCCGAAAGTGACAAGATGCATGGGAGAGACAAACAATAATGCTTGATAGTATTTTTTCTGATCCGTAATAAATGATTGACAAATTCTGATTTTATAGCTCAATTAACTGTCGAGTATGCCAAATATGAAAAGAGGCAATACAATAAGCAAAATAAATATAATTGAAATTGTTATTAACAAATACCATAAAAGCTTAGATGCCACAGTACACCGAAATATTAGTTAATTAAGTATGCAAACCTTCATTGTATATGTTGAGGAGAAGTTTAATTTGTTTGCAGCGTCCTGCTGAAGTGTTGATGTTATGTATGGTGTTGGTGGGTTTTTTCGCATTTTGTTCACTTTAGACTCAAGAACTAGGAGTTCAGCTATATTAAGCTGCTGCTCAATATCTCTCGCTTGTGTATGAGAACTAATGGAAAACTGATTCAACTTTTTGGAGTCAAAATGGGTCAATTGTGCAGGGAAGACATTAGAGTTTACTTGCAAACCCAGTTCTTTCTTATTCAATTCAATGTCAATAGTCCAATATTCTTGTGGTTTAAATTCATCTATTTCCATTTCCCTATCACATATAAGAGCTAGTGCTGCAGATTGGACTCGCCCAGCTGACTGGCAACCAGGTAGTTTCTTCCACAATAATGGAGAAACATTGAAACCAATCAGGTAATCAAGGGCACGCCGTGCTAGGTAAGCATGAACCAGGTTTACATCAATTTTTCTTGGAGCTTTCAAAGCATTTTTGATGGATGACTCAGTTATTTCATGGAACACAACTCTTGCCACGGTAACATCATCACGTAATGCATCTTGTTGCTGCAACATTTCCATTATGTGCCAAGCAATGGCTTCACCTTCACGATCGGGATCTGATGCAAGAACAAGATTTTTTGCTCTGGTAAAGCAGGAAAATAATTATGAGAAATTCATACACGTCCAAAGTAAACCTTCAAGTAATATCAATAACCATGCATCAAAATCCTAGTATACACAGTGCTTGAAACTACTACTGCTGGTTAATGAAGTAATTGAAAAGGAACATACCCATTAAGTGCCACCTTTATGCTCTTAAGATGAGTCCAAGCAGCAGATGGAACCTCCCACACCATACTAAAGTCATCATCAGGTCGCACAGATCCTGATCTAGCAGCCAAGTCCCTAACGTGACCATAGCTAGGCAAAACTTCAAACATATCACCAAGATATCCCTGAATAACCCTTGCCTTTGTAACAGATTCAACCACCACGACTGACTTCCCAATTGGGGGGTACAGCATTTTCATTGGCATCTGTCCCCGTGTATTTACTTTACTAACATCAATTGTTGTATGTTTTGGTAATTTCTCCCTAACTGCTTTGACAGAGTTTCCCTTTCTGCTTGAGTTCCAGGGTCTTGTTGGAGAACTAACAGCCACTTTAGCAGGAGTATCCCCAGAGGAATCCAGCTGAAAAACTGCAGTGTTAGTTAAAATATTGCAATTAGAAACACAAACATCCTGATAATTTTAAGATGTTATTAGTTAATAACCTCTGTGATCTGCATCAAATCAGAGCCCCTTTTCTTATTACTAGCGTCAGATGTATCTTTAGAATTTTCTGATGAGTTGGCACCTATCTGAGACTCAGCAGAAGATTTTTGTTTCTTACCCTTTTTGCTCTTGGGCTTCTTTTTCCCATCAACTTTAGTAACCAGTTTATCATTGCCAACAGGTGAACCCAAGACAGAAGATCCCAAGTCCCTATCGTCCTTCCAACCTCGAAGTAGTTGTTCCCTTGAAGTTTCTGTTTCAACATTGTTAGAGATGCTAGAATCAGCAGCTCTGATTTTACGTTGAACAGAAAACGCCTTTTCGTTCTTTAGTTTGTTAAATCCTTGTAATGTAGAGGTAGTTTGAGAACCTACACCATCAATTTTGTTTGTCCCACTGGGTTCATGAGAAAAACTCTTACTGGAAATAGCTCGGCATTTAGTCAAATTTAATCCAACTCCATTGGCAGAAGTTCCATTAACAAAAATATGTAAAGGTCCTACACAATTAAGGAACCTATCCCTTGACAGTGGCTTAAAGTTAGAAGCAGATTTAAATCCATCACCAAAGCTTCCGATAGTAGTATAAATATCTGGTCTGACCTTAGTATAGCTAGTCATTTCCGCACAAGTTAATCTGATATTTTTCAACTTAAACACAGAGCATTTTCTATGCTTATCACCAGTCCGAATTGGCAAAGATGTTATGCAAGTTCCTGGGAAATGATGAAGTGCGCTACACTGCATTGAAAGAGCCAAAATGTGAGTATGTTTTGCTAATACACCCAATTCACACAAACACTAACTCACACACGCCCCCCAACACTCTGAATCCGGTAACTCCATGTTGGAAGTCCTCACCCAAAAAATGTGAGTCAGTTGCTACAAAGCATTATCAGTTTCGTAATGGAAACTTAAGAATTGAAATTTTCCATTAGATTCTGTTAATTGGTCTAATAAACAAATAACGGTAGGTTACAACAAAACAAGCATGATAATAACGATAAAAAAAAAATTCAGAAGTTTAATAAATGAGACAAATATGAGGGTAAGACGAATTGGGAACCTTATCCATTATAGGAATGATTTGATGAGCTGAAGAAGTTGAAGTCTTTGGTAGTAGAAAGAAAGAAGTAGTAGTGGCAGGTGAGGTGGCCAACAAGAAGCTCCTCGGAAGTTGAATCATCGTTATGACAGTTTCATCTACCCTGCTTCATTGATTAAGGAAACGAACAAAGGGTTTTGATGTCGTCTCTCGTACTTCGTCGGCGTCGGAAGAACAAGTACATCCGAGGAGACGGAGATAGACGGCGGGTCAGAAGAGCAAGTGAGAAATGAAAACTCTAATTTGTGAAAGGGTGAGGATACTGGGCGGTAAAGAAGAGGGTTTTGGCCTTTTGGGGAGGGTTTTAGAGTGGAAAAAACATGCGGGTTCCAATTTCTTATTCGACTCGATAATATGAATAGAATATGATATAATATTTGATAAAAAAATTTAATAATAATTAATCAATAATTTTTTATATTTTTAAAAATTTTATTATTTTTTATTATTATAAATATATAATATAAAAAAAAATTGAATAAATTTTTTCATGTATTAACTGACAAAAAAACTTGACACAAATAACACAAAACTAACCTAGTACCGACACGAATAACACAAAACAACATAACATGGACAAAGCTAACACGACACGATTGTTACCCCTAAAAAAATACCAATGCTCACGTGACATATTTTTTTTTAATATTTAGTGTACCATATTAAATAAATTAAATTATAATTAATCTGTATAATATTTAATTAAAAATTGTATAATATAATTGAATTAAATTGATTATATATATTTTTTATTAAAATAATTTATATTTAAATAATTTTTTATTATAAATTTATTTAAATTAATATTTAATTTAATTTTTTATTTTTATTACATTTTTAAAAATAAAAAATATATTAATTTTATTTAAAATAAAAGAAAAAGTTAAAGCATATAATTTTATAATTTAAAATTTAGACAGATTAAGTTGATTGTCAAGTACGATTTAGGTGCACATTGTTTGGTCGTACAAAATTTCTACATAGTCGCACTATTTTTATATGATACGATACGGTCTGGTTTCACAGTCAAATACATGACTGTATATAAATTATGTAATTAAAATATTTAGCATGATATAACAAATATGTCTGATCCTAACTTTTAACAAGTATACTTTAACATTAAACTTTAACAATTTAAAATACTATATATAAAAATAAATTCTAAAATATTGTTTTTAAGATATTTTAAATTCTAAATTTTATTAAAATAAAAATTTTAATCCCTAAAATAACACAAAGTATACATTTTTTTTAAAAAATATGACATAAATATATCAATTAATAATTTATGAACTAAATAATCCAAAAAATATAAGTTTACATTTTTTTTATGTCATTCCACCCTTTTTAGTATAGAAACAACTAATAATATTGTCATAAATATTTTGTTATCTCAACAAAAATATAAAAAGTTATATATTTTAATCATATAATTAATTACATTTGTTATACTTACTTGTTACACACGTAAAATAATATTAATTTTTTTATACTATAAAACTTAAAATTATATTTATACCTAAAGTAATCACAAAATTGATGTAAATGCTACAAATTTAGAGAAATAAAAATATAAACAAGTTAAATAATATTTATGGAAAAAAATATTAAATAAATTATAAAGTTAAATAAATTAAAATTTAAAAATTTTACATTTGTAATCATTTCAAACTTATAGTAAATAATGACAAAATATTAGTTGGTCATGGGGAAAATTGTTAAGCACATTTACATTAAAGTTTTAAAAATTATTCATTTTGAAATCATAGTTTTAATTTTTATTTTATAAAATACTCTTATATCAATTATTATTTATTATAGGTTTTTTAGGAAAAGATTTAATTGAGATGGAATCAATATTATTATGGAGACAATTGAGCATATAAGTAGCAAAGATATGTGCTTTTTCTTAAAGTTTTTTCATGTAAATACGATTTAACAATTATAAAAATAAAGATCGATAAGATATGGTACTTATCTAAGCTACCAAACTTTTATTAAGATAAGAATGTAAAGGCCAATAAAATTATAATTTTTAGAAAGCATATGTTATGCATATGTGAATATGGATGTTAATTTATGTATAAAAGTATATGCATTTAGTATTTATATATTTAAAAATATTAAATAAATACACAAAAAATAATGTATCATGGCATGATAATTTACACTAATTAGTTATTATGTATCTTATTTTAGATAAGGTTTGTATATATCACAAATAAATAAATAAATAATAAAAATTAGAAATTAAGTGGTATGATTTATTAATTAAGAATTATAACATGTATAAATATTTTTGAAGGAGTTGTAAAAAATAAAATACGAAGAAAAAATGAAGTAAAAAAATATTTTAAAAACAATTGATTACCAAAAATGATAAATTAAAAATTAAAAACATAATATTTTTGTAAAATGTTAATATGGTATAAATCATTTTTAATATGGTAAGAATCATTGTATTTAATTAATATCATTTTTTGTCGTTTCTAATTCTATTATAAATTCATGTAACTTGTACAAAACAAATTGATACAGTGAAATATTCAAATCAAATATTACATTCTTCTTTTCTACATAGTACCAAATATTTCGATGTCGTGCTGGATCCCACCAATCTGGATATCCAAGAAGTTCAACTCCTTTTATGGTTATTCATTTTGATGTTTGGGGATCATCTAACATTCCCACATTAGGGGTGATCAAAGTGGTTTGTTACCTTTATAGATGATTGTACGATAATGACTTGGTTATGTTTGATGAAGTCCAAATTCGAAGTTACATTACTGTTTCAAAAGTTTTATAACAACATTCGCACACAGTACAATGCACGAATTCAAGTGTTACACAGTGATAATGGTGGGAAATACCTTAGTTCTAAGCTCAGAAGTTTTTGGACTCTCATGGCTTAGTCCATCAAACCAGTTATTCAAATACACCTCAACAGAATGGTGTGGCCGAACGAAAGAATAGACATTTATTGAAAGTTGTTCGTGCTTCCCTAATCGCGGCTCATATGCCCTTATGCTATTGGGGTGAAGCTCTCCTCTCTGCTGCCTATCTCATCAATCGTGTTCCATCTTGTATTCTCAACTTCAAAACACCCTTCCAAACACTTGTAGAAGCTATTGTTGCTCCAACAATCCCAAACCTACCTCCACGTGTCTTTGGATGTGTTGCCTATGTTCATCTTCACAAACACCAACATAATAAGTTACTTCCTCGTGCCTTAAAATGTGTCTTTATTGGATATGTTGTTCATAAAAAAGGATACAGATGTTATCATCCCCCTACTCAACGCATGCTTATCACTATGGATGTTGTCTTTCATGAAGACACTATGTATTTCTCTACGTCTGACTTTCAGGGGAAGTCTCTTGAGAAATTCAGACTCTTGTATACAACCTTAAGGAAAATGTGGCGAAAGTTTATGATCAAAATGTAGGTGACTTGGATCCTAATGTGCAAAACTTTGGATGTGAGTGGTGATACCCTACACAACGACATAATAAGTGTAGAAGTGAATGAGTTGATATCTAGTGGTCCAAACTTAGATTCACGTAGTAATGAACACCCAAAAAGTTAAAAAACTTCTGAAGCTGAGCTTGAATCTCTCCCAATTGATACACCAAACCAATCGTTGTTTAAGGATATTCCTTATATAGTGCCTGATTCGTCCAGGAGACAATTACCACAACATCTCACTAGAGGTATTCCAAAGCCTACATATGAACCTCAATTATCTAGTAAAGTAAGATATCCCATGAATCATTATGTCTACACATCGCTTGTCAAAATCAAATCAGTCATTTATCAATCAATTATATACTATATCTATACCTAACAGTATGCAGGAAGCATTAAATGATCTAAGATGGAAAGCTGCGATGAATGAAGAGATGGTCTCATTGCAGAAGAACCAAACTTGGGAGCTCGTTAACCGACCCACAGAAAAAAAGCTAGTTAGGTGTCGATGGATCTTTATTGTGAAATACAAAGCTAATGGAACTATCGAACGATTTAAGGAGAGATTGGTGGCAAAAGGTTACACTCAAACTTATGGAATTGACTACACTGAAATGTTTGCACCAGTAGCCAAAATCAACACAGTGCGAGTCTTGTTATCCTTAGCTGCAAATTTTGATTGGCCATTATAGCAGTTTAATGTGAAGAACGCATTCCTACATGGTGAATTATCTGAAGAGATATACATGGATCTCCCGCCAAGGTGCATGGTAACAGAAAGACAAAATCAAAAGGTGTGCAGGTTGAAGAAATCGCTATATGGATTAAAACAGTCCCCTAGAGCTTGGTTCGGGCGATTCACCAAATCCATGACAATTTTTGGTTATAGACAAAGCAATTCAGATCACACATTATTTTAAAGAAGAAAATGGGAAGATTACTGCACTCATTGTATATGTGGATGACATGATCGTCACAGGCAACGATTCGGAAGAAATGAGAGCTTTGCAAGAATACTTGTCCAATAAATTTGAAATGAAAAACTTAGGTTCCTTAAAATACTTTTTGGGAATTAAAGTATCGCGATTAAATAAAAAAATCTTTCTATCTCAGAGAAAGTATGCCTTAGATTTATTACATGAAACTGGTATGTCAGATTGCCAACCAGCTGACTCTCCAATAGAAGAGGGTCTGAAATTACATATTGAGACAAATCAGGTACCGGTGGACAAGGGGAGATACCAAGACTTGTTGGAAGGTTGATGTACTTAGCTCACACAAGACTAGATCTTGCCTATGCTCTAAGTATCGTTAGCCAGTTCATGCATAATCCTGGTGAGCAACATATGAATGCAGTCATGCACATTTTGAGGTATCTAAAATCTGCTCCAGGAAAGGGAATTCTATTTTCTAAAATCACAAACAAGGAAAACATCAAAGTGTATACCGATGTTGATTAGGCCGGAGCAGTTGACGATAGGCGATCAACTTCAGGATACTTTACTTTTGTAAGTGGGAACTTAGTTATATGGAGAAGCAAGAAACAAAATGTTGTTGCACGATCTAGTGCAGAAGCTGAATACAGAGGAATGACCTTAGGAATTTGTGAAGCACTGTGGTTGAAATTTCTCTTACATGATATAGGCTACTCTTAGAACAACCAATTCAACTGTATTGTAACAACAAAACATCATGTGATATAGCTCATAATTCAGTTCAACATGACCGTACAAAGTATGTCGAGGTAGATAGGTTTTTCATTAAGGAAAAACTAGATGAAAAGGCTGTATAACTACCAAAGATTCGGTCAGAAGATCAGTTAGCTGATATCCTTACTAAAGGAGTGTCTAGTCGGGTGCTCTCAAAATTCTTAGACAAGTTGGGCATGTGTGACATCTATGCACCAAATTAAAAAAAAGTGTTGTAAAATGTTAATATGGTAGAAATCATTATATTTAATTAATATCATTTTCTGTCGTTTCTAATTCTATTATAAATTCATGTAACATGTACAAAATAAATCAATACAGTGAAATATTCAAACCAAATATTACATTCTTCTTTTCTACAAATATCAATAACATATATTTTTATTTGTTACCAGTTTATTTTTCTCAAGTTTCATATGTAACTTTATACATCCTGTTTTCAAGTTATTAATGTAATTTTTTAAGAAAATTTGACTTCACTCTCATAAAAAAAAAAAATGCATAAAAAATAAAAGTATAATACCGATATGGTGTTTACCAAATTTAAAAACAAATAATTCAATATAAATATAAATTTTATATAATAAAAAAAATTATTTATTTAGAAATTTATTTTCTGCAATAACTGCACTACCTCAGATTAGGATATACAAAAAAAAAAATTATTACTTCAAAGAAATTAAATAAAAGATTAGTTAATTTGAGATAACTTTAATCTATAATTTTAGAAAAAAATTGAGCATTAACTCTAATTTGAATATTTTTAATCTTATGAGATATATAGTTCTATGAACTATGAAGAATTGATATGGCAAAAGAACTTTTTGAGAGATATGAATTTGTATATGCTTACATTACTTTATACTTATCATTTAATATTTAAATTATTATTAGATAGATAATATTAATCCCTTATTATTATTTAAAAAAATTATCTTAATCCATATCCACATATATATATATATATATATATAAAAGATAAATACAAAAATATATCAAAGTTATAGCATTATTTCTTTTTTGAAATAAAGTTTTGACGAAATAAGATTAATAAAAAGTGTGTAATAACTCATTAATAGAACGCTCTTCTGCAGAAGATGAACAGGACTAAAAGATCTATTGAAGCCGTAGGATGTAAAAATATATTAGAGAAGCATTCCTCTTAGAGAAAAGCACCTGCCTGAACAGTTGTGAACAAAATGAAAGTAAAAATATATATAATTTACTAATTTATTTTTCAATTTGATATTTTGATTATGGGAAGAAAAATAAATGCACGAGAATTGAGATAAAAAAGAAATTGGCAATTTTTTTTCCTTTTTATCTCTATAAGAAATTATGTTTAATTATCTTAAAATAATGATAACTATTAATCTAACATTAATATATAAATTTTTTGGCAAAATGACATTTTTATAATACATGTATCGGACAAAATTGTAAAACAAAACTTACCATTCGCTGCACACTTTTGTATAGTAATAATATTTTCCCCCTTTTTTATCTCTATAAAAAATTATATTTATTATCTTAAAATAATGATATAATTATATTCAAATAATGATAACTATTAATACAATATTAATATATAATTTTTTTGATGAAATAACATTTTTGTAATACATATAAAATAAGTTGGACAAAATTTACCCATTGTTCACACTTTTATATAGTAAAAAGATTAATGTAAGATAAATTATTATTAATAAAAAATTATTGTAACAATAATAATTTAAATTGTAATAATATTATAATCACTATTCTTTTCTTAAGTACATTTTTAATACTTATTTTTCTTTTATCTATGAACAATTTAGTTCATTATTTTTAATTAAATAATTTGATCCTATTTTTTAAATATAATAATTTAATCATTAAATAATTTAGTCAATTTTTTTCAATGAAATAAATTTAATTTATATTAGTTTAAATAAAATAATTTAATCTCTATTTTTTGAAGCACAAATAAATGCAATATATAACACGTAAGCTCAAAGTGTGCACATAAATGGTAGTTTTAGTAATTTAGTCCCTTAATTTGTAGTTTGGTTTTAATTTTTTTAAAAATAGTTAAATAAATTTAAATTATAATTTTTTTATTTAAATACAATAGAATAATATATCTTTGAGATGTATGATTTTTTTTCATAAATAATGTATAAATTTTATATATTTTAGCCTCAAATAAAAGTATAATATTTTTTAATTCTTATATTTTTTAATCAAAATTTACTATGTACCGTGTGAAAAGGAATTTCAAGCTTTTTGTTATATATGAATATTTATTTTCCAAATTTTCTTAATTAGTATAGCTTGAAATTACCAAATGTCTTTAATTAATTAGACATTTAATTAACAAATGCATTTTTCTTTACGTACAGGGCCTAGTTATATTATTTGTATCAATTTAAATATATTTGTTTAATTATGAGATTTAATTTACTTAATCTAATAATTACATTTCAATTAAAAAAAACCTAATAATTACATAAATAAAATTTATTTTGGAATAATTATGGGACTAAGAATTTTTCCTATAAAGAATATATATATATAAATAATTTAGTATAATTTATCATATTTTAAATCAAAATGCTTATTATTATTTTTAATGTTATGTTAAATAACTTTAACAAAATTTAAAAATATATTATTTATTATTTTAATTTTTTTTTTTTTTTTTTCATATTTTTTAACTTTCTCCCGTGTGAAAGACGACCAACTGTATATTTTCAAATTTTGTTAAAAGCTATTTAGTATTAAAAATATAAAAATAATGAGACTTTGATAAAATTATGATAAATTGGATTAAGCTATTTCAGTATACTAGAGACATAAACGTATTCTAATTTAATTTAATATAAGGTAACTAATATCTTTAAAATGACAAAAATAAGTGACAAAATGTGTTATAATATATGTGTTTCACATTAATATTAAAAAAAAAAAATTATATAAACTTAGGGTTGCTTTTTGTGAGGGGGAAAAAAATCAACAACTTTTATAGTATTTAAAGGACTTTTTGATAACATTGCAGATTTCATATTTGCATTTTTTACAGAGATTCATAAGTCCATTCGTTTGGAAACAATTTTTGAGTTTTGATTTCAATTTTTTTAAAACATTGTCAAATATCAGTTGCTTTTTAAATCTTTAAAATATAGATTTAAAAATCATTTTACTGTTTAATTTTACTTTCCTCGACAAAACCAACCCTAATGCTCCATAACTCTACAGTACCGTTTTGAGATGTTGAGAGAAATGTTTTCCTTTATTATCAATTCTTCGCTCATGATGCGGGATGGATCATTTAAGATTCCTACGTTCATTGATTTAATCTTTTTTTTTTTTTTTTTTCCCGATAAAAGAAAAGTTGGTAAATTTTCTCATATTAAAACTATTTAATCACTTGTTTAAATTGTTCTATTGGGACATTCGAAGAATTCAATTTTGAGATTTGCCAAATATTTGTACAAGTCTTTTTAACTTTTAGCTTGAAATTCAAATAATATGCTATTTCAATTTGAACTATTTGGTTGCTACGTAATTTAAAGTATTATCTATTTTTAAGTAATTTTTATTTTATTTTATTATATTATATTATATAAGATTTATGATATATAATTATTAATAACTTTATCATTGTTTACTTAAGATTGTCTTGGTGCAATAGATGACACTCATGTTTATGCACAAATTCATAAAAATTAACAAAATTTATTTCGTAATAGAAAAATTAATACTATATAAAATGTGATTTATGCTTGCTCATTTGATGTATATTTTTCATTTGTCATGTCTAGTTGAAAAGAAACCGCTAAAGATAGCATGGCTTTCATTTTTGGACTTTTCAAAATACAAAGGCACGTTGATTCAATTTCGGTTGTTGTTGATAGATTTTTCAAGATGTCACACTTTTTATCTGGCAAGAAAACTGTAGATGCAAGCTACATTGCTAGTTTGTTTCTTAAGAACATTGTTAAATTGCATGGTGTCCTTAAGTCTATCAATTCAAATAGAGACGTCAAATTTACTAACCATTTTTGGCGTGAGCTTTGGAAAAAAAAAAAATGATACTATCCTTAAAGTAGTTCCTTCCATCCTCAAATTGATGAGCAGACTAAGGTCACTAATCGAACCCTTGTGCTATGTTACGTTGCTTAGCTGGTGACAAACTCAAATAGTAGGACATTGCTTTCGCCCTAGCTAAATTTACTTTCAACAGCATGGTTAATAGAAATACAAGAAAATCTCTATTTTCAATTATCTATACTAAGCTCCCACGTTCTCCTCTTGACCATATTACACTTCCTCACTACAAAAGTAATTCAACTGGCATACTCGCAGGAGAAACACAATAGATGCTTATTGAAGTTCGGCAACGTCACATTGACATCGATACCAAATATAAACAACAAGTTGATATGCACAAAAGAAAGAAAGTTTTTAAAAAAGGGGATCTTGTCTTAGTCCACCTTAACAAAGCACGTCAAGGATCTCTTTAATTATTATCCACTTGATGAAGCTATTATCTCTACTCAAGATTTGAAGACAAATCTTTCTCAAGGAGACAAATGATGCAGCCACCATACACCATCATCGTCTATTTGCTTTTGTTTAGTAATAAAGAAGTTTGTTAAGTTAGATAAATATGTTTTGTTCTTTTAAACTTTCATTTACAGTTTATTGTTTTAAAGCATCATTTGCAACTTTTTACTTTTGCTGCCATGTAGCTAGGAGTACTAATAGTTGGTTATGCTATTTTGGCACTTAATAAGCACAATTTCTGCGGTGCTTAGAACATGAGAGTTTTGTGAGCTATAAAGCTTTATGAGCAGCTCCTAGGAGAGGACACTTTTGATAATTAAGAATTGTAAGCAACGTTCTAAAATATTATCTCTAACTTTCTATCTAAGAATTGGGTTGATATAGCTCCTTTTCTTTTTCACTTTTGTTCCATTCTATTAGCTGCATCATTAATGATAGAAGAATATTCAGCAAGTGTATCAAAAATCTTGAAAATAAATTTTTAATGCCAACCATGTATGCATAATATATTTGTTTATTTATTTATTTTTAACATTAATATGAAACTTATTTTAATATTTATGGAAAAAAAAATATTGTCTTGTTGATTCCGAATTTACGAACATGCTTGAATTTTTATCACCTTATCATTTTAGAAGAAGACATATTATAGATTTTTAAAGAGATAGGGAAGAACCACGGGATTCAAATGAATTATTTAATTACAAACACTCTTCACTCCGTAGTGTGATTGGACGATATTTTGGTGTACGATATTTTGGTGTAATTAAAACTATATTTTTTATTTTGAGTATAATGTCACCGTATATTGTCGAGACACAAAAGTATATTCTAATGATATGTTGCACCGTTAACAATTTTATACGTACATGTGATATTAATTATCAAATATTTTACAATAATTCTAATATTTGAGAAAATTTAATTAAATTGGATGTAAGTGAAAGTTAACTTTGAGATATGACAAAAATGAGAGATCATATTGCAAATTGTACTTAACAAAAATCGCAAATAATTTATGTTGAATGTTTTAAATGTTATAATTATTTTTGAATATAAATAGTAACATTTGAAATATTTTTGTGTTTATTTGTATAAAAAATATATTTACAATTAATTTCACATTAAAAATAATTATTTAATATATTTTGTGTATTGCTTAGAGAAAGAAAAAAAAAAGGGAAAGAAAATTATATCAAAGGATAAATCATTATTTTGATTTCAAAATTCAAAAAAATTTATCAAACAATTAAATAAGTAATTTTAATTTTAAAATTTTGAAATTAAAAATAAAAAATTGGTTATTAAACACACATGTAATTTGTTTATATAAAAAATCAAAAATTACTAAAATTAAAAATTGACAACGTTATTAAACAATGTCGTTAAAAAAGCAATTTTAGCCGTTTGACAACCGTCGGAGATTTTAATTATTAAAAAGTTCTTACCCTCATTATTAATGAGGTAAGTAATTTTCATAATTTGTCTTAGCTTCATCGTGCATATTTTGTAATTTATTTAATTTTATGGTAAACTAACAGTAATTATGATAATAAAAAAAAGGTTAGTAATTGTAATTTTTTTTTCTTTTGCACTTATAACTTACAATAGTTAAAAATACTGTTGCTTATATGAATTATTTTATTTTTTAAATTTTTTTCTTTCATTAATTTATAAAATATATTTGAAATAAAAAATTAATTCTTAACTTCAAATTAAATCTATTTTCCCAAAACATTATTAATTGAACTCTTTCAGTTTTAAACAATGTTCAAAGCGTGCTATATGTTTTCTAATGAAGTTTTATAAAAACATAAAGATGATACATCTATTAAGATTCATAAATAAAACAAAAACTTGAGATGTCATATTATAAGAATCTTTAACCCTTAAGTTAATATTTTAAAATCTAAAATATAATATAAATAATAATATATGTTATTATTTTATATTATAAAAATATTTTTATTCAAAATTATTTTATGTGTGATTTAGACTTTGATGAGCCCAAAATAAGCTATGAAATATTATATCCTTACTTTAATTAACTGTAGAAGATTGATAAAACTAACTTATTAATTATTAGTCAAAAATAAAACCTTAAATGTCATTAAAAATTAAATGGCTGATTATATGGTGTTTTGGAAAGAAAAAAGAAGAAACAAAATATTATAGTAAATTAATGAGAAAGATGTACGTCCTCACCACTAAATCATAATTCAACACTTATACTATGAATAAATTAATTTTTATGTGTATTTAATTAAAAAAATTAATAATTTTTATAAAGTTTTATTATTTAGTTTATTTAATTAGAATTTTTAAAGGCTCCAAAAACAAAGTTTAGGATATTCAATTAAAATTTTATAGAACTTTTTAAAAATATATAAAAATTTATGTGTTTTAATTAGTATTTTATATAAATTTTTAAAAATCTTTTTAAATTTTGGTATATTTAATTAGGATTTTATTGAAATATTTTAAAAATCAAGTGTATACAATTAAAATATTTTATATACTTATTTGATAAGGTTTTTAGCTAAAAAGATATATCATCATTATTCTCTCTGCCCCAAAAATTTTAAGAATTTTCAAGAATTTTTATTTTACATAATCTACAAAATTCTATTAAAATCTATCAATAATTTTTAAAAATTCATAATTTTTTTTAAAAAAATTTAAAACTCTTTAAAAGTTTATCAAAATTATAATTGAACTCACATTCTTAAATTCTAAATATGTTACATAATTTATAATTTTTTGAATTTGATAACTTAAGTTTTAAGAATCCAACCGTGATTAAAATTTTCTATCATTTTTTACTTTTTAATTAACGAACCACCTCACCATTAACTAATTCTGATTATTATATAGACTCTATATAGTTCCTGCTTACTATATTTAATTCAATAATAACATTAAAATTCATTTAAGTAATTATTAAATTAAATCAATTAAAATTATTATTAATTTTTAATCTAAATAGTTAGTTCAATTTACAATTAAAAATCTAAAATTACCACATAAATTATAAAAATTAGTAATTACATATTAACTTCATAATTTAATATTAAACATATCTATATAATAAACTAGTTATATATTAACATGCATACTTTTTATATTTATACATAGAAGTAATCATATCATTAAAAAAAAAAAAAAACTAGTAATCATTTATACAAAATTTTATAATTATAATTTATCCGATTGATAGAATTTTGTGATCAAATACAGTACAATTTGGCTGTTATCAACTTATCATAGATTTTTGTTGACAGCTAGCATTGCATTTACTGTAGCTACTACAGTAATAAGAACCTTACTACTCTTATTGGGCTAGCTGCCCACATTAACAGTACTAGTAGTGATCTTATTGCAGCAATTCACACAACTAGAAATAACATATAATTAATCCATAAACATCAATTTTTTATTATTTATTTTCAAATTATTTTAATTTTGTTATTAATTTAAATATAAGTGTTAAAACTCTATTATTTTTATTTTTATTGTTACATCTAGAATCATATGTGATCAAATTTAATTAAAATTTGACCTTTAACAATGTTTAGGCAATAAAAAAAATAAAAATTAACAACTTTACTTCGTATGATCATTTGAAAAAAATAATAAGAAAATTTATTTATTGTATATATTTTAATTTTATTTTCATAGTTAGTAAGTATGCATATGTGATTTTTTATTTTTTATTTTATGTGCATATATTTATTAATTTATTTATTTAAATTTTGATATCTTTATTTATTTAGTAGAAGAAAATAAAATGCATCATTTTATATAATTTCTATTTTGTTGGTTTTAGTATATTTGATTATTTAATGGGCCGAACATTACATTCCTTGCTTTAACATTAATATTTAGATCTTCAATTATTTCCTTTTGATAATTTTGAAATCTCTTCCCTTTGATACCAATAAGAAGTTTAATAAATGCTCAACAATTCATAAATTATATCACTATTATTTAATTAGATTTACCTGTCCTTATATGCTATTTGTTACAATTCTAAATTGTTTATGGTGATTTTTTTTGCTAAAATCTTACGGAAAAAATTATTATTAAAACTATATATATATATTGTAAAATGTATTTATGGTTCAGTAGTAGATGATAATGATGACGAACATTCCATTTTTTAAGCAACAAACATGGGCATTAATTAATGGACATTTAATCCTTATTATCATACATCTTATTTCATCTTACCTTATATATTTATTTATATAGCTAGCTAATTTTAAATATAATATTTTATTATTTTTTTCTATTATAAAAAATTATTTTATATTTTATATTTTTAATTATCTTATTTAAGTTTATTTAATATAAATTATATATCTTAATTAATACTATCTTATTATTATTATATCTTATGAAAATTTATTGAAAAAATATGATATAAAATTTTAAAAATTAAAAAGTTATATCATAAATTTTATTAATGTTTCATATTAATTTATACATTTAGCTACACATAGACAGAGAGCTAACTGATCAAGGATACATTTAATTTTTTTTTAATAATGTAACGGTAGTTTTTAATGGAAAAAGTTTAATGACATAACAAACTTAAAATTCGATGAAATTTTTATAGATTTACCATACTATTAATATTTTGTTTAACTCATAGAGATTTTTAAAGTCCATTATACATTCTATTAATTAAAAAAAAAAGACTTATTATTATTTTTATTTATTTATTTATTATATTTGTTTGCTTAAAATTTTAGCAATATTTTTCTCTTTTTACGTATTGATATATAAAAATAAAATGATTATACATGTTTTATGTATCTAATGTTTGTGGCGATAGTAAAAATAATTTAATTTGTTATAAAAGTGTTTACAACGTTTAATTCCATTAATATTTTTGTCATTTTGGACAGTTAAAAAATTAACAATTAAACATAATATTAAAAATTAAATTTGATAAAAAAAACATAAATGTTAACAACAATAATTTTTAAGAATATTTTTGTAACAGATTAAATATTAGAGGTATTTTTGTTATTGATCTCAAACTTTAAAAAATATACATTGTAGTGCATAAATAATAAAATTATTTAATTAGTTTACTTTTAATTTTAAAAAATATATGTTTTTTTCTTATTATGTTAAAAATATATGTTTAGTTACTTCATAAGAAAATTAATATGTATTTTTTTAAGGTGAAAAATAAAATTATATATATAAAAGAATATTATATTATGTAATTAAATAAAAATAAAATATATTTAAATTAAAATAAAATAAAGAAATAAAAGAGGTTGGTCTAGGAAGTAGATTTGCTCGTTTGTCATGCTTGATTAGATGGAAAAAAAAGTTTGGTTCAAAAGTGTCGGTGACAAAATGAAGAGAAAGGAATTTGAAAAAGGCACGTGATAAACTCAATTATATCGGTGTATCTATTTGTTTATAACACACTTTTATATATATATATATATATATATATATTATAAATGAGTTAAATTTTATGTTTTTAATATACTTATTAAAAATAAATATTATTACTATCAGATAATTACCGAGAAATAAAATTACTTGAAAATTACTATTGAATTTAAAAATTCAATTAACTTAAAATAAATAAATTTAGCTTCTTGGATTAATATATGATTATACTGTTCAATTAAAGTCCCAACCATGAATTCTGAATTCATGACACTCTGAGCAGAAACAGATATTAAGGTACACTGTCATTTGTATTTTCTAAAAAGACATTTATAACATACATGACAAATTTTGCTTAAGCTTAAAGGAAGGGTAGTATTGGCTTTTCAAATTGGATCCCAAAACCATTGGCCTTGCGATTTTCCGTTTTAGTTTCAACATAAGAAATAAACAGTGCCCATACAAAGTTGAAAGAATAAGAGCATATTCTTGTTCTTAAGCAAACAAAAATATGTTTTTATCAAAAAGGAAAAAAAGTATTATATATATAAAAAAAAAAAAAAAAAAGGAAAAAAAAGTAAACATAAAATATCATAATGATATAAGGAATTAGAGGTTTAAGATTTTGATATGACTGTTAGTATTATGATGATACAAAACAATAATCGAGAGTTCATGTCATTTATTTATTTCATTATTGAAGTTCGAGTACTTCAAAAGTTCTTTTATTTTTTATATTTTTTATCAGAAGTAGTTAAAATATCTTAGATTATTTGTAAGGTAAATAAATTATGTTACTGTTGCAGTAATTTACAGATAATTTTAACTCAAATACAAAATAAAATATATTTTTATACAACTTTAAATAATAAAAATTCTAGATCACAACCAATATAATACTCATTGTGGATTTAAGTACTTCAAAAGTGAGTGGTGAGAATCATAAAAGAGTACTATCATATATTACTAAAATTACTTTATAATTAAAATAATATTTTTATTAAATATAATTATATCAAATACTTACCAATATTTTAAAACTCATATCACTTTTAAGATATATAGATTTTTTTTTAATACACACACTCATACCACCTATATAAGTCACATAATACCTAAAGTATGGAACATATTAAAAAAAAATCTATATATCTTAAAAGTGATATATATATTATATATATGTGTGTGTGTGTGTGTCTTATATAGTTACGAGTAAAGAGTTGAAAAGTGAAAGTGAACTAGTTTAGTTGGAGTTTTGACCGTGAAATTGGCCCTTGGATTTGGGGTAGGCTGAGTTTAAATATCAAGAATGTACTTAAAATTTATCTTTTATATACAAATATTTTTAACATTTGAAAATATGATTATAATAATTTTAAGGTTAGGTGTATTATTAAAGATAATCTTAATTAATAATAGCATTAATTTTTTTATCTGCATACTTTTTAAACTCTTTTTTAAATTGTTAGAATATTTTTAAAATATTAAAAAATATATATTTATTTATTATGTTTGTTATGATTAAAAAATAAAACTCTACAATAAATAAAGAAATACATAGTAAATTGAAAGTTTATGTACATTAAAAAAGCCTTAAAAATTAATTTTATATTATTCATTTATTTTCTAAATCATATCACTTAGACTTTGTGTTAATTTTTTCTAAAAATATATTTTTAATATATTATATAATATTTTTTTGTCAATTAAACAATTAACTGGATTTAGAAAAAATATTTATTAAAATTCTTTATATAGACTTATGAAAAATTGAAATTTTACCTTTTGATTTACTTAATATATTAAAAAATTACGTACAATTCTTATAATTAAAAAAATTACTTACCATTCTATAAATAAACTAAATTTTTATAATAATTGAATAGTTTGTTATAAAATAGTATAATTATAATTTATTAAGTCAATTAATTCATAATTATTAATATCTTATATTTTTTTTAAATTTATAAATTTATAAATTATTTGAAATTTTCTTATTTTTATCATAAATTTCACTATAAGTATTAAAACTATATTATTTCTTTATCATTATATCTGAATCATATGTGATTAAATTTAATTAAAATATGTCATTTATCTATTTTTAAGAAATAAAAAAATTAGAAGTTAACAATTTTACTATCATTTGGGTAGGTAATTACAAAATTTATTGATTGTATGAATTTTAATTTTATTTACCTAATTTGTAAGTGCGTGCGCGCGCACACACATATTTTAATTTTATGCTCATATATTTTTATTTTTATATATTTATTTTATTAAAAAAATGATCAATTTTATTTTGTATGTTTAATATAATTTATTATTTAATGTTAAAAATAAGAGATATTAAAATTTTATCTTTTATACTCTTATTTAATTTTAAAGATATTACAAAAATATTATTGAATAATTGTTATATTTAATATTTATTAAAATTGAAGTATATCTTTAATATTTTTCAAAAATTAAAAATATTTGTGAAAAATATATTGATCTTCAGAATATGATATTATTTTCATCAAACAGTGTTGGACCAGACAAACAAGGGAGCTTTCTGACAAATAGTAGTCTCTGCATTTCTTGTAAATGTTTATTTCACTTTGCAATTTTTACGTGTAATAACCTAATCTTTATCTCGTGATGGTCTTCTATTTTTCTACTCTTTTCAACTAACGACCAGATTTAACTGAACCTAGATTACCAACCATGTTTAGAGTCAACTTGTTCACGCTGACTTGAGCATGTTTTTATCCTAGAATATATTCTATAGGTAATAACTTGAGAGTTAAATGTAGGGCTGGGCTTTGTTTGGATGACGGTGAGTTGAAGTAGTGTTATTCGGATAAAGTTTGGTGAGATGTGAGATACTGATGGGATGTAAAGTCAAAATATGATATGATGAGTAGTTTTATATTCACTTTAATTATTAATATTATTAATTAGATAAAATATTATAAATTTGAGATAAAAAAATTATAGAATCTTTTATTGATAAAGAATTATTAAAATTATGTTATATAAATTATAATAAAAAATATATTTTTATTTTATATTAGGCTAAGGATAAAAGGGATTATATCTTACACAAATAAAATATATAAGTTTTGCATTTTCTAGGTGACTACATAAATTTATTTACTTTCACAAAATTAAAATTAAAATTAAAATTAAATTAATTGCCGATTTCAAAATTGTGTCACATTTTATTATATATTAATCATATAAATAAATTTGAAAGATAGTTTTAACCATTTATTATTATTTTAATAACTTACATAAATTTATTATTTTATAAATATTTTCATAAATTTAATAATATGACTAATAATAATTAAAATAAAATTTTATTATTAATTTTATAAAAATAATTGCATATATATAATCTACTAAAATGATACCAGATTTACAACCCTAACGCCATTTACCTTTTTATATTACACCATTGGACATTAAAATTATTGAAATGAATAGTTTTATGATCATTTATTAGATTTAATTAAAATAAAAAAGGGACATATTACAAATTAAATTAAAAGAAGGGTAGTTGTACGCATATTGGTATAGAAATCGTTAATAACCCACACCAAGTTAGGCTCTTACACCTGTCGATACCTTCCCTTATATGGCTAATGTGGCTTTCCCTGGTTGGGCACTTGAGCTTCTTCATTCTCCACTTTTGAGAGTACAAAGAAACCGTCCTCACACTATTTTTCTTGGTTTCTACTGCCTACATTCTGACATGGAGAACCTTGAAAAGGGTAATTTGAGTTTTAAGTTTAACTGAAGGATATTAAGTTTTCTTGCTCATTCACAGATCTGGGTTGCTCCAAACACTCTTGGGTAATTGGAATAATTGTAAATTTTTGGTTTGGGTTCTTGTACTTATGCATAACTTTGGTGGGCACTTCTTGGGTTTGAGAAAATGTCGCAAAGATTAGATTTTTCCAGTTGCTAAAAAGGATACAAGAAAAGGAGCACCAGTTGTAGTGACAATGGAGAATCCAAATTTATCTGTTGTGGAAATTGACGGCTCAGATTCTGCATTTCGACATATCGAGAAAAACAGAGGTAAGAATGTTAAGCAAGTTAGCTGGGTTTTACTTTTGAGGGCTCGTCGTTTTGTCGGTTGTATAACTTGGTTGGCTTCTTTTCTTTGGGCATTGCTTGGTACCATAAAGAAGAGGATTATCAATAGGCAAGAAGTGGAAGTAGAGCCTGAGAAGTTAAAAAAGGGAAAATTGCTCTTTAAACTGATTAGAGTATTTTTGTTAACTTCATTGGCAATTCTGGGTTTTGAGTTAATTGCTTATTTCAAAGGTCGGCATTATTTTCAGAATCCCAATTTGCATATTCCTTGGACTTCTGAAATTCAAGGCTGGTTTCACATGCTTTATGTTGCTTGGTTAAATTTTAGAGCTGATTACATTGCACCACCTATTCAAGCACTCTCCAATATATGCATTGTACTATTTCTTATCCAATCTGCAGATCGTACTTTGCTTTGCTTAGGTTGTTTATGGATAAAATTCAAGAAGATTAAGCCTATGGTTAATGGGGATCCTTTTAAAACGGATGATGTTGAGAAATCAGGCTCTTATGAGTACCCCATGGTTCTTGTTCAAATCCCAATGTGTAATGAGAAGGAGGTAAATCAATGAGCTCCATCTTTCACTTTGATCTGTTATTTTTAGATTTTAAATTTGTTTTAGTTAAGGGCTTGTTTGATAACGATTTTGATTTTTAATTTTTAATTTTTTTTAAGTAATTTTTTCAATCATGTTTGATAACAATTTCTAATTTTAATTTCTACATATTTAAGGAACCACAACCAAAATATATGGTATTTCATAAATCTTCAAAAACAAGATTTTTGAATTAGATTTCTGATTTCTATATATATATATATTTTTTTTTTTCATTTTGACCAAACATTTTTTCTAGAAAATAAATCAAAATAAAAAGCCTTACTAAACAACTTGGAGATAATTGGTGGTCATTATAAATCAGAATCATCGTAAAACATGGCCTAAGTTCCTTATCTTTATGTTTTTTAATTCTAGCTAGGACTTTGACCTGTATTGCTTTGCCATCTTTAGAAAGGTCAAATAAGCATTACAAAAAGATTAAAAGCCTGTGATATGCTCCATTTTTTAAAGTTTTGAAAATAAGAGTAAATTCCATTCAAGTTAGAAAGAAAAATAAAAAGAAAGCCTCTGTTGTTTTTATAAAATTATCTTGGTAGTTTAGTATTGGTTGAGTAGTTCAGATTTGCTAATAAATACATTTGTGCATACTTGAGGTGTAATAGTAGACTAAGTCTTTTTTTTTTTTTTTTTTTGCTTCTAGTATCATATAAAAGCTTTTGTCAGAAACGCTTTCAGTATTAACAAGACTTTTTTTTTTTGCTTATTCACAGAATCACATATAAATACTACTTGTTCCTTAACCTGCTTCTATTTGAAACTACTTTTAGTAGAAACACAAGTAAACTGACCCTAAAAGTTGTAGGAAGTTTCGCTAGGATACTTATACTAATTGTATCACTTCTTAGCTATTTTTGGTGTGTAACCAAGTAGTGGGCGACAAATTTTTAGTATTTGTGCCACGGTATTTAAAACTGTTACTCAGGTAATATTAGTATTCAAATCTTAGGGTGGATAACAGAGAAGTCAAAAAGTACCAAGTAATGGGAATAGTAAACCAATTCTCTCGACTGTTTATTATGTTAACAGGTTTTTAAATATCATTGGATCTGTGTAGGTATATGAGCAGTCTATCTCTGCAGTCTGCCAAATTGATTGGCCAAAGGACCGTTTACTAATTCAAGTTCTTGACGATTCTGATAATGAAAGCATCCAACTGTTGATTAAGGCAGAGGTTGGCAAGTGGAGCCAAAAGGGTGTCAATATAATTTATCGACATCGCGTTATTAGAACTGGTTATAAAGCTGGGAATCTCAAATCTGCAATGAGCTGCGACTATGTTAAGGACTATGAATTTGTTGCAATTTTTGACGCAGACTTCCAACCCAATCCAGATTTTCTTAAGCAAACAGCGCCTCATTTCAAGGTATAGAAAACTTATCTAATCTCATTTTCACTTCAGTGTTTGATTAGAGGATGTTTCTTTATTTATTTTTTAATTATGTTGTTTTCTTATACCTTATGCAACAGAATAACCCTGAACTAGGTCTGGTTCAGGCGAGATGGGCCTTTGTGAACAAGGATGAGAACTTGTTAACTCGTCTCCAAAATATTAACTTGTGTTTCCATTTTGAGGTGGAACAGCAAGTTAATGGTGTGTTCCTTAATTTCTTTGGCTTTAATGGAACAGCTGGTGTCTGGAGAATTAAAGCGCTTGAAGAGTCTGGTGGGTGGCTTGAAAGGACGACAGTTGAAGATATGGACATAGCTGTCAGGGCCCATCTCAATGGTTGGAAATTTATGTTCCTTAATGATGTCAAGGTAATGTTCTACTTTTTTCCTTCCATTTTTTCTGCAGAATATATTGTTTCATTAAGAAGTTTATGACATGGAGACACCACAAATCATATTGATCATTCATGGAGAAAATAAAACACTTTAGGCAAAATGTCATAGCATTGTGAATTTAGAGTTGAGACATTTATCACCTAGGATGATGATCTTGTGCTAATTTATACTTTGCCGAAAACTTGAAATTACATTGTAAAGCTTCCACAATCAGGTACTTTGTGAAGTTCCTGAGTCATATGAAGCTTACAAAAAACAGCAACATCGTTGGCATTCTGGTCCAATGCTACTATTTAGATTGTGTCTTCCAGCAATTATAATTTCTAAGGTACATGCAATTTCGAATATCCTCGAATTTTCAGTTTCAATAAAACAGCATGGATTAAAATTGCGAAAAAGGTCCTAGTTGTCCCGTTATTATGTGAAACTGAACATTTTAGTCCTGTTGGGCACTTATATTCCCAAATTTATGTAAAATGAGCAGTAATCCATAAAAGGGATCAACTTTTACACCAAATTGCTTATTTTACATAATAATGAGACTACAGGACTAAAATGCACAAATTAAAAAAAAAAAAAAAAAACCCATGCCTCACTTCGGACTAAGATTACCTCGCTTCCCCTTAATATGCAGATACCAACCTTGAAGAAAGCAAACTTGATACTACTGTTCTTTCTGTTAAGGAAGCTTATCCTCCCTTTTTATTCATTCACACTGTTCTGCATTATTGTTCCATTATCCATGTTTGTTCCGGAGGCTGAACTTCCTTTATGGGTGATCTGCTATGTGCCTGTATTTATGTCATTCCTCAACCTTCTTCCATCTCCTAAATCCTTCCCTTTCATCGTGCCTTACCTTCTGTTTGAAAACACAATGTCTGTTACCAAATTCAATGCTATGGTATCTGGTTTATTCCAGTTGGGTAGCTCTTATGAGTGGATTGTTACGAAAAAGGCCGGCAGGTCATCGGAATCTGACTTAATAGCTGCAGCTGGAAGGGAATCAAAGACGACAAACCAATTACAGATACACGGAGGAGCTTCTGAGTGCGAGCTTTCTGAGTTAAACCGATTAAAGGAACGAAAAGAAGCAGCTTCTATACCTGTCAAGAAGTTTAACAAGATATATAAGAAAGAACTTGCTCTGGCATTTCTTTTACTCACAGCTTCTGTCAGGAGCCTGCTAGCTGCTCAAGGAGTCCACTTCTACTTCTTGCTCTTCCAAGGAATCACTTTCCTTCTTGTGGGTCTTGATTTAATTGGGGAGCAAAGGGACTAAGAATGCAAGGAGCAAGAGAAACAAGTGCTCGTTCGAACTTGATTATATCGCACGATTCAGTTACAAGGATAAGGAATAATCCACATTTGATATGAAGTACGAAAATAGGAATTACTTTTTTCCTCTGTATAGGGCATTGATCATTTTTATCTCCAATGATTAGAAATTGTCCCTCATCTGCAATAGGTTGGAGCATAATATTCCACTTTTGTTCTTTTACCTATACTCCTTGTAGCTATATTGATTTTTGGTTGTACTTGTAGAAATCAAAAGGGTTGTGATAAGGGTGATTTTGCCCAATTGCTTTTTGGTTACAGTTTGCTTCAACAAAGATTGTAAAACGTGTTAACATATTTTTGTACATTTGTTATGAATTAACTAGATAAATAATGTTCCTCCCTTTTCTTATACACGTACATACAACTTTGTCCTTTTAATGATCTTTTTCCCCCCTTTCTTTCTACATTTTGCTTATTATGTGTTTCTAGACCGTTGGACTCTTGAGGTGTGAAAAGATGGCGTGGGTTCTTGGCCTCTTATTACCACGTAAGTGAACTTGATGGATGATGAATGTGCTATTAAGGAGAATACAACCTAAATGTGTGGCTAGTTATTGGTATTGGAGATCGGTTTGAGTCTAAGAGCTAGATGTATTATTGTTTGATGGTATTATTAGATGTACAAATAAGTTACATATTGGGTTAATAAAAAGAAAAATCAAGTATATAGTTGGAATAAACTATTCTTATTAACATTTTGACTCGTTGAGATAAGTTTCAAGAAATATTGAAGTATTTGGACAAAGGTTATGTTTTAGAATCAAAAGGTGTTTTGAAATGCAGGCCTAACATTTTGTAGACTCAAAAGGTGAGTTGAAATGCAGGCCTAACATTTTGGACTATCTGTTGCTTATGTAGAGCACTTTGCCAAATATCAAGTGTCGGCAGGAGATTAGGTTATGCAATGCATGGTTTATATGAATGGGGTAGAGTTGCATCTTTTTTGTGGCCATGATGTTGATTGTGGCTTTTAGAGATATCTATATATGGGATTATTTCTATGGACCACCATATTATTGATCTGCATTGGATGCATTCTAAAGAAAATCTTTTATTTGACGACCCAAATCTAACTTTGAGATCAAAAAAATCTAACTTTGGATTTTTTTTTTTTGCATTGAAAAACATTTTTTATATAGAAAATTTGTCATGTAATACAAATAATGTGGCTAGGGTGGTCTGTAGCAAAAAAAAAAAAAAAATGTGGCTAGGGTGGCATTCTTATCGCGTTGTGTACTTGTGCTTGTGTTGGTATTTTTTCGCTGGTTGACATAATAAAATATTTAAATATTATGCTTGTTCATAATAGTAAGGACTAAGGAGTATTTCAATAACAAGACTTAACGTTTTAATATTTAGGTTTCATAATTATTATTTATAACATTTTATTCTTATTGTTATAAAAAAAAAGTGATCCATGACAAAATTAAGTTTTTTTTTTTTTTTTAACTACATTAGGCAAAGGTTTTCAACTTTAACTGAAAAATTAAGAAAAAAATTAAATGAAAAAAAAAGTCATTTATTTTGAACATTTATTGTAAAAGTTAGATTAAAGTGCAACAAAATTAAATATGAAACTTAACCATCACTTTTGGAATAAGTAACTTGTACCATACTCTCCCATATATAATAAAACATTTTATTTCAATTGTGTTTTAATCGTGTTCGTATTCGTGTTAATTGTCACATTGCCCGATTTGATAGGTTTGTAATTGGTTTCAAGAGGAGTTTGGTCACTTGGTCTGTCTCGCTTGAGCTTATGATATTAAGTTGTGAATTCGACTTCTTGCCTCCAATTTCAACCCAGCTTCACTACCTACCTCTGGTCTACACCATTCTGTTTGGTTCTAATCTTATTGTCATTTATTGGTGTCAGGAATTTAATCAAATAAAATTAGGGTTTCTTTTAATCTAATTTTACAGAGTGCTCCTATTAATTGTTTAGTTAAAAGCCACAAACTCGTTTGCATGTATAAACATGTCTTAGGCAAATTCTATATATATCGGTATCATTAATTAATTCTGGGGCAAACTGTTTTTTTTTTTTCCTTCAACTTATTTAGTTGTTTGCAAATATGACCCCAACTTTTTCATCTTTAAAGATATGTTCTTAATATATTGTTATGTATTGCAAATATACTGTTTTTGGCGCATGTTTGATTTAATAAAAATTCATTAATCTAATTAATGGCAAATGTGTGATTTAATTAAACTCTATAAAAAGAATTTGCATGAAGATATACGTGCAACTTGAAACAATATATTGGGATATTCTTGATAAAATATTTGATAAGGTGCTATAGAAATTCTTTATATTAGGTTATTTGTGCTGTTTAGTTCTTTAAATTAAAAATTATCATTTAGTCTTTAATTTTGTAAAAAGAGTCAATTAAGAATAAATTATATTATTTTAATAATTTTTCTATCAAAATATTATTATTTTATGTCAATTAATTAAAACATAATTAAATTACAAGTTTTTAATAAGTATAAAAATATAATTTAATATAAAAATGTTTAAGAAAAAATTAACAATAATAATATTTAAATAAAAAATTATATAAATATATATTTTAATTTTAAATAAAATTAAAAATTAAAATAAAATAGTGAGAATTAACAAATATTAAATACAAATATTTTTAATTTTTTTTCCACATTAATTATGACATTATCATTGTTAAAAATTCGTGTTTTAATTGCGTTTTAGCACTTAACAGAAAAATTGTAATATTTTAATAGAATTTTTTTTAATATATTATACTTTGTCCTTAATTTGCCTTTTTTACAAAAGAGAGACTAACTAACACCGTTTCTAATAATATAAGGGACTAAACAGTATAAATAATCTAATTTAAAGAATTTTTATACAATTTTTTGATAAAATATAATTACATTTGTCCTAATGCATTGAAGAAAAAAAAATAGTGTAGCCTTAATTCTAATTATTGGTGAAGTTAAAGGCTATAGCCTATAACAAACACTTCCTATTTCTTTTTCTTTTTTGAATAAAAAAAAGTTTTCAAGAAAGAGATAGTATAAGGCTCGCTAATCTTTATTCATCAGAATTAATGGCTTATTTTGAGAGTACTAACAGTGGTTAGCACTTGAGCTGTAGTTAGAGGGATTTTTATGTACAATTACGACTTTTTTTACTCCTTAAATTCATAACTTTGTGCATATAGTTCAATTGCGTTACCAATTGAGCTATCAACTGCGATGCAAACACTTCCTACTTTAATGCTGGTAAATCTTGCTGTAAGGTTTGATCACAAATTGGGTGAAAACTCTTAGCATGAGGTATTAATAATAAAATATTGGTGTTAGGTGTCATGTAGTTTAGCCTATTGAGCTATTAGCTCTTGTATTTCTGTAACTGAATGAGTTTATTTAATCATATAATTTAAAATTTAAAAGTATATCAATTTTGATAGTTTTTAGTTACGGATCAAATATACCTAAAGAGGGGTGAATAGGTTATTTTCAATTTTAACAAATATTAATTATGTAACCTAATCACAACGGCCAGACATGTAATCGCGTGTAAAGATAAAATGTGGAATAAAAAATAACACACGATATTTTTAGGTGGAAACAACCTAGGCCACTCCAATGACCTAAGAGGAAAACCACCGGTCCACCTAACTATCCACTATGAAAATCAATATTCAATTACAACCATAGGTCCTAGAACTACCCTTCACAGATAGATCCCCCTTTCTGTAATTTACTTACGAGCCGTCGCTCCTTTCATAGCCTTCACACAAGCTAGGTGTCTGGATCCGGACCAACGTTCCGATCTACTTGAGTCCCACAAGATCAATCGAACCCATCAACTTCGGTAATTTCGAGTCACACGAAATACCGAGCACGTCACCTGAAACGTTAGTACAAATAGCAGAAGTGCAAAGTGTGTCCTAGAGCGGATTCAAACAATGAAAAACCCTAACTAGCAGATTCAACAACATATGATGTAAAAACAAATCAGCTAATAAACTCTAGAACTATCATGCAATTCTAAATATCATGAAAGACAATTAGGCACGTGAATTATTCAAACATAACCACACAATATGTTTGAACAATTAAAAATAAGAAAGTGCCTAAGATTATAGATGAAGAGAATAAGATTTTTCTTTGAAAGCTTCAATAGATGTAGAAAATATTATTTCGGTATGGGTTGAATGTTTTGCACAAACAAGTGTTGCTTATATAGAGTCCAGTTTGACTTGAAAGAGAATTAATAATAGAGTACAACTCTACTCATATCAGGATTTAGCTTTGACAACAATTCTACTCATGTTAGGATTTTGCTTTCACAACAATTCTACTCAAACAAGTACTCTTCTTTCACATCAATTCTATTCACAACAATTCTACTCATATAAGGATTCTACTTTCACAAGAATTCTATTCATACTAGAATTTTGCTTTCACAACAATTCTACTCATGTTAGGATTTTACTTTCACAACAATTCTACTTAAACAAGGACTATACTTTCACAACAATTCTATTCATACTAAGTGTAGTGCTCAATTGTATGAGGATGTATGCATGAGAGAATATTTTATCTTTCATATGAGCATTGCAAGCTTGGTGACTCCATCATCATGTATCATCCGATTGAATGGTGAACACTTATGCTAGATTACAATTAAACATTTTGTCCACGAAAATTGTCAATACAAATAAACCTTACAAATTTAATTCAAAATTTTAAAAATGATATATTTTATTGATAAAAGAGCACATACAAAAAAAGTTCTAGCACTATGCAAGCACCTCGCTCTCCCTATAGCTTTTTCTCTTCTTCTCCTTCTTCTCTCTTTCCCTTCTCGATCCCCTCTCACCAGCTCCTTACCCGAAAAATGAAAGTACAAAAAATGGCGCAAGAGAGAGGTGAGAGAGAGTGGAGAGAGAGGGCTAATAAAATATATAATTCTTATTTAACTTGTGAAAAAAATTTCAATTTTTAAAAATTTGAACTTAATTGATCATACTTTTAAGTTATAGGATTAAATGAACTCGCTCCAATAATCACACTATAATAATCACACTATAATTACAGAATTCAAATAACGCCAAAATCAAAATCATGCATCTCTAAGAGAGACATTTTTAGTGCAAGGTATCACCTAGCTTAGAGTAATGTGTCCTTAGCTAAGGGAGAAACTCCAGTGTAAGGAATCACTAGGTGGGATCGTAAAAAGTCTTAGAGTGTGATATATTGAAACAATTGATTCAAAGGTTTTGAATAGTAGTGGAGAATATCCTCCAGTTTAAGTTGAGCTAAAGACGTGGAAGTAAGGGGTGTTGGAAGCTCACCAAAACCATGATAAAATGCATTTTGTTGTTTGCAATCTCTCTATCCTTACACTCGTTATAAAATAAGAGAATTTTATTTACTTTTTAATTAATTTAAGTGCTTGATTGATTGTAATAGTGTAACGTTGAAGTTTTTACACACAAAGATTGCAATCATGCATTGATTGTTTGATTGTGGATCAGTATATTTTATATGTACTATAACTATTGCGTTAATCTTTTTATAATTAAGCTGGCTCAAAGTTGAAGTGTTGTCCATAAAGCACCCATTACCTAATATTACAATGGTATATGCTTTATGTAGTCACTCTGAATTTGAGATGAAGTCCTCAGATAGCAGGACTTGTGTATAATTAAATTATTTTTAAAATAATATATTAATTTATATTTAAAATGTACATATTTAATTTATATATATTTTCTATATCGTTATATTATATTATTATATGTACACTTTTTGTGCAACTAAGTGGTTTTAATAATGGATTATTAATTTTCTTTGCTGATCTCTAAGATTGCAAGAGTTACTAATACTGAACAGAATATAGGTGCACTCCTTCATGTGTCAGGCAATGTAAACAAAGCCAACATTGCACAGGAGATAATTTCCCTAAATACATTTTGTAATTTAAATAAAACAGTTATGTGATTTTTTCCAAAATAAAGAGTAGAAAAAAAAAATGATAAAAATACCCTTTAAGTCCAGTATATTAGATAAATTGGACATTTAAGTCTACTAATTTAGGACACTAGAAGTCCATAAAGATCTACGATGCCCTATTTTTTGAACCTAATGGACCTATGTTGTCCCAATCCAAACTACTTTTCACTCGTCGTGAGTCTTATTTGCAAACGAGTTGTTGGATATATTGAATATATGAGATTTTAAGTTTTAGTTATATTTGTGTCAGTTGCAGTTGTATAAAAAAAGTTTAATTTATTACACTTCTCTCTAAATTTTAACCAATTTCATATATAGATATTTAAATTTTTAAAACGTATATTTAGTAAACCTAACTTGACTACATAATTACATATAAGTGATTTAAAACTTTGAAATATATGTATGAAATTTTAAAATTTTTGGAGTACATCATACAATGTAAAAATTAAGAGAACCTATGTATTATATTTTAAAACTTTAAGACTAAATCATACATTTTAAAAGTTTGAGGACTTAAGTGAAAATCTAGTAAAAATTTGAGTATCGATGATATAGCTTAGCATTTGAGTGAGGTGTCATACCTGGTTTTTTAAATTAGTTCATTTGTATTGTTTAGTTCATTAGATTATAAATGATATTCTTTAGTCTCTTAGTTATGAAAAAAATGAACAATTAAGAACAAATTATATTATTTTAATAATTTTTCTATTAAAATATTATTATTTAATGTCAAATTATTAAAATACGATTAAATACGAATCTATAACAAGGATAAAAATGAAAATTAATCTAAATTATTAAATGATGCAAATAATCTAATTTAATAAAATTATGTGGCATTTTTTCAAAAAATATAAATAAATAAAAAGAATGCTTTAAAGTGTCATGGAAACGTGCATACACTAACATAGGTTTTAAATTTAGAAAGACAACATGTTTCATACTGTAAATCATTTTACAATCAAACAGCTTATAGCTCTTCAATGCTTTTCCAATACCATATATAATACAGTATGAGAATTCATTTTCTATGTACCCTTTTGTAGATAACTTTGGTTTCTCTATATCAGCTCCTACTCTTATATCAATCAGCTATAAGCAATTTAATTATTCCACAGAAAAGTCTGGTTCTTCAGGCTTCTGCAACTTAGGCAGTTCAACAACCTTAACTTTCTGAGCTCCTCTCCGTGTATTAGCTGCAAATCTCGAAGCTAGAATTGTGACACCAAAATTCTGTTTTACTTGAGAGGAATTTATTGAAGAGTTGTTAACAAGTTCGTCCTCTAGTTGTTTCGTTTCTTGAGTAGTCTCTTGCTTGTCAATTGAATAACAGAAAGACTCTGTCATGCTGTGACTCTTTGCTATTGCTCTCTTCTTGAATCGCCGCCAAGCAACCTGAATGAAGCAGGCAGCCCATGTTCTCCAATGGTGAGAGTAAAGACGGAAGGTATGTTGTAATTTCTTACTATGAAGATGCCTAAATTGGTTTGCAACGAATTTGAGATCTTCAGCTCTTAAAGCAAAGGCTTCTACTTCTTCGAGGGCTCGTACAGTTCTTGTAGATGAAGGTAAGTTGAGTGTAGAGTTTGGAAGTAATGCCCAAGCAAGTAGTTCTTCTCCACAAAAATCACCAGGTCTTAGAGTAATTGAATTGAAGAAACCAGTTCTGCCTCCATTTGTAGTTGAGCTTTCTAGCTTTCCTCTGATGATAAAAAGCATTTCTGTAACAGGATCGCCTTCGCGAACCATGTACGTTCCTTGAGTACTTAATGATGATACCAAGCGTTCACATATAGCATCAAGTAGCCGATCATCCATTTGTGCAAAAAAGGGTACCTGCAATTGGCAGCATTTACATGAGCAACTAATCATGGCTTGGAATGGTTTTATAGCACTAAAATACAGTGCATGAGAGAGAACTTACACGACGAACAAGGTCTAAACACAGATGAGATTGGATATCACGACGAAGATCTGTAGGCAGGGCCTTTAAGATGCATTCTTCATCAACTCCCCGAGTTGCAAGCCACTTATACTGCACAAATCTCCTAACACGTTCTCGAAGAGCTTGAGGGAGTTGACGATGTTGCATCCACTCTTCAGTGTCTCGTCGCTTGAGTCTCCATTCTTCTAGTCTCACTGTGATAGATTGTAGATACGTCTGTTCCAAATATAAAATGTCAAAGAGAATGGACAATGGTTATGAATGGCAACAAAATATAAGAAGAAATCAACAAATGTGGCGGTTCCAGAATTTGGATACAGTTAGTTATCAAGAGTTTTGAAAGTACCTGCATGTTTCCAATTAAGTGAGCAAACAAAACCAGACCCAAGATGGCAATGAGTATGGCAAAAGAAGTCTCCCCCATAAAAGTGCTTGTGTTCAAACTCTGACCATAGGAACTGGAAAAAAAAAAATTTTAAGAAAGGGATGCATAAAAATAAAAGAAACTTTTAGTAATGTCTCTCTTGGTATCAGGAGAAATTTTTAATATTTTTTGATAAATTTAGACAATATGTATATCGTGGAAGGAATAAACTGATTTTTGAGATATTAAGCATTAAAATTTAGACAAATTATGTGTAATGACACCAATTACCATATTAATGTCATCATTTTCCATTTCCAAAGCAGGTGTCCATAGATAACTTCAAGCATAAATTACAACCACCAAAGTAAAAACCCATTAAAAGTAAAATGGGTTGGTTCAACCATTCAAGTAAATTGAATTGAATGTTCTCTTGGAAAAATGCTTGTTAATAAAAAAAACAAATTCTATACGCTCAAAGAGGTTATGGAAAAAAATGGTTGGATAAGTACTTTATACTAAGACCTGTTGTGATGTGTTTTTTTTAGAATTGATTTCAAGAGAAGCGATTTGAAATGAAGAGGTTGATTAGAAGTGATTTTAACTTTTAATATGAGCATTTAAGTGTTTGAAATAAAATTATTAGAAGCGGTTTTGAATGAGATTTTAATAATAACTTTAAGGAGTTTGAGTCTAAAATTACTTACCAAAATTAAGAATCAGTTATTCTGAAAGCATTAGTAGTGTTTTTCAAAAAAAGTTACGTACTTCTAAGCAAAATTGCCAAACATTAGTATAAATGCTTTAATATATAGCACTTAATCAAAAGTAGAAGCATGTCACGGCAGGTCCTAACACCAGTTGCATGAATCGATGACTATATGCAAAGTCATAACATCACATCATGGGATAAAAATGCAAACATAAATGACAAGGGGTTTTTAATCCTACCTCAAGTTTTGTAACCCCCACCAAAGGCAGTAGAAATATTTCTGAATAAACTTTGAGGAAAGGACATTGTTGGTCACTGCATTTTCAAATATACCATAATTGAAACCGGTTGTTGTTTCTGGATTGCATCTACTGAACACGACTGTACTGTTTAGCCAGTTGTTCCGACTATCATAATCTAAAGTGTCACAATCCAAATACGTAAGCGTACACTTAACAGGGCCAATTTCCATTTTGCATATGGATTTCCAGCATGTTGCATATCGTTCAATCGACAACAAATACCACGATGCTCCTAAAACCTACATGACAGAAGTTCAATAACTTAAAGCTACTCTTTAAAAGAGTTCACAAATCTCAAAACAAACTCTTTGATATTAAAGGCGTGGACAAGAGATAAGTACATACATGGCTAGCCAACATGTAGAGTAGAAGATTGTATGCAGCTCCAGCCCATGCAGTTTTTGTGACTACACCAGTGGCTTTGATAATCTGAGAGCTTAATGGGAAAATCAGATATAATCTAGGAACATACTGAAGCAGAACAATCAAGACGAGCGCATTGTTTGTATGATCCGCATGTGAGCTTCTGATTGCAGGCATAATAAACCATATCACAATCTGCCAAATGAAAGCAAATTACTTTAAGTATTCCTTTTGTTTGGAAATAAGTCAATCAAGAACAATATAGCAACGTTATGCAATTATGAGGTACTTTTGAATCTTAATTTACTGAATAAGCTGTAGGCCATTTTTTCATTCCAAATTATGCTCAACTGATCAATGAGAAATAAGGATAATACATTGAAAACTGTTAGGACTCTTTACAATGCCAAGTAGATAGCATTATACACAGTGTTCTAGTTTTGCTATTTTGTAAAAGCACTTCTATCAAAAACAAAAATAAAAACCTTTTGAATCAAACAAAAACATAATTTCCAAGGGTGCTTTCAATCCTCAAAAAGCACATTTTGTTCTTTGTCAAATTACGTACTTCTTTCTGAAAATACTTTCTCGTGAAACAACTTTTGACATAAGTCCAAGCTGAAAATCCTAGAATTCCCTTTTCAATAAATACAATGCTTCAATCCCTATGAAAACATTCTGAGGCATGTTTACTTATACTTATGTTAATAGTAGTTTCAAAAGAACTTTCAATAAGAATCACAATACACAAAATATGTTTTCTAAGTGTCTGTTTGCTCGTGCTTCAGTTAAAAATAATTTTAAACAAAAAGTGATTTAAAAAAAAAAGACCAGTTTCAAGAAGAGCACATATAATGTGCTTCTGTCAATAAGCACAAAATATACTATGTAATTCTTTGTCTCTTGGGTTCTAATTTCTTTTTTTATGTCATAAGCGCTTTTAAAAAAATGTACCATCAGTCTATTGAGTATAATTAAATCAGAAGTAAAACAAATTTGTGTAGAAATATAACGAAGTTAATGATAACAGTACCTGAGGAAGAGGCAATGCTGCAATAAGATCTATGAAGAAATCTGATCTCAAATACCTCCTAGCAATATCTGTTGGATCCATAACAAGTTCACCCCTGCCAAAAACTCTTGAACTTGGGGAAACATAAGCTGTTCTAAACTTTATCAACACATTCAACAGATAGAAGATATCAGCAAGAGTCCGAAAACAAGTCACAATAATTCCCAAATTCAAATCAGTATTCATACACGACGAGTTGCCATTGTTCAAAACTGAAGGAAGATAGAAAAAAATTGGATCAACAAACAAAGCAACTAAGCAAAAGAAGAGAAAAACTCTATTCCATTGCAAGAACTTATCACTTCCAGGATCAATAATTCTCTTTTGCCAAGACTCATGGTTTTCTGGGAACACCCTAAAACCCCCTAATTTCAATTTCTCATCGGCAATTATACCACCACCCTCTGGTTTCAACAAAGCTACTGATGCTGGTACTTTGTACATTGGTAGTGGCTTTTCGTATTGCTGTGTATTATCTTTTTCCCATGAAAAATGGAGATTGTTTTTCTGATCATTGTAAAACCTAGAAAATTTGAAAAACCCAATTGAGAAAAGTGAAAATTAGTGAAAATGAGTATAGTGAAATTAGTTACCTGACTAGCTTCTCATTCTTCAAATCCATGTTTGTGATTATAGTTACTACTACATACATACAATGAAACTCAAACCACTTGCATAAAAAGTTTCTATCAAGTGAAGCAATAAGATTGAAGAGCAACGAGAGAGAAAGGATTCTGTCTTAAACAGCAAATCTCTGAATTTGAAATTTCCATACTTGTTCTATTCCTAAAATGAAGCTTTGCTAGATCTTAGAAGGGACTTAACTAAGAAAGTAGATATATTGATAAAGATTAAAAGAAGGGGGCTCAAAAGAACTAAATTTTGGAGTTTGTGAAAGCAAAAGTTGAATGTAAGAGTCTAGAGAGGAGAAGAGGTGATGAACTGATTATGGGTTTAGCTTGAGTGAAGGCTAAAAAACAGGGGAAGTATCAATTCTATAATCAATGAGATTGTCTGATTTTGTCCTTATGTGTGTTGACTTTCATTAAAATCCCAACAACAAAAAGAGAAATTAACTGCAAAAGCAAAGAGACACAGCTCATCAAGTCAGTTATTTTATGCATTTTTTAATTAACAAAGGAAAAATATGATGAGAAAGAGATAGTTACGTGAAGTCCATGAATGCAACTATTGAAGATATGAGTATTTGTGCTAAACGAAAACAAGGGAGGAACAGAAACCAAGAAAAATTGTATTTTTTTTTCTTCCAGTTTACTAGTTTTCTCATTCGAATTTGCTTCAGACCAGCTGATAGCTGGATCTCATAATTAATTATTATTGTCATCTCTTAGAGAATTATGGAGAAGGGAGGCACGATCAGTTTTTCTTAGTTAAGGTGGATGTGATTTCTTGAATTCTATACTGGTTTTTCCCTTTGATAACATTACATGCTCACACACGCACAGATAAAGTTTAAATTGACACCGTTTACAAAGAATATATATTATTTTACTAGATAATTTAGTAATTTATATATTGTTTTTTATTTATTAAGAAAGCTAAATTTGTAGTGCATTAATATAGTATTGGATATAAAATGACCAATATCATATAGCATGATATTATTAATAATATTTAGCAGAATAGTTTGTAATTTATTCCGATAAATATTAAGTCAGCATATGAATCAAACTGTAAGATAAATGATTCAAGAAATAATTAACTGATAAAAATTTCATAATTATCTAATATGAGATAATTATGAAGAGATAATTTTAATATTAGATTGAGTCTATTTATATGGTAAGAAATTATTATTAAATATATTTTTTTTTTCTCTATATACACATTTTATACATTCACACTTGAGTCATAATTTAGAACTTAGGGTCCGTTTGGTTGGGTGTAACAACATCCGTAATGCCCATTACGATTACATTGTTTGCTTTTCTTAAAGAGATGTAATGCAATGCTTTCAGTAATGGGCATTACACACTCAAAGGGATGGAATTACAATTACATCTCTTTCAGTAATGAACAGTGCCGCGTCCTTAGCCCGCGTCCCAGCCCGCGTCCTCCCCGTGCATCTCGCGTCGCCCCGGCGTCGTCCCGACCAGCAGCTCGCGTAGCCCCTGCGTCGTCCACCTCGCGTCGTCCAACCGTCGTCGTCCGGCACAGAATCGCCCAGCCCAGCACTCGCGAATCGCGACGCCCACCCCAGCCCTCGCGACGCCCACCCCAGCCCTCGCGACGCCTCCGTGTGATTTTGTTTGTTTTTTTTTTTTTTATATATTTTTTATATGAAATTGTATTTTTTTTTTAAATTGTATTATTTTTTTTTAATTATTGATATAAAATTGTATTTTTTCTGAATGTAATTTTTTTTAAATTGTATTTTTTATTAATTATTGTTATAAAATTGTATTTTTTCTGAATGTAATAGCATATTAAATGTAATTTTTTTTTAAATTGTATTTTTTATTAATTGTATTTTTTTCCTAAAATTGTATTTTTTTTATTAATTGTTGTTATGAAATTGTATTATTTCTGAAATTTTATTTTTTAAAATTGTATTTTTAAAATAATTATATAATTTTTTTTTTCTATTCCATTACATTACAGTTGTCAAACCAAACATTGTAATACTGATTCCTTTTTTGATTACAGTGACTAAACCAAATACTGTAATCGTAATACTGATTCCTTTACATTACATTCCATTACGATTACGATTACGATTACATTCAGCGAACCAAACGCAGCCTTAGATCATATACACAATACACATATATTATTTATGTTTTTACTTATTCTCCAGAGAAAGACTTTAGTATGCTCTTTATTTATCATTATATGAATTGATTTGCATCAGAAGTTCAAATATCACTATACCTCAGGGTTATTTGAGGTTTTAATAAGTATTCTAGGTTTGTAGGTTCATAGCAAGTGGAAGTGCAACCTTTTTAATATTGACAAAAAATAGTATTAATATATACTATATCACGTATTAAAATAATTTTAAAATTAAAAAAATTATTTATTTTTCAAAAAAATTATGTATAGTGTTTTATAATTAGTTACTGCAAATCTGTGCACATTTAGAATTTTCCTTTTAAGAGATATAGATCAATAATCTAAATTCAAATTCATCAATAATCAAAATTAATAACAACATATGAAGAAAAATATGAATTAATTTCACGGCTCTGTTGTAAAATTAAGAGATATAGAAAGAAATGATTATAGTTTCCAGCAAGATCTTTATTTTGGACAAGTGATTATAGTTTCTATCAATGTTATGTGTCGCTCTCTGTTCATTGCTATAACAAGTGATCTTCATCCCATCAGGTGAGGTACTTTTACACTATTTTTTATATTCTTTAACGGTTAAAAATTTATTAACTTAAAATAAAAAATCTTAGGGAAAATAATAAAACTAACACCCCCTAAAAATTATAATAACAAAACTAGCACTCCTGTGTTCAATTAAAATTGAACGACGATAATTTAGACTCGTTCAATATTGAACGTTCAATATTATCCGTTCAATTAGAATTGAATGACGACAATTAGACCTATTTAATATTGAACGTTCAATATTTTACGTTCAAATTGAATATTGAACGTTCAATATTAAACGTTCAATTTTAATTGAACACAGGGGTGCTAGTTTTGTTATTATAATTTTTAGGGGGTGCTATTTTTGGTAATTTCCCAAAATCTTAATTATTTTACTTCAATTCATGGTATGGTTGTGACCGAATAGATAAGGTACAAATATCTCTCTACAAGTGAGAATATTGTATGTTTCGTTGAACAATGAAATATACGGTTTAAAGCTTAATGTTGTGCGTCTTTAAGTCAAATTTGATTATAACTCTAAGCTAGCCGTTAATTGATAAACATATCAATGTTCCATGATCTAGGTAAGATATGACAATGCCTTCCCTCTTGATATTTTTTTTTCTAACCAAAAAAATATATATATGGTATGGATGTGGTAAAAAAAAATCATGATATGTCAAATAAGATTTTTTTTTCTTCCTTCTTTTAATTTAAGTCACATATTTTCGATCATAGTATGTTTGATTTTTTATCCCACAAGCATAATACATTTAAAAACGTTAAATAATTTTTTTACTATTGAACTATAATGATTGCTACAAAAGTATCACTTAAAAGCCAATGCCAAGAGGCATTTTGGCTGCGCTTTGCATTGACACGTGCTCCAAAGCACATATGACGAGAATTTTTTATACTGCTTATGTAAGTGATCAAGTATTTGTTTTCCCTTGTAAATGCAAGTTAACTTCATCTTATTTGAAACCGTCATTTCGGTGGGAGTTGGTGCTGAGAGAGATTGGTGTGATCAAGGAATACAAAATGAGAAAAATGAAGAAGCTCTAAGGTGTAAGGCACGACATCCAATATACACTGCTCATCAAATGTAAAGAAAAAGGCCAAGTGTGTTTTGTCCTAAACGTTTACCTTGTACAATGTTTATCCCTAAAGCTTCAAAAGTTGCAATCTTATACTAAATATTATGCATGTAGCAAAGTAAAGAAAGTATTTGTTAGGGATATATACGCTATATGTTGCACTTAATCAAACATCAGGTACAAAATGCTACACTTCACAAAATTAAGAGTAAATAAGTTCTACAACTCTATCACCTTAGCTAATAACTCTGTTTCACAAAACTACACAATTGCAACTTTTGAAACGCTAGGACTAAAAAGTTATATAAGCTAAAAGATGAGAACAAAAATTACAGGTAATCCTGAAGAATACAAAGCGGTAATTAAAAGCAAAGTTTGATTTAAAAAGAACATCCAATTGTCCACGAAATGCATTTAAGTTTGTTTAAAGAATATCCTCCAACTTACTACTTATGCTATATTGCATCTTTACAATAAGCATTATTACATTATTTGACAGATACATATCTAGGCAAAAATTATTTTACGCATTACAGCCATTACATTACCCAAAAAAACCTAATTGATTTTAGAAACAGATGTTTTATCTTAGATAAGATAGCAACTTGTTATCACCAAACTCTTAAGAACCACTAACAACAAAATGGTTACAATTGTTACAATATTTTGTCACAAAATAGATTGTTACAAGTGTTACTTGCATGGAATAGTTTGACATAAATAGTGCAATGATATTGAAGATATGGAACACAAATACTGAAATTAAGAGAATTTTTAATTCGAAATGTAAAGATGAGTTAGCCAATCGATCTAAATTCAAGGAGACATATTGCATCAGAAGAGAAGATCACCCCTTCCAGGAAGGATAGTTCACTATAACGCTAACTGCAATTTGATGGCTATCCCAAGAACACTTTTATCAAATCAAACAAGAAACACCCAATAGTTTAAAGCTTACCGATATAATCGAATCCATACCTATTATAACTATAATCTCCCAGACAGTAAAATTCATAAAGCACTCATGGTTCAGAGGCAACCTTCTATCACTCTGCATACCCATGCAAAGGTAGCCTACCAAGGATCATTTAGTTTATATGCACTTGGATGACAAACAATGATATCAAGTAGGTCAAATATCGAGCTGGGAACACGACTTTATAACTACTTTACCACTTGAAGAGAAGCCAACAAAGTTTTAAGTCAAGCAGCATGCTACATCCCATGTTGATTCAGTACTTTGCCAAGGTCATCAAAACCTTGGCATGTTCAGAGGGGTCTGACAAACAGGTTATATTAACAGGGGCAAGACGGTAGAAGAAAAACACAGCTAATGAGGGAAGCTACAATGAATTCGTTAAACTCTTTCAGTCATTGTCCCACCCAAATACATTGTCAAATGTCAAAAAGTATATTTGGGCCTCTAAGATGCCAAGGGTGGGTAGCAGAATAAGAGAAGCACTCTATTACAGTAGAGCTGTGCAATTCCAATTAAGTTGTCGCACTCCTGTCATATTTAACGATTAAGCACCTCAAATTAAATCGTTGTTCATTATAGCTGAGCAAACACATTCCACAATGCTGTTTTTTTTTTTTTCCTTCTTTTTTTTTCATAGAGAAATCAAGAAACTCAACTCCTGAGGAACAGATATAGGTACCTGCAAGAAAGTCTTGATGCAGCTCCTCAATCCACTAAGTTTAAAATAAAGAAATGTCACTATTGTTTGAGAAGCGCGCATCACAACTGGAGAGATTCAATCAAAATAGAAGCACCAACATAGGTAGCAGGTTAGGAGGCCCCGACAAATACAAAATTGAAGATCCCAGAGCAGAACTGGGCAATGAAGAACGAAACCCCAGAGACCAGAGTATAGCAGAGGCATAAAACCAATGAAGCAGAACCAGACGACACCTCAACACAATAAGGAAAAAAAAAACATAGACTTTTAGCAGAATTCTTTGTAGCACACTTTTAAACTAAGTTTTAGTAATTACCTTGAGATCCTTTGCCTACAACTATTTTGCATAAGAAATAAAACCAACTTGATTTAAGTAAAGGAAAGAACTTAACCAAATCAGAGAGTAGAGGCTGAGGGCGTCCCCAAATTAAAGAGTTGTGTTGGTACACTACACACACAATCCCAATATCAACTTAAGAAACCAAGTTTCTGGGCTGCAATCTTCAACTTCTGCTCCGTCGCCGATCCCTCAGGCCATTACTGCGTAAAATACAACAGAAACATCGATATAAAATTAATCAACAAGATCTACCATATACTAAAGAAATATGGAAATGTATAATATAAATGCATATGTACACGCATTCATTCACTGCATGTAATAAAAGATCATTTCATCTCCCATTGACACAAAGGCATACAAATCATTGTTCCAAACATATGCTACTACATTGTCGAAAAATGTTACACATATTGCAGAACTCACCCATTGGCATATGGCAATTCCTCACGCCCACGATATGGTGGTGACCTGCTATAGCTGCGCCCACGAGGTGACAAACTGCGGCGTCTAGGAGACCTCCCACGAGGACTGTAGCTCCTGCATACAATCATAAATAATGACACAATAAGAATTCAAGTAAAAAAAAATTTCATGGTAGATAAATAGGTTTTCATACTTGCTAGCTACCACCATAACACTAAATAAAGAGTTTAAGTAAAATATGATACAATGACCAAATATAACCGAAAAATAGACATCACCTCCGTCCATAGCTAGGACTTCTACGGTATCTAGGGGGAGTGCGGCTACGACGTCTTCCTGAACCACCACGGTTGCGACATTCTCGAGCAAAATGACCAGGTTCACCACATTCATAGCATTTCAAATCAGAACCTCCAGAACGGCCGCGGCCACCTCCGCGACCACCACCACCTCCACCTCCTCCTCCTCCTCCTCCTCCTCTAGAATTGTGAGAAAGCTCTACTCTCCAGCCATTCTTACCTGTTCCAAAAATACACACAATTCATTGTGAAGGATTCCTACTTACAAAGATGATAAAAGTGATAGTGAACAGCTGTAGGTACATACAAGGTTTGAATTTTGAACTAGGTGATCAAGAGACAATGTCATTTCATGAGGGCAGCTTATGATTTCAAGTTGTTTTGGAGTCCAGAGATTCTAGTATACATACCATCTATTTCACGAATTGCATCCTCAGCATCCCTAGGGTCATCAAAGTCTATGAACGCATAACCAGGTGGCCTCCTTGCAACCCATACACTGCATTCCAACAATGAAAAATTATCTAACCATCATATAACAATCTTGTCAATTGGTAACAAAAGCTGTCGAGTTGGGAAAATCACACTACCTTCTTATAACTCCAAAAGTGCGAAACTCATCTTCAAGGTCTCGCTCAGATACTCTTGGACTCAGGTTCCCCACGTAAACACGAGACATTGTTCAAATGAATCTGTCCCATATATGTTAATAGTTTATTTGGAAAACTCTAATCGTAATTTCAAGTTAATAGAAGATTGTGCAAGTTCGGGAACAATGTTTAGTTTTAAATGAAACTAATCAAATTTATCAACAATCAATCATATTGCATGAAAAAAAGGTCAAAACAATAAAGTAAAACATAAATGCAGTGAAGTTCTAGAAATTTCAGCTAACAAGCTTGCCAAATAGACACTACCAAATTGTAAATGGAAAAACTATAACAATATAACTAATGTGATTGAGAATAAGAAAAATATTTTCAGCCACATCCGACCAAAATACAAAGTCCCAATTAACAAAAATTTAAAGCACAAGGTCCGAAAATTGTCATCAACCATGAACCAAGAGAAAGCAAATGGACGCAAACAAAAGATACAAAACATTGCAAATCAAAAACCCTATCCATCGGCACTATTATTCAAATAAATATCTTATGCCAACGACGAAAAATTCAATACTTAGTGACAACAATTGTTTTCCTGAAAATAAAACGCCAGATATAAACAGAAAGAAAAAATATACTGAATCATAGGCAAGAAGGAGAGAAAATGGGAGGCAAAGAGACAGATGGGAACCTCAACGAAGAAACGATACCCAAACCCTAGCTGCTTTCCGCGTAACTCTGCCCTTGTATTCTATCAATGAGTTAAAAGAAAATACCCAAATTAGTATAATTTTTCATTTTTATGAGGAGTGTTAGACAAATGACGTGGCTTAACGAAATTAACAGGGTGCTACATAAATTTTATTTTGTTTAACAAAACTATACCATTTTATTTATAAATGGATAAATTTTTATAGGTGGAGGTGCCCCATTTTTCAACTTCAAGTAGTTTTACTATTTTGATTTTAATCTCTTATATTCTTTTATTTTACAAATATGTCCCATTTAATAATTATGAAAATATTGTATGAGATAATTCATTTTTAAGTAATGTTTTTATTTTTCACATTTTTTTTTATCTATATTTATATAAAAGAATTAAATCAAGCATAATATTTTTTTTAGATAAAATTATATATTTATTTTAAACTATTAACATTATTTATCATTTTATGATTTATTATTACATTAAATAAAGATTATAAACATAAATGCTTATTACATCTAATAAATAATGTAATTATATTATGATTACTACATTCAATAAAAATTATAAAAATATTGTATAAATTAATCAAAAATTAAAATTAAAATTTGTAGCAATTAACGTGTAATACACATGTTTTAATTAACCACTTTTAAACATCTGGTTCAAGTTTTTTATATTTTTTTATACATACATTTAAAAATATATAAATTATCAAATTATCAGCAACTTATTTTAAAAATAATCACTAAAGTACCTACGGACCGTAAACTATATTATGCACATATTAAAAGTAGCAAGCGCCAGGAGTACTTGAATTGACTTATCTATCGAAGTATAGCTGTAATATGCGATTCAATAAAATTATTAAATCATAAGAATTTGAAAAAAAAATTAGAATAAATAATGTATTTACAAGAAGATGGATGAAAAATAATGATTATCGTTAAAAGTTAATTGTCACCGATTCTTTAAAAGCTTGTTTTTTTTTTTTTTTTTTTTTTTTTTGCTACATACAAGCCTCGAACTCGAGAGCTCCCCCTTATTAGGGCGGTTACAATGCCATTGGGCTACCAGGGCCTTGGCGATTCTTTAAAAGCTTGTTAAAAGAAGAATAAACTATAATTTTATTCATTTAGCAATTATCATTAGGATACATGATGACATCTTACTAATAAAAAAAATACATATATATATGCCTCTTGCCTATTCTGTATTTCACATGAAAATTTTTAAATAAAACATTTGAAGCAATTTGAGAAATGCTATTAAGTCGCAAAGAGATCATTATGTGAGAATGATAAGCTTATACAAGGATAAATACATATGTATGCTTTTTGCATGCTTTGAGTTCAGGGACGTAACTAGAATTTTTTTTTTAGTAGGGCTAATTTATATTAAAATAAAATTTTTAATTTTTTTATTTATAATATTAAAATTTATAGTTAATATTAAAAAAATAATATAAATTTTAAAAATAAAAAAAATTATTTAAGTTGTGCCCGACGACGCTTTAGAGCATAAAATTCATCGATTATTAATTTAGATTCAATTTTTTCTGCAAATTTCAACAAGTAGTTTTTGAGATCGCTTACTTTTTTGGTTAGTAGCCTCAATAGAAGTATCTTGGTTGATTGTTGGTCATCTATTTTCTTAAAGAATAAATGAAGAGTTTTAAATGATTTAGAATTTTTGTGAGGTTTATCTATTATAACCTACAAAAAAAAATATTTAATGTAAATTAAAGTATATAAATTAAAAATTACAAATTTAAATAAATCTAACAACAATTAAACAAAAAATTAAAATAATTAAATAATTAAAGAATCAATAAATAAGTTATATGCCTAATTATTTTTCACCTATTAATAGTAATTGATATTATATAAATTTAAAATAAATTTTATGTTCTAATATAACAATGATATAATATATATTTTGAAATAAAGAGCTCTAATTAATAATTTAAAGAAGAAAAAAAAAACATATTTAATAAAATAATGGTAAATTGTTATAAAAAAAGAGTGTTAAATACATATAAATTTATACTTAAATATATACTTAAATTAATAATTAAACAATATTTACCAATTAAAAAGTTTAAAAATTATAATTTTGAGGAGTATATAATACATAACTATTGATATGAGTGTAAATTAAAACATATATATTTTAAATATTTAATATTTTTATTTTTAAAGAAAAAGATATAATTATAATATAATATATTAAATTATATTTATATTATTAATATTAATTAAAAAAATTAAAAAAAAAAAAATATATATATATATATATATATTTTTAAAAATAATAAATATGTATAAAATTTTCTCTATATATATATATTGGATAAATAAATAGATATAATAAATAATATTAATCAATTATTTTAATCATATAATTATTTAAATAAAAGATTTGAATCGTATCATATTTTAAATTTTAAATTTAATGAATAATTAATAAAATAAAGAAAATAATTAAATCTAATAAAAAGACTTTTTTTTTTTTAAATGAGCTATAAAGTCCAATTTTTTTTATTAATAAGAGAAAACACATTCACACATACTCGAGTGAGATTTCAAACTTAAATTTTTAGTAAAAAAATTAAAAGTCTAACCACTTAAACCATAAGTAATTTATTTTTGAATGGACTTAAACTATATTTCTATAGTGGGTTCAATCGTTTTTTTCTTGGAGCTTGACCGAACAAACCAATCTATAAAAAAAATTGTATATATTTAATTAAGCCTTTGATTAAGTGGGTTTGACAGTTTTCCATAAATAAATAAAAATGCACACCTCGACCAATACTAACGTGACAATATGTCTCCATGGCTCATTCCAAAATATATATGTATTTATTTTTTTTAAAATAAAATATAACAAAATATTTTACTCTGATTTTGGTATTTGTTTTATATTGATAATATATATCACAGTATATTAAAAATAATGGTGGAGAACTGGACTCGAAAATTTAAGTTTGTTCTTTAGGAAAGGTTGGGAAAGCAAGCTGTCATAATTTAGACACATAATTATCGGATTACCCATCAACAAATGCCAAACCCCGATTTCCTTTTCTTTTTCTCACCTTTCGAAGTCAGTTTTAGTTAATGTAATGCAACTAAAGATGGTTAAATTTTAAACTAGGATGGCATGGATTAAGTTATTATCTATTTGAATTTCTATTAAGGTGGTGATATTTGCGCAATTTAATAATAATAATAAAATGAAAAGTCTTTTCATCACAAGTTATAATGAGTTATTAACCTAAGTTTTAGATTATAAAATGATGAAACATATAGATTCACTTTTATTATTTAATTATATTATGCCCGTAAGTTGATAATTAATCATAACTTGTGGTAAATATAAGTGTTTTTAATATAAATATTAATTGTGAAAATAATTTCACATTAATTGTTATTGTACTGTTATTAAAGAATTAAGTTTTAATTGCGATTTACGTATTTGACAAAAAAAAAATATTTTAATTAAAAAAATTATTAAAATAATATTATTTATTTTTAATTGAATTTTTTTAATAAATATAAAATACTAAAAAATATATTTTTAAATATAATAGACTAAATAAATATTTTACCATGGACTATATTAACACTTTTCTCTTATATTTAATAGTTATCAACTATATTTATATATCTTATTTTGTTACGAGAAAATAAATAATAAATAACATTAACTATACTTGTTTGCAAAACTTGATTATTGAGTTCAAATATTATTTTTGCGTTTCCTAATCACAACTATTCGAATCCCTAACCCTTAATCTCAATTATTCAATATATATATATTGGAATCCCTAACCCTTAATTTATCTACATCCTCCCCTTTTCTTCTATTTTTTACAAACTTGATACCTTTTTAATACCCAAAATTTATCAAAAATACTGTAAATTGATTATGTTTTTAAATAGTTACAGTTTAATATCTATGTTTTTTAAATTGTTATAATTTAATCCTTTTTAGGATTTAAAATATATTTTTTACTATTCATTAAATTGTGTAAGAGTATATTCGTTATTTTATCCCTTTATTTTAAATCAATTAATTTTTTTATTATTATTTCTCTTAGAAACAAAAGAAGACCAAGGAGTGGCATTAGGACATTTGCGTTTAACAAGGGAAAAGAAAAACGCATGATCTGCATCTTCGAGTGTTACCTGCACCACGACAATTCAAAGAGAGATTAAGCATGCCTCACATTGCAATAAAAATTTGAATGTGTGATAAAGCTCCTTGGCTGAACATAATAAACTTTACCAGTATGAAACTATCCATCAACCAGCACATCCTTAGTTAGATCTTCCCTCTTGTGGTAAACAAAAAACAAGGTACTTCCTCTCAAGCAAATCTCTCCATGCGGAACACTAGAAAGTGCATCATATCCCATTTCTGGCACAGACTCAAACCTTGCTTCAATAGCTGTAATAGGGACTCCAACAGTTCCTATCATGGAATGAACATTGGCTATGGATGACAAACACCCACCATAGCTTTCAGTCAAGCCTGTCGTGTAAAACAATATAAATGTACTAGTTAGTGAAAGGAAAAGGGAAAAAAGTACTCATTTGATTGGTTATGATTTATGAAAGAAGTGTAAAAGCCTTTTTGTTAGTGATCATTCATTTTGAACTGTAGTTTCTCAAGAATCTCCAAAGAAATGTTTATTTTTTTTATTTTTTATTTTTATTTTTATGTTTTCTCAGTTAAATAAAAAAATAATTGCATTTTATAATGAAGAAGATAAAGATCAATATCCAAATTATTTATAATTTTTTTTTATGTAGGATAACTACTTATCTCTCTTTTGATCCAAAAAAGAAATTCAAAGTTATTTAGATATTATATATGTAATTTTACATAAAATATTTACCATACCATATCCTTGTGACCAAGTAGAGCAGCTAGGGACCCTAAAAAATTCCTCCACGTGCCTAGGCAAAGGTGCAGCACCAGATAACAAAATACGTATTCGTCAACCTAAAGCTTGTTTTATCTGCACAAAATGCAAAGTTTAATATATGAAATAATATTTGAGAATAAATGAAACAAGAGAAGGAATAAAGACTTACTTTAAAAAATAAGCTTGTCAAAAAAAGAATATGCTTTATCTTGTGGGAGATCCTTCTCCAGATTTGTAAACTTACTGTCATAAGATTTTTCTTAGTTGTTAAAAAAATGTGAGAGCTAGTTTGGTGTTAAACATACCAATTGTATGCATATTGAAACAGTGTAAAATTTTCTATCAAGATTTTGCACTGTCTATAAATAGAATAATTTTGCAACTCTTCCATAATAACAAATATGAATAGTTTTATGGGATGTGGTTCTTATTTCTTCCATTGAAGGATGATTACTTGAAGACATTCCTTAGGTTTAACAAAAAAAAGAAAGTAACTGAAGAAATATATAGTAAATATGTTTTTTGAATCTAAAAAATCATTTTATCCAGTAAAAATAGTAGAAATAAACCCTCATATCGTTATATCGTTATTTGAGGTGGGAAGGTAAAAAATGATAGAAATAACCATTCCCTAATATTAAAATCTAACATTTATTGCTCAAAATAAAAAAAAACAAAACTATTTTAAAAATATGAGTATTATATTGGAATCATTTGAAAAATATTAGTATTAAACTGAAATAACTTGAAAATATAATTAATTTGTGATACCTTTGATAAAACTTGAGTACTTATATCTCTACGCCCACACCACAAACCCATAATTTATCTACATCCTCCCCTTTTCTTCTATTTTTTACACTTATATCCCTACCCATATATCATAAACCTAATGCCCATCACCAAATAATATATGTTAATAGCTCAAAGCGATTGTACCAATTAAATAAATAAAAATCATAATAAGAATATTATTATCTTAAAATTTATAATAATAAAAATCATATTTTTATTCAAATTACATATTTTTATAATTAAAGAAATAATCATTACATCATTTTTTAAAAACCTTTTATCTAATTGAACATTGTTCAAATTGAATTGTGATAATTTAGAACTGTTCAATGTTAAATATCGTTCAATTAGACATAATTCAAGGTGTTATTTTTTCTATTATAAATTTTAATAGTATTATTTTTTGTAATTTTAAAAAAATAAAATAAAAGAAAGCATGTTTCAATTGTAACTTTGTAAAACAATAAGAATACCGCAACTCAAAATTTATAATAACAAAAATAACATTTATTGTATTCAAATTATATATTTTTTACAATTAAAAAATAATTGTTATATTATTTTTCTTTAAACGTCAGTTCAATATTAAATATCGTCCAATTGAATATCATTTAATGTTATTATGAATTATTTTTATTATTATAATTTTTAAGAGTGTTATTTTTTTATAATTTTTTGAAAAAAAAAAAAAAAAAAAACTAAAAGAAGGCATGTTTCAATTATAACTTTGTAATAATAGGAACAATTTTTCATTCATCATCAATCAATAATATATATAAATAAGATATCATAATTATGGAGGAGGGAACAATAATAATAATCTAAAATGACCTTATTTTTTATTCATTTAAATTTATAATTTAAATTATATTAATTTCAACTAATATATTAACATTTTTATAAAATTAATGTATAATTTTTCGCATAAAGGGCCCAAAATTACCAAAGGAAAATAAGAAATGATAGTACGACGCTTTGGTCATTTCGTGTATATAAATGAAGCATATTAATCATTTTTTATAAAATTGATTCACATTGGTAATGATTGTTTGAAGAGAAAAATATTTCAAAATGTTGTAGTCAAAAACAAAAATAAAACGATGAAAATGGTCAAACTAGTCTAAAATTAATGTAAGCATTCACACTTACAACAGATAAGTGCCTAACAGTCACAATTTTTTTTTATAGAAAATATCAATATTTTTTTTTGATAGAAAATATGTTTAATTTATAAAAGACCCAAAACACACTTTTTTCAATGGAAAAATGGAAAACAAATAGCAACGGAGGTACAAACTGCAATCAAATAGTGAGTTGTGAGTTTCAAAACTAACATTCCCTTATTTTTTGGTAATATGCATCCAAATGAATCTAGACATTACTATTTTCTCCGCTTATAATCGAACAATACTTATTCGGATCAGTTCAAAAATGAATCTAGACATTGTTTTCAAGTGAATTGAATCTCCTCTTTTCGTTTTTTATTTTTATTTTCTATTATTATTCTATCTGTTCAATGGTTCTAATTAACAAATAAAAATCAAAAGTTATTTTATCTTGTATTATACGTAAAATACATCATATATTTTTCTAACAGTTAAACTTATATTATTTGTATATTTATTTTATTCAAATTTCAGACACAAATGTTTAATTTTATAAATAATTTAAAATTTTTATTTTATTTCAAAATTTCAAAACTCTCAGTTATATTATATTATAATTAAAATAATTTTAATTTTTCATCAGATAAATATACAAAAAAATAATTTTTACACACATATTTATTAATTTAACTTTTATTATTGATTATTTATATTTAATAAAAAAATATTTTAATATTATTAATTAATTTGTATTATTCCATGAAAATTTGACTTGTTAAAATTATTTTAAACTTCATTTTTATGTTTTACCTTAAATTATAAATGTTTTTTAGTGACGCTTGCTAAAATAATTAAAAACTTGTGAAAGTTCAAGATAGAATGCTTAGGGAACTTTTTTTTATTTGTAATAAAAATATATAAATTTGATATAATAAATAATTTTTTTTTATTATTTTAAATTTTAAGGTAGGTTAATTATAACTGTTTTTTTTTTTTAACCTTTTTAAGTCCATTCTCGAGTTTCCACTACATTTCTCACTAATTGATGACGCAACTCACTTGTCCTGTTTTTTTTTTTTCCTTCGTTATTCTATGTTTCACAAATGACGTGTAACGTTTTAATTATTTTTAAATCTGTCTTTTCTTATGGCGTGTTTATCAATAATTCAATAATAAACTAAAATGAGATATGAAAATTGAACTCTTGCACTTATCTTTAGAGGTACAAGTAATAATAAAGTTGCAAATGAACGAATATCTTCTAAATATCCTATTACCGTAAGACTTGTTTTAGTAAAAAGTTATACATCCTCGAAGATGCAACTAAGATACTTTGAAAAAATATAATTAGAAAAGAAGAAGAAATTAAGAAATATTACCGTATTTATAAAATAAAATAAAGAAGAAGAAATTAAGAAATATTACCACAACTCTTATTATTTTTTTTAAAAATTTAATAAAATAAAAATGTAAAAGACAAGAAATGAAGAAACGTCAAATTAAAAGAGTATATATGTAAACGCCCAATTATGAGATTCATGCACTAGACATAAATCTTTTGAATATTCTAAAATGACAACAATGAAAATTATCAAAAAGCACCACAAACATTTGAATAATCCATTCCCTTCAAAAAAAACTTCGATACCTTTCGTTAGTGGAACTCTGTTTTTCAATCTCAAAACTCTACCTTCACACCAAATCTATCCAATTGGCACAGATTTTGAACTCATTTGGAGCTCCAACAATGGTGGGTATCTCTCAATTCATCATAAATCTCAGCCCACAAGATCCATTTGGTCCACAGTTCCCGGGACAGCCTTTGTCTCTGCAGCATTGGTTGAAACAGACGTGGAAGAAAGCAGAGGATCTTTTGCTGTTAAAGATAGAGACATTCATTTGGTTTGTGATCATCAAAGCATTCAAGATATAAGAATTATCAATCAATTTGATTCTGATTATTCGGAATTTGAAGATTCTAAAGGTTCCCAATTTCCTATTTTGCTAATTAAGGGTTGGATTTTTACTGCAAAAAATAAGAAAACTTTGAGATCCCAAATATTCGATTTTGATGAAAACATACAAAGTGAAACCAAAGAAGAACCTTCTAATTGTTCTAGGTGTTGGGTTTTGTTTGATCAGAAAAGTAATGGTCAGATTGGGTTTTCTGTGAACCTAGGGCAACCAAATGTTAGTGGGCTTGTTTCACGAGCTTCCCCATTAAGTACTTTTGCATTTAGGAAATACAGGAGTTTTAGACGCAGGGTTTTACAAGGGTTTAGAAGAAGGAGATTAGGGCTTTGTTGGTCTATAACAAAGCGAACAAGTTTAGTCATAAAGGAGGAAATCGAAGAACTGAAGGTTGTAAAATTTGAAGAATTCAATAGAGTGTATCTTACTTATGAGTCTGAAGGAAATGAGAGATTTTATGGCTTTGGGGAACAGTTTTCTCAAATGGATTTCAAAGGAAAAAGGGTTCCTATTTTTGTTCAAGAACAAGGTATTGGGAGAGGAGATCAACCTATTACTTTTGCAGCTAACTTGATCAGTTATAGGTAAGATTATTTTCCAAACCCAATATTCCAAATCTACAAATTATATGATTGTAATTAGTCGTAAATATTATCTGTTTTTCGGTTTAAGTATTGTAGATGAATTTATTGAATTTCATTATCGACCTATTTTACTTGGAATCTTATTTTTCGGGAAGTAAGTGTCCAAGTGATTTAACATGGACATCTGTGAGTAGTTAAACACTCCAAATTGGTGTAATTTACAGAAAATTGGTCATGTATGACACGCATATGCGTGTTTAAAAATTTACGATTTTTAGTGTCATAAAAGAGTATGTGTAATATAGTTATGGATCCCCTTATACTAATTTTGTTTCTCTCTCTCTACACACATACAATAATGCTAGTACAACTATATACAATATTGTTGCGTATATGTACATTAGTGTGGTATATACTGCTAGGGCGTAGGGGTCAGAAGTGAAAACTCTGTAAAAGGGGTCAGAAATGAAACTGAGCCTTTTTGTGTTTACATTAATACATTGTCTTCATCATCACTGCAGAGCTGGAGGTGATAACACTACAACTTATGCTCCTTCACCTTTCTATATGACCTCGAAGATGAGGTCTCTTTATCTTGAAGGTTACGATTATTCCATATTTGATTTAACCAGGCATGACAGAGTTCAAATACAGGTGCTTTTGTTATTTATTACTTTATGACAATTATATTTGCTTTTTAATTTCAATGGATAATGAGTTTATTAATTTCAAGATGTTAAAAATTACAGTTTCCAATAGTTTTCTCTATATTGGAGCTTGTAGATTTACGGGTCTTCAGTTGAAGGACGTATATTGTATGGCAACTCACCTGTTGAGCTCATTGAAAATTTTACTGAAACCATTGGGAGACCTCCTGAGCTTCCTGAGTGGATAATATCTGGAGCCACCATTGGAATGCAAGGTGGTACAAATATGGTGCGTGATATTTGGGACAAGTTAATAACTTACAATATACCTATTTCGGCATTCTGGTTGCAGGTAATGTATTCATTCCTACGGGCTTGTTTTGTAACAAATTATGTTTCCAAGTTCTGTTTTCTTGTGTTGGAAACTAGTTTAATGTTTTCTTTTTCTTTTTTTAAAGAAAAGAAACTTGTTTGGTAACGAGTTTTGTTTTCTGTTTTCCATATAACATAGAAACTTGTTTGGTAAAAATGTGTTCCATGTTCTGTTTTTATTTTTCTATCCAATACTCAATTTTGCTTTTTGTATTCTAATTTTTATGTTTATTTTTTTCGGTGAGAATGACAGTAGAAAAAAAGTGGGATTGTGGTATTCACGAAAAAAAGATGTTAGAGTATGATTTGAAATTGAATCATCCAAATTTTGAAAGCATCTTTTTTCAAGTTCCAAAATTAGAATAAAAAGTGAAATTCATTTCTATTTGAACTGAAAATTAATAGAAATGAAAATTGAAAACAGAACTAGTTATCAAACAACATTAAATTCAAAAACTTGAATTAGAACATAAAAAACAAGAAACAAAACACGTTAAAAAGAGCCCTACATTGATCCATTTAAAAAACATACATGTCCAAGCTAGTGTCATTCTCAGTTATAAAAAATTTACTTTCACATGTTTATTTCATTAGATTCTTCCTTTTTGGAGAAACTTGGAAGATTTTTATTTTTATTGTCCTTTTTTAATTGAAGATGTTAAATTTGGTTTGTGTTGCATACACCTTACCATTTGTTGCATTTGTTAATAGGATTGGGTGGGGCAGAGGAAGACAATAATAGGATCACAACTGTGGTGGAATTGGGAAGTTGATACAACAAGATACTGTGGATGGCGACAACTAATCGAAGATCTCAGTGCTCGGCATATTAAAGTCATGACATACTGCAATCCTTGTTTAGCTCCGGTACATATATTTGATAATTTTTTTTATGCATAAAATCATGAGATTTATGATATTAATTTGAAAGCTTCCAATTTGGTGCGGCAGACTCGTGAAAAGTCTAACTGTAGGAGGAACCTCTTTGAAGAGGCAAAAAAACTGGACATATTAGTAAAAGACAAGCATGGAGAACCATATATGGTTCCCAATACGGCTTTCGATGTGGGAATGTTGGACTTGACACATCCATTTACTGCAAATTGGTTCAAGCAAATTCTAGATGAAATGGTGAATGATGGTGTCAGAGGATGGATGGCTGATTTTGGTGAAGGTCTACCTGTTGATGCCACCCTCTATTCAGGTAAGAAATAATTGTCTTTTACTATTTTTTTTTTTTTAAATTCAGTATGGACAAAATCGCCCATTGGAACGACTTGGGTGATTCATGGGTTAAATAAGGACCTAGATTACTCCATCTAATAGGTTAACCTTTTGGATAGAATATTAAGTTCCTTACAAGTCCAAACTAAGACATTTGGGCACTTTGTGTGAATTTCCCAACAAAGGCATTGTTTCTGTATGTATGAACCCAAATGCTCTTTGTTGGCTCTCGTTGCTCTATGTGAATCTAAGACTTAGTGTGAGCACGAAAATGCAACTTCTTCATCTAGGGGATGAACTGGACCACAATTTAAAATGTAAAGTGTCTTTGATCGAGGGGATGAACTGAATTATAATTTAAAATGTGAAGTATCTTTGATTGAGGGGAGCTGAATTACAGTGTAAAGCGCACGAAAGCAATGCGTATCTTCAATAGAAACCCCAGTTCCTTACATAAACATTGCTAAAGAGTTATTTATCATATGATGGCAATAACAAGCAACCTGCAATTTGCCAAATGACTGCTTGTGATCTACAAAGTATTTCCACACAGACATACCCATTTTCTAGTATCATCAGTTACTCAGTTGGAGAAATGGAAGAATATATCCACACATCCCATTTCCTAATATTAGTTACTCAGTTAGAGAAATGAAAGAATATATCCAATCATTGCTAATCACTATAAACTTTCTAGTTGTCATGAGAATAAAAATTTGTACTATATATAAAATTTTGATGCAGATATTTACTTTTACGAAACTGAGATGCTTTAAATTTATTGCAAACAGGTGAAGATCCTATTCAAGCCCATAACAGATATCCAGAGTTGTGGGCACAATTAAACAGAGAATTTGTTGAAGATTGGAAAAGTAAGCGAGTCGGGAAGGAGAAAGAAGACCCAGAAGAGGCCCTGGTGTTTTTCATGAGGGCTGGATTTAGAGGTAGCCCAAAATGGGGGATGTTGTTTTGGGAGGGAGACCAAATGGTAAGTTGGCAGCTTCATGATGGGATTAAGAGTGCAGTAGTTGGTCTACTAAGCAGTGGACTTTCTGGTTATCCTTTTAATCACAGCGATATTGGTGGGTATTGTGCTGTAAACTTACCTTTTATTAAGTACAGAAGAAGTGAAGAGTTACTTTTGCGATGGATGGAGCTTAATGCATTCACTCCTGTTTTCCGGACACATGAAGTAAGTTGTTATTCCATGCCTAAAATATTCAAATGTGATGTTCAGTTATAATCAGTTTCATTTTGAGGCCTCAAAATCGCACGTGTTCCAAGTTTGGGCAAAAATTGGCCCAAATTTGCACTTTTTGGTTATGTACAGATTATGCACAGGCTACTCATGTATATACATGACAAATTCAAAGACTGTAGAGGCAGTAAACAATTTTTATCTGCAAGTTTGGGACATATTAGGCCAAATATTCACACACAAAGGACGCTATTTAGGGCTCGAACTGATGAATTTCTATACTTTAAAACAACAATCATGTTAACAGCTACTAATTTAAGTGTTTTTTGTAATGCAATGCAGGGGAATAAACCATCCTGCAACAGTCAATTCTACTCGAGCCAAAAAACCCTGTCACAGTTTGCACGATTTGCTCAAGTATACAGTGCTTGGAAATTCTACAGGATCCAACTTGTAAAGGTGAGAGAAAATTAATATTCATACTAGCTTGAATCTTCTAATGTCTTAAAGGGCAAGTTTAACACCCACCCTTCTCTCTGCAAAACGCAGGAAGCTTCTCAAAAGGGCCTTCCAATATGCCGTCACCTATTTCTCCATTACCCGGATGATGAACATGTGCATGGTCTGACTTACCAGCAGTTCTTGGTTGGTACTGAGATACTGGTGGTTCCTGTACTAGACAAAGGCAAGAACCATGTAAATGTGTATTTCCCAAAAGGAGAACGTTGTTCATGGAAGCATATATGGAGTGGAGAGCAATTTGATCATGAACATGCTGGTTCTGAATGTAGGGTAGAAGCTCAAGTTGGCTATCCTGCTGTATTTGTTAAAGTTGGAAGCACTGTTGGAGAAAACTTTGTGAAAAATTTAATAGATCTTAAAATTCTTTAGAAAGGAGTTACCAATATCAATGATCAAGGAACATTTAATATTTGAGCATTTTAAATCATAAATATCCTTGAAAAGGTTATGACTAAATCTTTGTGTTACAAGCTTACATACACCCATATTACTTAAAACCTAGGCCGAAAAATACCTATAATTTTATACTTTGATTTCTAAACTTTTTTTTTCTTGTTAGATTTAATTTCATAACCTTTTAATTTCACAAATTTAGTAAAATTCTTGAAACTTCACTGTAGCAACGGGATTTAGCACGTTAGTATCACTTTTTTTTTTTCCCTTTATTTAATTTTCAAATTTAATATGTGGACCGAATTTGTAAGAATTAAAAAAATAGGAATGAAATTAAAGGAAAAATAGTTAAGAAATTGAAGCGTAGAATTAATGAAAAAAAGAACATGAGTAGAGCAGTAAACTAAAGTCCGATGGTTTCAGAAGTCGTAACAATTGTACATAGATAAAATTAGAAGTAGTTGAATAAATATATTTTTATTAGTTATATTTCAACTCGGCTAAATAGACTTTAAGATGTGAATTTAACAAATATTACAGCAAAATAAAGAATAACATATTTAAATCAACATGTCATGTTGGTTGCCGATGTGCCTCAAAAGCTCATATCAAGTAAGCAACATTAAATAAAAAAATAATAATCATACAACATTTTAAGTAAACATACAATAAAATCAATAAAAAATTTCTAATTATTTCAAAATCTCTTATGTGAAAACATATTTGACAAATAATGATCATACTTTCACAACATTTAAAAATATATAGCATAACATATAACGCAGTAAACACACATAAATACCATTTATATGTAGTAACATTTGTGGATTACTTAAAGAAACTACTTAGCAATAAACAATTTACTAATAAGTAAATCAACAGTATACAATTTAAAGATATATGCTAATATATCTATTAATTGAACATACGCTCAACTACGTCTAAGCTATCATCGTTTGTTGTCAACACAATACCTTATACAAGAATATCCAAGCTCGTCCATAAAACCCCATCATCATGTGATGTGATTAATTATTGATGACTCATCCAAAAACAAGCATGCAAATAAGTTGTGACCTCGCAATACTAAGACGACACACATCACATAAACACATAGGCTCCTCACTTATGCATAATATTGAAACCTTGCAACACCAAATCGACACACCACAAATAGCCGACACACGACAAACATCTGACACATTGCAACTCAAGATATTACATAAGACATGTAGCTCTTTGATAACTCTAATTTATTAGAGTATTATTAGCTCTTATTCATAAATACTTGTTTGTTTTTTTAAGAATATTTGCACATTATAATTATTTATACAATATTTGTGGACTTTGTAGATTTAAGTAAACTCTTTGATAATAAATTCAAAATAATCATGAAATATGTTAAAAAGAATTATATTTTGATGTGCACTTATTAGATTTTCATTGCCCTTTGTAGGAGATAAAGAAAACAACAAAAAAAATGCAAGAATCCAACTTTGCTACAGCAAAATCACATCAGGAAAACAGCGTCAAATCAGAATCTGATCTGGAAATAAAAATTTAAGAGCTGATTTGGACTCTCAACAAAAAGACAATATTGGACACTTACTAACTCACCTTTTTAGGGGTAATTTTGGAAGATAACACAAGAAAAATTATCTCCAATTAAACCTAGGGTTTAAAAGGCAAAACAGGGGCTGATTTATATAGCACAATGCGGTAGCAAAACTGGGCAGCAAATAAATATATAAAAAAGAGTAGATTTGCGGCAGCAACTAGGGCACACGAGAGGAGGAAAATATACATCAGATCTGGGCACCAAAACTGATCAAAAACAGCACAGAAAAGAGAGAAAAACAGAGCAGATATGGGCGGACAGAATAGAGACAGATTTGGCACACCAGTTTTGCAGAATTTCACAGAGAAGAAGAGGCAAAACAGAGCATCAAGAGGGATCTGGAAAGAGACCAATTGAAGACTTGATTTGCAAGAATAATCATTGAAGACAGCAAGAGAGATTTAGGGATTTGGAATCCAATTGATTGAGATTCAATAAAAGGAGGTTTTATTAATTTATTCCTTCTTCTATTCTTCTTTTATTGTTTTTCAAATTTCTATAATTCTATGGATCTGATTTGGAATATTGATAAATTAATATTTGATTTCATAAATATGCTTGGCTAAATTTGCATTCAATTAGGGTTGTGGATGTGCAAGTGGATGTAGATTTTATGCTTCAATTTTAAAAATTTGTGCTTTGCTTAACAAAGGGTGTTAGTTATTCTATGCTTAATTTATTGATTTATTCTTATTAATTGCTTGATCAATAATTGATAGGATAGTAAACTGAAATTGAATTTAGAAAGGTTAATTTAAGTTGGATAAAGCTAGAATAGTGTGAAGAAATTAATATAGGAATATATAATTATCTCACATAACCTAATAGAATTTGTGCATGAAACGTTGTTCTTAGATTTAGTTGTGCATAGGAATATGTTTTATTGAGTCATAGAATATATAAATATTGCAGATTCGGAAGAATCCTTTGTAATTTTCGCAATTCTAGTTACTGGTGCACTTTGCTACAGCAACGCAGTTTGTCTACATCACTTGTCACATTCGCAATCCTAACTGATTTATCTACTTATGATTCTTGATATCTTTCTCGTTGAACATTATTTCAGTATTTTCACTCTTGTCCTCTCATTCTATTTATTGTATTTTATTTTATTTATTTTACTTTAAAAAAACAAAAAACACAAATTATTGATTTTAATAGTTAATTTTTACGATATTTTCTAGTATTCCAATCTCCGAAGGAACGATCTTTCTTATCATTATATTACTTGTTTGTGACACGTGCACTTGCGTAAAATCTTATACACCATTGTGAGCAACACTCTTCCTAGCTAGATTTACAGCCAACAAGCGATAACTCAGCTCTCATCAAATTTTCACTCAATCTTACATTTTTACACTCACCATAGTATTTAAAATATGAGAAAGACTCATCTTTAATGTCTTACTTCCTAAAATGATACTATTTTTCAAACACAACATTCATAAGAAAAATCGGACCAATACAGACTAAAATGTATTAGGAAAGCTCGAAAACACTTGAACAGAGCACTCCCAACTCTTGATCAATAAAAACAAGAAGAAAAATGTGCTATTTATAAAAAAAAAATAAAAAAAAAATGACACTTTTGCCGAATAATCAACAAGCCACGTGGCAAGGGTAAACACGCTAAAAAGCACCAAAAAATATTGTTGACACCCTCATCGAACATGCAGCAAGGCCTTGGTAAGAAAAACTCACCAACCCCAAAAACCGAACTAAGTAAGAAATAAACAAGAATATCTTCATAGATATAAATATATTATAGTTTATAGAGCATTGCAGCTATTCATTCAATAAAGAGTAAAAATACACACACAATACAAAAAGTATGCTACCTATTTAATTTTTCGTTTTTGTAACAACATAAAGAAACAATACTAGTCTATCGCAATAGTCAAGTCCACCATCCTTACTCCTCCTTCATTGTAACTCAAACTTAAACAGCTGTACCTTTTCACCTTCAAATATTTCAATAATTTTTCGACAAGCTTTCTAATCAACCTTATTTTTTTTTTATTAAAAATCTCTTGTGATTGAAGTGATAAAACTCTCAACCAAGAACCCATCCGAATATATGAATACATTTTATCTATATTAATTAAAAAGAATGAAATTTTAGAGCTTTTAAAAAAAAAACCTTATTTTCCTCGTTCAATAATGTTATACTTCCAAAGCCTTCTTTACGAAAATATGTCTCTATTAATAATAATTGTTGATTCCATTGCTACTTTTTACACTTTTTATTTTTATAAAAGTTAGTGCTAAGTTTCACTACATTTTAATGCCCCGATGTTGGTAAGAATATTTCATCTACATGTTCTATTAAAGACCCACAAACTTGCAATTTTAAACTAAAAAATTCAGCAAAATGAGTAGCGAATGTTTTTCATTTACAAGTCACCTAAAGATAGCAGTGGAGAAATTATGTAGCCTCAAGATAAGAGCTACCAAAACTAGAGGGATTAAGTATTAAGAATAAGAGAACTATATTAGACTTTTAGTGATCGATTATTGGGCTTAAATTGCAATATTCATGAATATAATATGTCCCAAATGAGAAAATTCAAAGTACTCCAATTTATTCTTTTGAGGATGGTGATATTGGTAGTAAGGGCTGAAATTTTCAACAAGCTTCTTTTAGCTGAATTTAACATTCAGTGAAATAGTTTTGGAAAAATAAATAATGGCAATGCTGCATCTTGAGTTTGAGTCTCGTACGTACTTCATGTCGCTTGTATATATGAATTGAGATCGTGTGCTCATCTTTTTTTTTTTTTTTTGGGTGTAAAGTGATTGATGGTTTACCAGATATAAGAATATTTGCTTATACTATATAGTTTTGTTTAATTGTTTCTTATTAAAATATTTATTTTTAGAAGAGTGTTGTTAAAATATTGGATTACATAGTTATTAACTTGAGAATAAATGAGTCTATATAGATATTTGCAAAACAAGATTCTAAATTTATACTCTAGTTGCACATTTTCAAGAAAGAAACATGTAAATATGGACAAAATAACTATTTATATAGGCTTAGTGCAAGATAATGTGAATTTGGAGCCTTATAATAGCATGTTAGTTTGTACAAAATTAAATTAGTCTCAAAATAATATGTTATATGTACCTAAAGTGTACATATTTAATTTATGTACTCCCTATAAAGTATATATATAACGTCTACATATGTTATATGTACATGTTATATACATTTAACATGTTATTTTAGGAATAATTCGATACTTAGAATATACATATTTAAATAATATATTCTTTGTAAATATGTATACTTGACATGCTATTTGGGATCATTTCGATTATGTATGCATGCTATTTAAGGTAATGTGTATAAACAACATCGGTGTAATTAACTAACAAGTCCAAGCAACCACATTATAAACCAATATAATATGGTTATAGTATTTCTTTTGTTTAAAAAACACTCATTTTTATTGGAATTGATTAAATTACACTTGTATAATTTTGTTAACTTGTTATACATGAGACATGTTTCATTTGGATTCATAATCAATGACAGTCTCAAATGCACCAACCAAAGCTCTTACCTTATTCTTCCTCTTCTCCAAGAGTTTGCTAGCAGTCTCTTCAATCACATCATTGTATGCTACTGGAGATTCCTTCTTATTCCCTTGTTCACTTTGACTCTTCACCTCTACTTTTGCTTCTTCTTCTTCCTTCTTCAGACTAATACAACCTTCCTCGTCATTCCCACTAACAACTTCATCTTCTTCCTCCACAACCTTCACGTCATTCTTTTCATTTTCTTCTTCCTTAGCTTCTTCTACATGATCATCACCTTCCTTTACTATCTCCTTTTTCACCACCTCATCTTTTGTTTCACTTTGATCAACACTACCTTCTTCTGAGTTAATATCACTAGTCACATTGCTTTCTCCTTCATTCACTTGAATACTCTCTGAAGCTTCATCACTTATATCAGCTTTAATTTCCTCTGAGACTGTAGACTTATGATCACTTTGTTCACCACTTTTATCTTCATTACTATTTTCTTCAACAAGCTCATTATTACTAATTTCTGGTGATTTCTTTTGATCTTCTAAGAGTACTTCTTTAACCTCTTGGTTATGATCATCATCTTCATGACTCTGCTCAATCTCTGCTATTTGATCATGATGATCAACCAAATATTGATCTGCTTCTTGCTCAACTTCAATATGATCAGTTGATGTTTGTGAAATGTCATAATTGTCACTCTTTGGAACTTTTGTACTAGAAGCAGAAGCAGAAACAGCTTCCTTATTCTTATTCTGGGTTGTGTTTTTCTTCACATTTACACTACCAGAAGCAGTACTACTCTTTGTAAGGGGCTTATTTGAAATTGGCCTATATTGAAGCTTAGTATGAGTTGAATTACTTACCTTTTGATTTTCATGACCAATGTTGGTAGGTTTTGTGCTAGATTTAGAAGAAAAAGAAGAAGATTTTAGATGAACATTTCGATCACGAGGTCCGGGAGATAAAAGTGATTTTTGAAAGCGTGAAGCAGCTGATGGTGGTTTGTCAAATGATCTTCTTCTATTGAGTGTTGCTTTATTTTGGTTGGAATCATCATTATGATGATGATCAACTGTCGATGGTGAAGATCCAATTTTCTTATTTTTGAAAGATTCAGTTTTGGAGCTTAAAGTAGGCTTGAGATAGCTTTTGACCGTTTGTTTGTGATCTGTAGAAGAGGTTGATGTTTTGGTAGGTTTTGTGTGGGTTGTTGAAGTGTGAGAATCTTTCTTCTCCTTTCCCACAGGACTAGTACTAGTGCTGCTTTCTTTTGTTCTTGTTGCCATATAATATTGTTTATTATGTGCTTTCTAACCTGCAAACATAATACGGCTAGCATTATTATATATTATACAACTCTAATGCTGTAATTGTAATATCTTATTATTCTCTGTCAAGTCATTTAGTATTCATAAAAAAATTGTAATATTTACAATTTTTTTTTAATTAAAGAGAAAATTGAATGATTTTATCAAACAAAAACATGATTTGAAAATAAAGGAAATCATGAAGCTTGTTTGAATCAAAATTTGTTAAACATGCAGAAATTTCAATCTATTTTTTTTAATATATAAATTTCAATCCATTTGGTATTCATCTTTCTTTTTTTTTTTTTTTTTTAATATAGAATGCTTATATATAATTGAGAAACAATTCTACATAAAACTCTACCAACAAATTTTACATAAACAAAGCATAAAATGTCACACTATGATTGAAATTGTATAAAATATGAAGGAGATGGAATTCATATGGGGCAAAGTCACCACAATTATATAAAGTTCACACGATTATGGGTTCCAATTTTAATTTTGAGTAAAACTTATAAAATTAATTATTCTTTAGGTAGCTCTCACAAGTCATCAAATAGATCTTTTTTCACACACTCTTTCCCCTAATCATCATTGTTGTCACATTGCATGTTTATGTATTTTCTCCATCCGCAACATAAATTTAAAATCATAAATATAAATTAAGATAATTCATCTCTAATTTGAGTTTCCTCTAATTAATTGGTTTTTATGTTTATAGAAAATGATACTTAATGTAACTTGAACGTGTGACTTGAAACGAGGAAGAGTGAGTTTTATTCTCTCAAACATAAGAAGATGTCTTCAAATTTTAAATATGGTTTCTACGTATTAAAAAATCTAAATAAAAGTATTAACTAGAAAAAATGTAGAACATAACAAATAAAATAAAACAGATTGGTTTGAATGAAACACATAAGAATGTATTTAAGAAATGAAAAATTGCATGGTTTTGTGAGAAGCAAGAGAATAAATAGTAGATAACGTACCTTTGATCAAAGGCAAGAATTAATTAAAGAAAAAGAAAAGAGAAAAAAAGGAAATAAATAATTTAAGAAAAGAGAAAGGTAAAAAGGGGAATATATATACGAAGGAAGAAAAGGGGAATTGGTTGAAGAAATAAGTTATTAGGACAAGTAATTATTGAAAATAAACAACACAAATTGCGCAAAAACTCAAAGGTTGCGAGTGGTTTTTGCCTTTTTAGGTTGATAGATAGACTAAAAATTGTTGGGAGGCCATCAACTAATTGAAAACAAACATTTACTTTATTATTAGGCACAAATTAAATTGACCTTTTCAAACGCGTTTATAATTAATTATTGCTTAATTTCTCCTCTTTTTTCTTTGTTTTCTTGCTAACTTAAATTAAGACTAACCCCTGTAGACTGTACTTGTAGTTTATTGTTTTTTTTTTTTTTTTTTTAATAAAAAATTTGAAGTTGAAACTAGGCTTGTTAAAGGAAACAATATGGTAGGGTAGGTCGGCAAAGAAAAATAAAATAAAAAATGACTTGTAACTAAGTTGGTTTTGTTAAATGTGTAAGTAAAATATCTACACGTATGCTTGAATGATGAATTTTTGAGTTTAACTTTAAGTAAGGAAAATCTTAGAAAGAAAAACCATATGGATAGTGCATTGATAGATATTGTAAAATATTATTATATTCCAAAAGCTTACCCAAATTGTTAAAATATATTCCGAGTACAATAGTCTAGGACTATTATGATAATTATTCTTAACATAATGTTGTAGGATATATAAATAAGTACTCTAAGAATCAATGACATTTTGTATGGAAGAAACTGACCATAGAGTTGAAGAGATGCCGGTTAAAAACTTTTTTGTTTTTGTTCGATTAAATTGTGCGCTTTTTTTTTTTTTTTTAATTTTAAAATTGTCTTCATAAATTTATTCAATGTGGTGAAAAACGTGATCTCAATACAAGATTTTTGTGATATTTTTCTTTTAAAATTATATAACTTTTTTTCACTACTAAATTCTTTTAGTACTTTTATGCTCATTTATAAAAAAAAAGTTGTAAGATTGTAGTCACCTTTCATCATTATATTAAGAGATATTTATCAACTATCTCTCGTAAATTTATGAAGTATTATTTTATTCTTAAAATTAAAAATAGTATTAATAACATATCTTAAAATTTGATTAATTATTAAAAATATTTAAATCATTTAATATAATTAATAAATTTTTATCAACGAGTAAAATAAAATACTAAATTTAATAAATTATTAATAAACAAAGAAAATAAATTAATTAATATTCAGTTATGATGAAGTAAACAAAGATGGTTTAGAGCGAGAAGAAATGAAATTATAATAAAGGAAAATGGAAGAAAAATAAAGTTATAGGTTTAAATTTTATTTTCTTTCATAATTTTAGTTTTATTTTCTTAATTTTATTAATTTATTTAAATTTTGTGTAAGTAAAATTATTCAAATATTTTTTAAAAAATATCAAATTATTATATTTAAAAATTAATACTAACATTTTGTTATTTTTTATATTATTTTTAATTTTTAAAATAGATGCTCATAATTAAAAAAAATAATAATTAATAAAGGTGATTATATTACATTAATAATTTATTAATAAATTTTTTATTTAATAGTAATTTTAAAATAAATTAATAGTATAATAAAAAAATATATCATATATTTAATTTAAGACTTAATTATATTTTAATATATTAAATATGTTCGTAATATATTTATTATAATTTGAAATATATTATGATTACAAACGTTATTTGAAATAAAAACCAATATATTTGAGGATCACTTTCTTCGTCTACTCGTAATCGTATCCTCTAATATTCACATTCATTTGTTGCCTTCGTCTTTCTCTCTCTACCCATAAAAGGTGTCTCTGGAAGACGGAAACGTTTCTTGTTTCTCCATTTTAACGAAGAAGAACGCGATAGAATAAATATTTAAAAAAGACAGGTAGAGCTACAATTTGTTTTTTCAGTTATACAGTTGAACTATTATCTAATGCTTTTTAGTTTTTGATTAATCTCTTATATCGATAATTTTTTTTTTTTTCCTTTTTAAATATATATATATATATATATTTCATTTTTCTGTTTATAAATTTCTTTTGCCTCTTCTTATCATCTTCTTTTGTTTGTTCTTGGAAAATTTGAATTACTCGTATTTGTTTCCCCTTTTTAATCTTTGATTTTTAGAATTTGTTATTTTGCCATTAGTTAGAATTCTAATTTTTTTTTTGTAGCCAATCGGTGTTCATTGCACTTGATATATCGGTATGTTAATCGGATTAAAATCTGTTTGGTTGCTGGTAGTATTTGGGGAATTAAACACAAATAGTAATATTTTCTGAGAGAGAGAAATCACCTTTGGGGTCCCTTAAATTACGGAGATAAGAGTCTTTCGTAGGCATAGAAAATAGGAACATTTTGACGAGAATAATTCAAACTTAGCTCTCGTCCTCAAAAAAAGAAAAACAAAATAAAAATAAAAATTGAGACCAACTATTTTTTTTTTTTTTTTTTTAATCTGGGCATGCGGTTTGTTTGGTCCTTTTTTTTTCTTCCTGATTTTCTGCTTTCAATTTTTATGTTTTGAGAATATCAGAATATTGATTTTTCTTTTGTACTTCGTAGGAATGATTCAACAATTCATGCTGGAGGTGGTTTTATAGGCTCTGTTTCAATTTTGTTGTCCTCTGCAATTATTATTTAGATTCTAATGTATTTTAACTTAAGAATTGGTTTTTAATGCTATCGGATTGCTACGCATAGGATTAGCAAAATCTGTACTGAACAAGTAATCGTTGTTGTCAGGATTAATAATAATTTTCTAAATCTTCATCATCTCTAGCCATTCAATCACTTAAGATTCGTGGGCTTGCTTTGTAAAGAGTTTTGTTATTGAAGCTAGTTTTATGTTTTCTAATTCATTTTTTAAAGGATAACATAAACTCATTTGTTAATGAGTTATGTTTTCTGGTAAAACTGTGTTTAGTGTTCTGTTTTACTATAAAACTGTGTTTCATGTTCTGTTTTCTGCTTTTATTTTTCAATCTTATACTCATTTTTGCCTTTTATTTTCTAAATTTTAACTTTTTAATTGGGAACGACAATAGAACAAAGGTGGGATTGTGGCATTCACCAAAAATAGGTGTTAGAGTATGATTTGAAATTTAATTATTAAAGTTTTGAAATCTGAAAATAGAAAATAAGTTTTCAAAGCTTCTTTTTTTAAAGTTGCAAAATTAGATCAGTAACAACACTAAATTTAAAAACCTTAGTTCTAACACAGAAAACATAACATGTAACAAAACGAACCCTTAACATTACACTTAACGCTAATATAAGGTGTATTACTAGTTATACCGAAATTATCCCATAACAAGGGACATAACTGTTGTAGGCTAAACAACCTTTAAAATCTACTATGGCCTTTTGGCTCATGGTATAAATGTGATATAGAAGAGGAATTGGTTTTAAAGAAAACATGCAATTTTTTTCTTATCATTGATTGTAGTTTTAATGAATTGGTCCTAGAAGTCCCCATATTTTCTTACTCTTTGGTATCTAGCCTTTTGTTGTTAGTCCAAGTTGATATCCTATGTTCATTATGTGAACTTGATCAAAAGGGGTAGTTAAATTATAGTAAGAATTTTTATATATGGACACGGTTATTGGTTATTCAGTGGGAAAAAAAATACAACCCTGTCATTTGTTTTTGTTGTTTCAACATTTTTGAGAATATTTGAATTTCTTGTATAGATCTTATGGTTGCTATTTTATGAAGTTGGTAATGAATCATCCTATCTTTTTTTTTTTTTTTGGTAGTATGAGTCATCCTATCTAAGAATGCAGATTTTATTCTTCTCCATAGTATAATAACCTGGAATGTTTTTCTGGTTTAAACTACTATTTTTGTGTTGCTGCACTGTCACAGACTTGAAGGTTCTAGATACCTATACATGGATGAATATTCTGGTAAACGAGCTAGTGAGGGTTTGGGTTTCTCAAGGAAGGGTTCTGGTATACTTTTGAGAGAAACCTCTAACAGAAAAGATAACAATGCTCGAGTAAACAACCAAGTTGGATCTAGTGGAAGATTGAACTCTATGAAAGCCACTCAAATTGAAAGAGCCAGACCTTCACCGCTCTCATATTCAAGTGGCAAGGAGAAAATTGGGAGTACATCTAAGGTGTGCTCTGCTTCCAGCAATACAAAGAAGTATTCCATGATATCATGCAAAAATGTCTCTTCTCAATTAGAAACAGATTCATCAGAAACTAGTAGCGTACACGATGAGCCAGAAGTTTCAGAACTAAATCCCCCACCTGGAAAGATTCAAAGAGGAATTCACCTTCATACGAATAGTGCCAAGACTAGTGAGCTCTCATCAACAGAAGTGGGAAGCTCTAGTGTTGCATCAAATACAAGATCCCGGAGGAATTCTCACCAAAGATTTGGATTTCTTAACCAAGATGCTTCAGTGGGCTCTTCTGTTTCTTTGGGTTATAAAGCTGCAAACCAGGCAACACATGCTGGTGAAACCAGGTATGGTTTGAGAAATCTGAGATGTAACTCAGTATCAGATGTTGTCTCGTCAAGTCCTTCTTTGGATGTCAACCTTAGTAGAAGGAGAGAAACAATTAAAAAGAGAAATTCCGAAGGAGAAAGTAGCTCTGCTTATGGAGGGAAGAAAATTATTGGTTCAGCATCAGGGAAAAACCCTACTTCTAACCATTGTGTTTCCATTTGTGACTCAAGCAGGGTGAGGAATACACTTCCTAAGAGGGATAACGGTGCTGCATCAGTAAGGACTAGAAGATCAATAATTGGTTACCCAAGAGCTGGGCTTCCTAATCGAGGAAGTGGTAACAGTTCCTCACACAACGAGTCCCCGACCGATTTCTCCCAGTTGTCTCATTCTGATTCTATTGATATTAATGTTTCTGGTATGTTACAACCATCATCTGATATAACCCCTGCATTGCACTGGAATTCTTTGAGTCAACCAGGTTGTAGTAGCAATAGGAATTTACATGGTATTGAGTCACCTGGTCCAGCGGAGATTGACTTTCCCCACTCTTACTTTCCCCACTCTTTAATGAATCGGGATAGTTTGCGGCCGTACAATATGGATGGGATTGCAGAGGTATTTTGCCTACCTAATGTTCATTACTCATCAGATCCCCAATGTTCATGGCAGCTTTAAAATATATATTTTTTTGTACCTTAAAATTTTGCAGGTATTATTGGCGCTTGAGAGGATTGAACATAGTGAAGGGCCAACTTATGAGGTATTTCATTTGAGTTTCTCTGTTCTCTTGATAGACCATTAATTAATACAACTTTTCCTTGTCATTTGCAGCAAATACTTGCTCTAGAAACGAATTTGTTTCTACATGGCTTAAATTTCCATGATCAACATAGAGACATGAGGCTGGATATTGATAACATGTCATATGAGGTTAGTTAATATTGTGACAGCTCTTCTTTTAAGTTCAGATACAATTTATACAGTTCTTTTTTTTTCTTTGGCACGTCTGATTTTCAAAACGATATATTTCCAAAAGAACAAGTTGAGTTTATTCAATTATTAGTATTTTGACAATCCAAATTGTTAGTGAAAAAGCTATTTCCTTCTACAAATCCCAGGAATTATTAGCTCTTGAAGAGAAGATGGGCATAGTGAGCACTGCACTTACTGAAGATGCTCTCTCTGAATGTCTTAAGAGAAGCATCTACGAACCTCTGTCTCCCAAAGGTGCTGCCACAGGTAGCAGTTGGGATAATGATGAACTCATATGCAGTATCTGTCAGGTCTTCTTTCTTCATAATAACTTTTTTATTGATCAATGTCATGTGCTTATAACTTAACTAGCACTGCTCAGTAGTGGTGAATGAAGATTGCAGTTTATTGTTCTGATCTCTGTCAAGAAAAATAAAATAAAAAGTGGGGTTGATTTTGTTAAGGTCTTAGGCACAGATTGTAGACTCTCCCTTTTAAATGAAGCTAAATTCGAATCTGTGAAGATTGGCAGTTCTAAGATGGTAATAACTCCACTGTTGAGTATAAAAATCACCCTTTTTGGTTCGATTGTCAACTTAGGTTGGCGTAGGAGAGTGCTCTAGTACAGTGTACAGTACTGTTTAATAAACCTTGGTTTCAGGCTCTTGTAGTAGCCATTTCAATTGAGTTATAGCCCCAAATGAATATAAATGGTACCATATAAGATAGCCATGTAAGCAGGATGATTTGTTCTAATGGACAGCAGGATAACACAGTGAAATGTTGGAACAGACTACAAATTTTCCGTATGGTCTTAGGTTGGGACGTTATAGTATTGGGTGGGAGTCAGACTGTTGTATTTGTGCCCCAGGAATTATTTTTGAAGTTTTTTTTTCTTGAAATGGAAAAATGAAAACATTCAAAATATTTTAAAATGGTCAAAAGTAATTCAAATGGTTGCCCACATCCCAAATGGGTTGGGATAGGTTTGTCATTTTGCGATATCCTAATTTACTTTTCATATACAATTATTGTGATAATTCTCAGAAGAAGGGCCACAATATTTTCATATATTTGTTGTCACAATTTATGTGATTGTGAACCATGTTCAATTAATTGTTGAGCAAAACGGCATACACTGAGTTTAACCACGGATACAAGGCCTCAGATTACTTTGGTGTATTTATTGGTCTTATTTCTTATTTCATTTTTATTTTTCTATTTTCAGGAAGAGTATGTTGCTGAAGATGAAGTTGGGAGGTTGCAGTGTGAGCATATGTATCATGTTGACTGCATACATCAATGGCTGCGGCTTAAGAATTGGTGCCCAATATGCAAGGCTTTCTGCGGCACCCTCTCCTCCCTGCCCCTCCCCAACCTCCCCACAACTCCCACTTTAAGTGAAGAGACATTGCCACTAAGTAAAATGATATAGTGGGTCTCTGTCCTCTCTTTCTTGGTTTTTCTGAATGTACGTACCCTTCTTTCAAGTTATATGGCTAATAACCCAAGCTGTTGGTGTTAACCCAAGCTGTTGGTGTTACAGCCAGGGCTATGCTTTCAACTTATAGAACTGTTAATATAATCAGAATTGGTAAGTTTTGAATAATGAATCAGATTATTATTACGATATATGGAGTCGAAATTTGAAACGAAGAGTGTTTGATTTGCAATCGGAAATGTAAAATTGCAGTTTCACATTTTTGTAGTTGTCTTGTAAATGGAGAGATGAAAAACGAAACTATCCATTTGGGTTTCAAAATTGGCACTACTTATTGATTACATGACCCTCGAATGAGTTAAGTTAATAATAGCTCAAAATAAATCTTATTTAATAAAAAATCTTACATTTTTAATAAATTGTCCTTTTAATGACTCAAATTTAAAATTATGAGATTAAATAAATCTACCCTAATAATTAGGATACTAAAATGTCAATTTGGTAAAAGTGACTAAATAGACCAAAACCCTTCAAATGCTGTTTAAGTAAGAGAAATTGGAAAATTATTTAAAATAATATCCTTAAAATGCATATTAATAAAAGTAATAAGTTTTATTTTGAATTAAGAGAGATATGAATTAGCTATTTTTATTATTAAAATAGTTTAGGGGTGTTAATTTTCTGTGGTTTTCCAAAAAAAAATTGGGTACAACATAAGTTGTCCACTTAGCTTAAAATTCATCCTAATATGTTTGGGAAGACATTATTCGCAGAAACCGCATATAATAGCACGCAAATAAATCAGCCAGAATGGAAAATCGAAATGATGCAACTACAAAATTACGACAACAATACAAAATTGGGAAGAAAAAAACTGTTCTTTGGATAGCCAACAGGTAACTTCGTCGGATATGGTAATCTGCTTCGTGTCGTAGCCAAAGAACCAAGAGCATCTGTAAAACTTAATGCAGCAATATTCCCATGTGAAGATCAAAAGCATATATTAGATTCATTCAAGATATGCATAAAGATAACACCAGAAATTTCCAAGCAAAAAAGGTTGCGTCCGAAAAAATACGCGGAGAGATGAATTTTCTGTTCCTTGCAATGGTTTTTAAGGCTGTGTTTAATCGGAAGAAAAATCTCCTTTAGGAGCAAAATAAATGAGTAAAAACACATGTAAAATCAAGTTAAACCAGAGCTATGAAATTGAAATAAGTTCACATTAGGAATGGCAATGGGACAGTTTGGGTCAAAACCGACCCGATCCGAACTGACCAGTGAGGGCAAAAAACTGAAGTGATTTGGATCTTTCGGGATTCGGGTCAGGTTATAACCGTGGGTCAAAAACCCAACCCGTTGACTTTTTTTTTTTTTTTTAAACCTTAGAAAAACAACATCTGCTGTATTCTGCTTTCAATCAGAATTCAAACAAAAATAAATACAATCTCTAAGAAATAATAAAATTCTAATATTAATAATTTAAATGGTATTATCTCTATTTGGATTAATGTTTGAGGCAACCATGCAATTTCCTGATATCACTTCTCTTGAAGCCAAAGGTATTGCTTCCAGATTCAATGTCAAGCAATAGATTTTGGAGTCTCTTCTCAACTTCATTCACAGAACAACTATCCCTTGATTTCTTTTGTCTTGCTTTGCGCCCATTTTGTTTCTTTGCTTGAACTTTACTCCCTTCAAACTCCACAATCTTCTCAGGACAAGCACTGCATACAGAAATTGTTTCCTGTTAAAAATTTGATTTTCCATTTCTTTTATTTGTTTGGTATAAAGTACCAGAAAGTAAAGATCACAAAACATGATCAGACATTAAAGGGATGTTAGCATTGGCTTCAACAACAAGAACACCACTATTGTCACAAATGATTTCAGGTTCATTTGCATTTGGGTTTTGAACTATTCGACCAGTAAAAGGGTAGTAGTAATTAAGTGTGACACAAATGATTTCAGGTTCATCTATATTACCTAAAAATAAGCATAAATTACCTTTTACCTTTATTTTTACTATCAATCACAAATTAATTATTAAAATATATATATATATATATATATATATATATATATATATATATATATATATATTATATTAGCTAAGATCGATGACTATGATGTCAATATTTGGCTGCAGTATTACATGAATAAGACTAAATAAAAAAAAATGAAATTGATGACGATTGAAAAAAAGCGGAATCCACGAAAGAAATCAGAATGGTTGCTGATAGGAGAAAGTAAAGATTTGAAACAGAAACATCTTATAATTTATGCTGAGAAATCAAAACAACCCAAATAACTACAGAGAAATTAGAGCTTATACCAGCGTGAGAAATTAGAGTTTATGCAAAATGGAAACAGCCGACGAAAACGATGATGACAGGTGAGGAAGAAGGCGGTGGCAGTGGCAGAGTTGCAGCCTGCAGAGGTGAGGGTCGCGGGCGCCTGGAGTTGGCGGACTGGCGGAGGCAAACGAAAAAAGGATTTGTGTAACCTAAATGTGAGTGAGACAGAGAGACTGAAATAACTTCAAACGGGTACCCATAGTACCCGATCCGATCCGTTTTCTGCCCTGAATTTTATTTAATAAAATGGATATTGTACCGCCCCGTATTCGCCCCGATTCGAACCGCCCCATTTTGGCTCAAACGGTTCGAGTACCCGTGGGGCCCGACCCGATGGATAAAATTGCCATCTCTAGTTCACATTATAAGAGAGTTGAGCTTTTCTCCATGTAGGGGACTCATCAGATTATACATAGCAGCTAGCACCAATCTATCACAATACATAATAAATTTCATTGCCTTCGAACCAAGTCGTTCCTCAACCAAGCAACATTATTACAGGCAGAAATTTTAAGATTTTGAGATGCTAAATAGGAACATGAAAATATTTCTTAAGATAAATTATGAGAAGCTAAAATCTGCTCCAGATTACCTAAGAGAGCCAACGACTACAATTAACATGACCAAATATGATAATTAATCAAGTGAAAAGTCAAATGACAAAACAACAAACAGTCTTGGCAGGCATCTATAATCAAATTATCATAAGGTCAGCCAACTAGCACTAGCATGCCGCCAATCATGGTAAGAAATCAATTATCAGATATACAATGTTTACGATGCAGTGACACCATTTCATTTGCCAACTATACATCCATGAAATGAAAGAGCAGCTTACCTTCCAAACCCAAGCCATCCCATCTACAAATCAACTATCACATGTCAGTCAATAAGTGCCTAGCATGTAGCTAAAGGTGAGAACTCAGTTTTCAGATGAATACGTGTTTAATGATCAACTGAAATTGGCAACTATATATGTCTGAAAATTGAGAGAAGAATTTACCTCCATAACAACCTTGGATTTCCTTCTTGTTGCGTACAAAGCACAGTAAATGGAAATACTATAGCTGACAGTAATGCACAGTTTAATCCAAGATAGCCCGTTGAACTTACGTAAATAAAGTAGTAATTATAACCCTACTAGTAAAATCTTTCACTTGGCTGTCATATAAGTCACAACTTCAGCAAAAACTTGTCATTACTCTGCTTCCCATTGACATGATGCTTTTGAGCCAAACGTGAGATTGTACCTATAATAACAGCTTAGCACTTTAGCAGGTAGACATAAAAGCTTTAACAATATAACTCATTATATGAGTACGTTAAATTCAATACCTGCAATTGCCTGTCATGGATATCTGTTCACTAATTCTGCGGGGCATCTGCAACATGCAAACATTAGAAACAGACAGCTCAATTGTTTAGAAAGAAAATTTGTATAATATTCAAGTAGGATTTCTTTATTCCTTGTATATGTATTGGTGAATTAGACAAAACTCTTATCACTCTGGGGTGAACCATCCATTAGGTAACACTACTACACTAACACCTTTAAAATGGCACGTAGTGAAATTATTATAGTTCCTCATTATACCATAGATCTTTTGGACAATCGTGGAAGAGGAGAACCTACTAGTTCTTCCTACAGAATCAAGTAGAAGAAATCAATACATTCGGATTTGAAAGCAAACAAGAAAGTTTTGTTTAAGGCTTTGAGCTCAAATCTTATGAGCTATAACAAATTATAACCTCTTTCAATTATGAGTGTATGGGACCAATGAAGCTAAGCCAAGAAAAAAAGCTCAATCAGTATTGTGTAGAAAAGGACTTTAGCCTCAAACACTCCATGAAGATGGACTTATAACTGCATTTATGTCTCCTATCTCATCAGGCATCAACAGGTCCCCTGCCTTCTGTCAGATGTTCTTCAGCTTGAAATTTAGCTTTAGCCCCCTCCAATAAGCCAAGGAATTTTTCCCAAGGAAAAAGAAAATGACAAGCTTAAGTTAACAGCATGGATAGCTCTGGAAAGCTACCCAAACATTTGACATTTACAAATTTTCCTGCCGAAAATGAATAAAAAAGAACTGTAAATGACCTAGGCCTTGATGCACTGGGAGGATGTTACTCTTGTCAAAACATCATTCAAGCCCAAAACTGATAGATGAAATATGGAACAGTAGGATAATTCCTGCCTAAGATTTGCAATAGAACATTGCGTGCTTTAAATCACATTTGAATAAAAAATGACCAAGTCTTGTTCGTTCCCTAACATAAGATCAAAATCTCTTGAAAAGCATTTGAAGATAACCCATAACAGTAAAGTGAAACAGAGAATAACAAAAGGGTGGAATTAATAGTACCTGTAAAGAGAATGGACAAACTTTGGCATTTGAGTGAAAAGTTTGTAACCATTAGGATAAGCTACCGTATGAAATGCATTATTGAAACAAATAATAGTATTGATACACTAACAATAACATATCAAGAGTAAACTGTTCCTTCAGATATTTTTCAATTTGGTCCAAAACCGCCGAAATGTTAGTCAATTTAGTCCAAAATCCCCAAATTAATGAAGGTCAAACTGCTCATCACAACCATAATTTTACATAAATTGTAGACAATTTGACTTGGTTAGCAGTTTGACCGTTTAAAATTGTGTAGCCAACTGCTATCAATTTGGAGATTTTTGATAAATTGACTAAATATAATGGTAAATGACCAAAAATGTCAAACACCCCAAAGGGACCAAAATGACTGCTAAAAATTTAATTCATTTTTCTCACTTCCATAATTTCAAAACTTTTCTAGAAACTAATTCCAATCACTGCTATGAATTGAGTAAACTGAACTATACAACTGCCTCCTAGCCACAGTTATTCCCAGGGTCCATTTATATCAATCAGCCACATCCAACCGGACAGCAAGCAGTTATTTCTTTCTGTCATGTAAAACTAACCATGCAGCTCCAATTTAGTCCCTTAGATTAGAAACGTTGTTATTTAAACCCTTAGTTTTATAAAATGGCCAATTAAGAACAAATTATACTATCTTAATGATTTTTCTATTAAAATATTATTATTTTCTATCAAGTGATTAAAACATAATTAAAATATGAGTTTTTAATAAGGATAAAAGTGAAATTTACTGTAAAATTATTTAAGAAAAAAATTAACAATAATAATATTCAAACAAAAAGTTATTTAAATATATATTTTAATTTTTAATTAAAATTAAAAATTCAATAAAACATTAAAATAAAATAGTAACAATTAACAAATACTTAAAACAAATATATTGCGAATTTTTTTCATATTAATTGTGATTTTATTATTGTTAAAAGACTCGTGTTTTAATCACTTAAAAAAAATAATAATATTATAATAAAAAATTTGTTCAAATAATATGATTTGTCCTTAATTGACATTTTTTATAAAATTGAGGGACTAAATAACATCACTTGTAATATAAGGAATTAAACAATACAAATGACATAATCTAAGACACTTCTGTAGCATTTATCTCTTTCTGATATATGAGTGCTTTTGTTCAGATTTATAAACTATAAAGTTTAGCATCAGCTAACTTCTATAATGGATAGTATAACAATAATAGAATTCACAAGTAGACACAAATCAGAATGACACTTTAGCAGAGGGATATTCATCAAGTGTTAAACAGTGGAGTCAAAGAATCAAAGGACACATCAATTGAAGTTAATGTGTTATTGATATTGAAATTTCAATTAATTATCAGATTGTAGAAGTACATACAGAGCAACATTGCATATCTCAGCTTCTTACACAGGTTATTTTACCTTTGTCCATGTTACATAACAGTATCCCAGCAAAATTTTATCAGATTTTCCCTTCATTGGTGCAAGTTGAACCAAGAGGAAAAGATCCAAAGTAGGAGCAGGTACCGCCAAATGTTAATTCTAAACACAGCCAATGTTGATGGTAATCATACAACAGAAGAACCGGCTTTGAATTTAAGATAACCCTTGAGATGGCTGCAGTTAAATAGTTGTCGGCCGGTCAAACTCTGCAGTGAGCAAATACACAAATTTTGATGCTCAAATCCACGATATTATCCTGCAAGGTCTGGAGCTTTAACCAATTGGGAGTCATCTGGTTCTTCCTGGAAAATTGGAGAACTGGGTGAATAAGTGACCAACAACTGTCGGCCCATTTTTACCGAGCCATATTGACTCAAACACAGCTCTGGAAGGAGAAAAAAAATCTTCTAATGGATGCATCATTCCTCAAATGCATGCATACAGATCTTCTCCAGCATCAATGGCCAATCTTCTCCCAGTTGCTGAGGATTTAACTCCATAGCAACCTTAAAATCAAGTAAAGATATTGGACACTGTGACATGTGGTCGTGCATAGCATCTAAAGAACCATTGCCATTTTGAATGTGCAGGTGATTGCTAGGCCACATACCATTAACAATCTTGCCTTGAATCTGCTGCTTCTGAGCAGAGTGCTTTTTTGGCTCAAATGAAGACCTTGCTCCAACCAAATCAATGCAAGACCTTATTAATCGTTTTAAGTACAAATCTAACGTGTTATTCAACATATTGGCACATTCCACAGAAATACCTCCAAGACCTTGCTCCACTGCAATCTGCTCCATACGTTTTCTCAATGTCTCCGTGTCAGACAACCCACCACTATCACAATAGCTAACAACGTTACCAAAGCCACCTACTGGTGCAGCCTTGTGGGCCCCACCTACACTAGGTGAACACAAAGGTATACCCAGAGGAGCAACTAGAGAACTTCTGGAGAAATTCAACCAGTTAGACTGCTCAGCCTCCTTCGTTTCTTCAATTAAAGCAGCTCCAACCTGATCTTTACTGTGCATCTTGGATTTCTCAACAGGCTCAGGAACTTCAGCATCCCTTTCAGTCTCAGGTAACTGTGCAACTGGTTGCAAATGCTGTACCAGCCTCTGATAATCACATGGAGTTGCAACTCCATTTTCATTTACCTTACTGCCGTTATCTTCGCAGACAACAGCCGCACGCGAAACAATATCCATCTTCCCATTTGGTCCAAGAAGACTTGGTCTATCCTTGAGCTTCCGATCACGTATCCCAGACCTACCCTTCCGCGGGGATACCGGCAAAACTCCATTTGACCAGGCAGGTACATTTTGACTTTGATTCCCAAAAGTGGCCCCACCTTGTTGATGTCCATCTTCCCCACTAAAAGAATTTATTGCAGCTTGTGCCCCAAGTTTCAAAGGGCCTAATACACAACTTGGCGGTGGTGTCTTGGATTGGCATGCATTCTTTAATATGGATCTTATAAATTGATTGTGCAGCGAAATATTCTCAGCACCAAACATCTTACAACATTGCTTGTCAAATTCTTTCTTGTTCAGCTTCTGACTCAGCAGCTTGTTCAAATAATAAAAATACCGCTTCGACCTCTCAGGACCAATCCTCTTCACTATCTGAGCTTTCATGTCAGTCAAATCAACTCTCGAGCTCTGTTGAGGTTGCATTCTCAACATAAAGATTCATACACTGTCCACAAAATCATAAAACTCCTTGTTCCCAATTAAAATGAAATTACAGTTATTTCAGTTACAAGACAACCTCAGAACACCAGATATCCTTCATTCCAAATAAACTCTATATGCTCTGCACATCATAAGAAACAGAAGCTAACACCAACCACCAAATCACAGGTACTCGAAAAATCCCAAACACTAAAGTAAATTGCACTCGCCCTCGTTTCCAAACAACCCAAAATTCTCGCAGCCACAAACCATATAATGTAACCCCAAATCTCATCTTCTCAAAACCAAAACCCTAGAGATCAAACCCAGTACACAGCTCGCTATATCCCACCAAAACAACAAGTAACTCAAACTCAATTTATCGAAAAGCATGATAAAATCAAAACCCCTAAGTTTGAATCACCGAAGTTGGGCTCAAAACAGCATAGTTCCCTTATTGAACTACACGAAACCGCAAGTTAAACCATCGCGCCAATTAAACCCCGCCCTTTTATCCAAAAAATTCAAAAGCTTGAAACTTCAAAAATTATAAATATTGAACTTGAGGGAACGAGATCTACAACTTCAACGGATTAAAGCTGAAGATACAGAGTATGAATTGCAAAGAAATCGAATTGCCGATAAATAAAATAGCACCCACCAATAAAGCACCAAAAATAAGAAAACCAAACAAAAGGTTATAGCTTTCGCTTGTAAGATAATAGCTTAGAGATTGATTCTACTCTGACCTTTGCAAAACTTGACAAATTGCAAAGAAATCGAACCTCACAGTCCGGAGCTTCGCTTCTCGCTGAGTCGCTCTCCTTTTCTCATTCTCTCTCTCTCTCTCTTTTTTTTTTTTTTTTTTCCTTTCTATTTTCTCTGTTATTTTCTTATTGGTTTTAATTTAATATCAGAACAATTTTTCGGTGTGTTATTTTTGGGTTAAATATAATAATTGAGTTTTGCTCTGTGTTATAGCTATAAGCTTCTATCTCTGCTATTTTTCATTAGCTCTCTTTCCCACCCTTTTCTTTTTCGCAAGGTCTCTCTTTGTTTTTCATTTCCCTCTTATTTTCTTTCCTTTTTTTTTTTTTAAATTCTAATTCGATTTTGATTGTAACATATAAATTCACTTTTATAGCACTTCATTTATCTAAACTCAATTGTAATTTCAATATTTCATATGATACAAATTTGTCTTGGAATTGGAACCTAGGATGAGCAAGATTATCCAAAAACCGCTCATATTGAAGCCAAATCAAACTATAAAAAAAATTATTTTAAAGGTACTAGTTGTTTTTTTTTTTTTTTTTTTTAAACCTTGCTAATCGAAACAGGAACAATCCTATTCCAAATCATCAACTAATAGTTGATAAATTGCTCCTACAACACGACGCAAAATAAAAAATGTTTTCATACAGTTGTTTGCTGAAAAAATCTCAAATTATGTTTAATACAATATTCGAACTTAAATTTTCGTACATATTGATCGAATTAGGTCAAGTTGTGATGTCGGTTAAAGGTACTAGTTTTAGAACCATGCAAAATGCACATAATAATAATTCAAATTTAACAAATATAAAATAGTGCTGATTATCGAGCAATAATTATTATTATTGTAAAAAAAATTATTAAAGAAAATAAAAGATAAAAATGCCATCTTAATATAATTTTTGGAAAAAAAAAATTGATGTTAAAATTTTGTAAAAATGTTTAGAGTAATACTCTTAAACAAATAATTTATTTATTTAATAAATAATAAAGATTAAACAAAATTATTTTATGATAAATATATGTGATAATTTGTGATAATAACATGTAACTTAATATAATATAATAAACATTTTTATAAGCATTTTTTTATTTGATAATAATGTGTATTAACTAATTATTTATTAATTCATATTAGATAAAACGTGTTTTCGACAAATATGACCTATTCATAATAAATAAGCACGATCTAATCCATTTTCTAAATGATTAAGCATAAATTATATGAAATATTCTCTTAATATGCTTAAAATATTAATGTTAGGATAATAATGTAAATTCAATACACAATAAACTACAAAAATTAAATATTTATAAAAAGTATATTTATTGTGAGGAGAATTCGGTATTCATTGGTGTAGAAAAAAAAAAGAGATATGACTAAAATTATTCACATTCTTTATATATAAGATAAAAATTAATTGAGTGAGCATAAATTACATAAAATGTCTCCCTTTATGTGATTAACACAATTATTTAAGAGTAATAATATAAATTTAGTATGCACTTAAAACTACCAAAAGTAATTATTTATAATAATTATATTAATTATATGATATTTTAGTATTTATAGGTGATTAAGAAGTAAATAAAAAAAAAAAAAAACGACCAGAACTAATGGCGTTTTTTATATATAAGATAAGATAATATTTTATTGGATTTAATTTATTTATTAAATATGTAAGCATGAATTATATAAATAATGTGTAATTAAAATAATAATTTAAGATTAATAATCTAAAGTTAATAAAATTATTAAATAAAACTATTATTTATTAAAAGAATATTTTAATATTATTGGTGTAAAATAAAGAAGAAGAAAAAAAAAAAGTAAATTTAAAGGTTTATAAAAATGAAAATAAAACATAAAGAAAACAAGAAGCAGGGAAAAAAAAATTGTGAACGACTAAACTCAAGGCTCATTGTATTTTACTAGTTTTGGTAATTCAAATTTGGCGCATATAATAGTGTTAATTATTAAATAATAATAATAATAATAATAATAATTAAAAAAATCATTTAAGAGAATAAAAAAAATCTTTAAATATAAATTTGGAAAAGAAATAATTGATGTTACAATTATAAAAATATTTTCAGTAATATTCTTAAAATAAATAGTTAATTAATTTATTATCTTAGCAAATAATAAAGATTTAATAAAATTATTTTATAAAAAATTGTGTGATAATTTATGACAATAATGTACGAGTAATTGACCTAAATAGCTTGTATTTTGGTTAAAAATTGTATTTTTTAAAACTAGCAATAGTAAGACTAAAACTGTGAGTTTTGATTACATTAAAATTAGATAAATTACAAAAATATTCTTAATTGTATAATACTTACATACTAATGGTATGTAAACTGTATTGCATACTCATTTAACATGTATGTAAACTGTGTTACTGATGCACAAAAACTTGATAGTCAAATTTTGTATATTTATAAAAAGCTCGCAAGTGCACGAGTCACTTATAGTAAGCGACAAGTATACTCCCAAGATCGTCTCTCAAGGAATTGCGGTGGTTCTAAAACGTTATTTATTTTCTTATTTAGTCGAACAAACAATCCTAAACATTCTAACAATTGTCACGTTGCAGAAAAGATCGTAAATTCGGAATTAAATTGAAAGACTAAAATAAAATGCAAATAAAAGTAATCACAACCAAGGGAAAGGTGATGGATGTAAATGGGATTATTAGTTTGCTATCCATTCATGGCAAAAACAAATTAAGCATTCAATTAAATGTTGGACTTAATGATTTTTCCGCTAAACCTAGAAAATCCCAAATCAATGGCGATTTTCACTACGATCAACTAATTAACGTCTTTGGTCCGGATCATTAACTAATCAATCGGAATTAGCTCAAGGAAATAATTCTAACCACCTAAACTAACACAAATCAATGCAATCAATTTAGGCTCTTGTTCATAATGCACAATTAAGCAAAGATGGCGTTTCTAATGCCTAATTCTTAAATATTCTTTCTAACCACAAACTAAGGTTTGGTCCACCATTAATTCACAATCAGAAATTAATAAGAACATGAACAAGAAATAAATCCAAATCATATATAATTAAATTACAAAATTGTTCTTCCAATCATTGGAAGCAATACTAACATCCCAAACACATAAATTAGCCAACCATAACTAAATTGGTGTCAATCAATTTAGTCATGGAGGCAAACCACAAAATCAGAGAAGAAAAAAAAAATATTACAATAAAATTACCCCAATGAATCTTCTAGCTCCAAATCCTTGAACTTGATTGATCCTCTTTCTCAAATCCTTGGAGTAGCTTCAACAATGGAGGTTCTTCTCTTGATTTTGGGTTGGATTTTGGGTGGAAAATCCTTGCTGCAGTAGCAGCAAAGGGGAGGCAGAAAATGGGTGTGAAAACTTGTGTTTTGGGAGAGTATAATGTTGTATTTATAGGGGGAGAGAAGTTGAAGACGCGTTTTAGGGTTTCTGGGCAGTTTTGGCACCTCCCGCCGCGGCACAGCTTTTTCCCGCCGCGGCGCGCATTGAATTTCAAATCTTCGAGCCAAAGCATAACCATCCCCGCCGCGGCGCACAATATTCATGCCGCGGTGCGCAACGTTTTCTTGATTTCCCAGATACAACCCGAGAGCCTCTCGCCGCGGCGCACAATTTCCCCGCCGCGGCGCGCCATGTTTTCTTGCGCTGTAAATGCCCTTACATAGTATGTTGATTCTCGATGTAAGGCTTACGTTGATAAGATTTTGTTTGTCCCCCCTTACATAGTGAACGACATCCAATGTAAGGCTTACATTTTTAAACACTTTTGCTCACTTTTGCTCTCTTTTTCCACATTTCTTCCCAAACCTACAAAACACAAAAATACCTTCCAAAACACGAAAATAATATAATAAAAGATAAAATGAATGCTTAAAAACATAACAAAATATAGGTCAAAAATGTGTTCATCAGTTACATATCAATATGGCAGTATATAACAGGTATGTAATTGAGAGTTTACATACCAATGTAACAGTATATAAACGAGTTTATATACCATTATGACAGTTTATATAGTTTGCAACATAGTTTACATAGTGTGTAAATTAAGTTTACATACCAGTGTGACAATATGTAATATAGTTTATATGTAAATTGAGTTTACATATTAATGTGGCAGTATGTAAATATGTTTACATACTAATGTGGCAATATGTAAATGGGTTCACATACCAATATGTCAGTTTACATAATATGTAAATCCGTTTACATATTGTTACATTGGTATTGGTATGTAAACTCAATTTATATATTACCATATTAATATGTAAATTTATTTATATACTGCTACATTATTACGTAAATATTATATTTATATCAATATCTTTATAAAAAATTTGGTAACAATATCACGTTCTTATCAAAAAAAAATAACAAGACGAATTGACCGGTTCATCTACTCTATTCTCTAACGTGTGAGTAATAAAAGGGCAAAAGTGCAAAAGATGATTTTTAGAAATGACAACGCTAAGCGGTATTAGGAAAAAATGCATTTAATCTGAAAAATATGTTATTTTAAGGCAATATTTCTCATAATATACAACTTAATCGAACAAAATAAGTATTTATATAACTAACACAATAATTATTCAAAATAAGTGTATTTATTATAGAAATATTTTGATATTTATTTGTATAAGAAAACTATTCATAAAAAATGCATTTTTATATAAGGACATTTTCATATTTTCATTAGTATACCAAAAAAAATTCATAAGTCTATTAATTTAGATGCATTTTTATATTTATTAGTGTATAAAAAATTAACATAAAATTAAAAAAAGAGTAGAAAATACAAAAAAATTAAGAAGACAATCGTTAGAAGTGTGTCTATCATAAAGATAATTTTATATTTATTAGTGTACAAAAAAAAATTTATAAAAAAATGTATTTATTTAGGTGCTCTTTTAATACATAAAAATAAGGTAAACTAATTTTTTTTATTTACAATAACTAATCTGCATGTAATAAAATAACAAAATAATTATTTATACAAGATGTATTTATTTTAGAACGTAAATTAAAAAAAATGAAGTAAAAAATAATTAGAATGATATACAATGAAATGAACAAAATGACTATTTATATTTTATAAGTTGTATTTATTTTTTGTACTTTTCAAATAAAAAAAAATAACATAAACTAATTTTTTTTATTTACAAAATAATTAAAATAATACACAATAAAATTAACAAAATAACTATTTATAATAAGTTTATTTATTTTAGAACGTAAACTAAAAAAAGTAAAAAAAAAAAAACAACTAAAATGATATACAATAAAACGAACAAAATAACTATTTATATTTTATAAATGTATTTATTTTTTGTACATTTCTAATATACAAAAAAATAATATAAAATAAATTTTTTTTACAGAATAACTAAGACGATACACAATAAAATTAACAAAATAACTATTTATAATAAATGTATTTATTTTAGAATGTAAACTTAAAAAATAACTAAATTGGTATACAATAAAATAAATAAAATGAATATTTATATTTTATCAATGTATTTATTTTTGATACTTTCCTTAATATACAAACAAATAATGTAAACTATTTTTTTTTTACATAATAACTAAAATTGTACGTAATAAAATAAATAAAATAATTTATTTATAAGAAATTTATTTATTTTAGAACATAAACTAAAAAAAGAAGTAAAAAATAACTAAAATGATTATTTAAATTTTATAAGTATATTTATTTTTGGTATATTATAATATTTATTTGTGTAAAAAAACTCAAAAATGGGAGAACAACGAAATAATTGGCTTTTTATTTGTGTAAAAAAATCATTAAAAAGTATATATATATATAAACAAAAAGGTAAATTGAGAGGGATTAAGGAAGAGTCAGTGAGCATTATATCCATAAGTTATATGAGCTACTATTGAGGGGTATTTTAGTAATTATAATGCATAGGGAAAGAGACCAAAAAATATTTCATCAAGGCACTTTTTATATATAAAGATATATTTTAAAGTATGTTACAGTTTAATTTTTTGTTATTCTCTATGCGATATCATATGGCCATTTAAATATGTTTATGTTATTGTTAATAATGATTTAAACTAAAATGATTTATTTTTAAAATTAATTTTAAGATAAGATTTAAGCATTTGTGATAAAACATTTGAAGTGATTTAGGTATTTGAATGAGTGCATTCATTCAAAATTATTTATATGATTATATCAAAAATAACTATTATTTACTTATTTTAATTAGATAAAAATATGCATTTAAATTTTTTTATCCTAAGATTAAGTATCAGGATGTTCAATCTTTATTTTTTATGGATTTTAAATCCAAAAAAACTATTATAGATTTATAAACTTTTTAAGAATTTATATGAAATTTTATAGATTTTAATAAATCTTATTAGAATTTTTATTTTAAAACTTTTATAAGCTTATAACAATTTTTATATAATTTCATATATTTTTATTATTAATTTTTTTTTACATCTTTCATTTTCTTTACTTTTTAAAATTATTAACATCATCATCATCCCTGCAATCTGTAAACATTAGCATGTAAATTTCAAAGAAATTTCACATTCAACTCTACAATTCAATAAAAAAATTCATATTATTTATATTTTACAATAAAATATAACACATAGAAAAATATATAAAAAAAATATCAAAAATATAATTATTTCACAATGAGTGTGCAATAAATCAAAAAATAATAAACAAATAAACAAAAACACATTAATAAAATAAATAATTAAAAATATATAAAATTCAAACTTAATTAAATATTAAAAAGTTTATTGTTAAATAAGTTTTTATTCTTATATAAGATAGTAAAGATACTACTAGACCTAACACATATTGAAATAAGTTTTGCTTGATCATTGAGAATGGAGAAACTAAATAAAATAAAATCAATATAACATTCAAAAAATTAAAGAAAAAATAAAAATATACATTATGACAAACAACTGAACGAGGCATATGATGAGTGAGAAAGAGAATGACAAATGACAAAGATGAAAAAATTACTACTTAACGTGGGACAAATGATAAAAAGATATATGAATGATGACGTAAAAAGTGGTGGTTCTAAACTTTTAACATTTTATTATTAGTTCTATCTTTATTTATTTATTACTAAGGTTTAAAATTTTTAAATAACGGTCCAACAAGTTGACCTTCTAATGACCTAAAATTGACCTTTTTCATTATGTCTAAACTAATTAACCCAAAATTATATCAAATCATGTTCATGTTGCATTTTTTGAGTTATGTTTTCATGTCATGCTAAGAATTGTCATCCATACGTATTGCACATGTATTTTTTTAAGACACTTTTGACATTTTAAAATTTTAAATCAAAACAAAAAACTCAGCCCACTCGTACCCGCGACCCCTACTCCTTCACACCCTTGCACCCTACTTGCAAGTCCACCCCACACCCACCTCCCACCCGCAAGCCCAATCCCCACCACATTTGCACCCCACCTTCCCCTCATCCACTCATGTTTTAAGAGTTTTATATTTTTTGTAATTTAAATTTTTAAAATGTTAAAATTATCCTAAAAAAATACAATATATGCGAAGTACATGGTCTAAACTTGACTTTTTGAAGATTTTATGAAATTATTGTCCGTATTATTTTTAATAAAAAAATTATTATACAAAATTATTTTTTTAGTAAATTTATAGTACTGTTAATGCATTATATTCATTTTAAAAATTAGAGAAAAGGGTCAAGAAGGTCCTATAATTCTTATTAAATGTGTCTCATAATTATTAAATTAGGCACTTTAAGTCTCATAATTTATTAAAATAGGTCAATTAAGTACAATTAGAGTATCTTTAATTAATGGTGTTAATTTCAATAGTTAAATTATAGACAACGTAGTAATTGTACATATATTTTTAAGTAAAAAAATTATACACATCTTTTAAAGAAAAGAAAAAAAAAAAATTAAGAACCTTGCGCAGTGATGACAATAATTATTATACTTCAGGTTGTAGCTAAAAAGGACGCGATGACATTCAGAATTTTTGGATGCAAATTAACTATGTATTTTGTTCGAGGCTTAAGTTTAGGACATTTAGGATATTTCTCTTATATCAATGGGTGTGTTTAGGACTTAATTTACATTAAGTTATTTTGATACAATTTTATCTAATCATTTAGGATTGATTTTAAGAGTATTTTAACAATTTATTCAATGTATTTGATGGATAGTTATGAGCTAACAATTATTATTTTTCGTAAAAATATTGGTATTTAAAATGAATGATATTATGGTTTATATAAGTAGAGAAGCACAATTTTGACCAAATCCTTAAGCACAATTTATTCATTCAATATTTGCCCAAAACGTTGGGAACAAATTTTATACATACAAGCAACAACAATAAAGAATATATGAAATAGAAAGAATTAGGAAGAAAAAAAAAGGGAGAATAATAAAACTAACACCCTTCAAAACTTTCAATAATAAAATTAGCACTCCTTCTGTTCAAATTTATATTTTTACAATTAAAAAAATTATTATTATGTCATTTTTTTTAACACCCATCCAATTAGAATTGAACAAGGATAATTTAGACTTATTCAATATTGAACGTTCAATATTAAATATTCAATATTATTGGAGTGTTAGTTTTGTTACTATAAGTTTTAGAGATGCTATTTTTGATAATTTTTCAAAAAAAAATTTGAATACTAAATTTAATTATTTTTTATTTTTGAAAAACTAGAGTATAAAAAAAATAAGTCAACAAATAAAATGAATAATTGCCTCCTCAAAAATGACATATTCTTTAATGAAAATGTAGATAATGAGGATAAAGATGACAAGTAGTTGGGAGGGATAAAATTGTCTTTTATCCGTAAAAATGATAATTTAGTAACCTTTAACTATTTATTTAATAGAATAATAATAATAGTAATAAGATTAAATTGGCTAAAATATAAAAATTATGGAATTATTGATATCTAATTTAATAATTGTTAGACTAAATTATTTAAATTAAATAATTACAGGATTTTTTGTGCTTGCTACCTTAAAAATTGTGTGATCACTATTTATATAAAAGTGGTTAATCATAAAAACACATTATTTACTCTTCAATAAAAGCGTATACTAGTAAAATAAAGATTTCAAATAAATAAGCATAATACTATTTTTTTTTTTTAATAAGCTAACATAACCCGTCTCATTAATAGTATTATAATATAAATATTTTATTTGTATTTTTTATACACTTTTCTTTTTATTTATTATAAATCTTGGTGTGAGGTATGACAAATAAGTGAAAATATTCAAGTGATGGAGTGAAAAAGGCTCTTGTGTAAGATATTGCTAGGTGGGATTTGTAACAAGTCTACAAGTGTGGTATCTTCCAACAATAGTATTCAAAGGATTTGAATACTAGAGAATCCTCTTAGATTGAGGTTAAACCGACAAATCAGAAAATATTTTGATATTTTTGTGAAATTTTTAGTGAATTTGAAATATGGATATTAACACGGGATAGAAATTAATTTTGTTCAAAATATCAGAATATCGATTTTTGTATATTTGTTTTGTTATTTTCTAAAATGTAGTTAAATACTTCGATAATATCGATAAAAATGTATTAAAAAAAAAGTTACCGTGTGCTTGTTTGTTTGTAAATGAGAATTTGGCAATAATTTAATTATGATTATTTTCAAGATTGATATTCATTTTGTAACAAATATCCTTAATATTATATGAATTATATTAATCTAAAATTTTCTTTATACGAGAGATATGTTAGGAAAAATCAAATTACTACTTAATATCATGATATAATAACTATCTCTATTAATATTGATGCTTTCACAGTTCTAAAATTTGAGCAATCAGGTAAGTTTGTTTTAATTAAATATTTATATATATTTATATTGCATGTAACTTAATATATTTAGAATTGTATTATATAACTTATATTTATATTTATTAAATAAAGATTGAATTTATATTTCACTATTATTATAAGTGTATAATATATGTCATAAATATGTTATGTTAGTTGCAAAATTAGCTAAACTATTTTATTATTATTATTATTATTTATTTTAATATTTATTAAAATTTATAAAATATTACAAAAAAAATTTACAATTTTTGTAAATTTTATTCAAATATTTATTAATATCGATAATATTTTTAATATTTATATAAAATTAAAATGTTGATATTTTTATCAATATCATATTTTCATCAATAATAGTTAAAAGAATGGGAACCACCCTTCTCAAATGCGGTAAAATATAATTTTGATGCAGCCTGGAATCAAGGGAGAGCAACAATTGGATTTGTTATATCTGACACCAATGTCAATATCGTCGAAACTTTGACTGATCAGAGATACGCTACTTGTGCAGATATTGCGGAAACTCTAGCATTAGAAGCGACTTTTACCCATGAATTTAACAATTAAACACCAAGCAATATATATGGAAGGCGATGCCAAATTTGTAATACAAGCCCTGATGGAAGATGCTCAGGAAGCAATCTCAAACACAGCTGTAACAATCATTCAGAAACTAAAACTTTAGCTATAACTGTTCTCTATGCTCTCTATTCGATAGATTCCACGTCAACTGAATGACTGAGCTCATAATTTGGTCAAACCAACTACAGCAGATGCATTAATCTTAGCATCAAAATTCTTCTACCATTCAACACTTCATTCCCCATCAATGGGCTTTTTGCCTATTCCAACTAGAAAATAAATAAATAAATAAAAGAATGGACTAAGAAAAGCGTGGAAAGCTTCCTAAACCTCTATGACATACTGTTTGACTATTTTTATTTTTTACTCTACATTAATAGAAATATATTTACTTGTTAATTATATGTTTTATTGAATATTTGTGGTTTAACTAGTGTTCAATTTTTTTTTTTTAAGTAACAGTTCAAACTACAATAAAATATCATTTAATCTATAAAAAAAAAAAAATGTTAAATAGATTGCTTGATTTTGGTCATACAAAATCTCAGAAGTTATGCGGAAAATATTGTTAAACCGAAAAGATGTATTTTTACTGAAAATCAAATTCCCTCCTCCCTCTTGGCATTGTCGAAGACATCTAAAGTAGTCTTAGTTGAGACTAACAATGAGTACATACATAACCATGTTCCAATGATCTAGCTTCCCTCACCATGTTGTGATTTCATCTGCAAAATAATCCAAATTTTGATTATTAAAAAAAGCCATTCATGTCCTCAAAATTTCAAACATTAGAGTGACAACCAAAATATGAACTTTTAAAAAAAATCAAAATAGATGATCCCACAATTCAAAATATAAAATATTACATGTAAAAATGTGTAAAAATTTCATTTTTACAACCCATACTGTAATAAAAACAGCTAAACATGTGAAAACAAGTATTCTTATTGTAAAATACATCATGTGAGATTTCAAAGAATACAATATACATAGGATTAATTATATTTTATGCACCTAATATATTAAGTTTACAAACATGCTAATATTCTATTTGTCTATATTTCTTTTATATATATATATATAATAGTCTGAATCATGTCTAATATTTTAAGTTATTGACACTAGTTGCTCTTTTAGGTTATATTTTTCACATTAAATAATAATTTTAAACATGATAATAGAATAAATATCACATCCAATAATAACTCTAAATATATAATGATTATTACATCTAATAAGAATTCTAAATATTATTTTTTATAAGGATTCTAAACGTGATAGTAGAATAAGAATAATATCCAATAAATACTCTAAATTACCACATCTAATAAGTTTCTAAATATTATTTTAGAGTCACAATTAATTTGAAATATAAAAAAATTAATTTTGTATTTATTTCAAATATATTGTAAAAATTAATTAAAAAAATTAAAATAAGTAAAATTTATATTCAAAATAAATATTTTTAACTCATATTTATAATGTTAGAAATAATTCCATAACGTATTTAAAATTTTAAAATTATAATTTTTTTTTAATAAATACGATAAAATTTATAAATATTAAGAGTATGTTTGTAACATCTATGATTCATGATTTATAGGAATAATGATGCTAGTGACTGTGGTCTTTTGGAATGGCCTTGGTGTGGCAATTAATGGTAATCATGCATGTTTATTGTTCGTGTAAAACAACGTACATTATTAAGATATATCCAGTGATATGTAGTATTCAGTTTGTACAATTGCATACTACAACAACAATCAATTCAATCAGAATTGGTTTAGGTCGCCCAAGGACATTCTTTACGGATAGTTTCGGATCAGTCTCATAAAAGAATACTCTATAGTAGTGTAAATTTATGAATATGTAATGAAAATCGATTGAAATAAAAATAAATATCAAATTTACTCTTTTTTATTTATTAAATAATCATAAAGAATATTAATTAAATTAATGTCATTTTAAAAATAATAATAAAAAATAAAACAAAATATTAAAATAAAAGATATTTTTGTAATTAAATATTGTAAATTTGGAAAAGATAATCAATACAAAGAGGAGTAGAGAAAGAATGACTCCCAATAATTTAGTTTTTATTCCCTTTTCATTGTGTTTTTAGAAAATAAACAAAAAAATGAAAATGACTCTCTTTCATTTCATTTTTTTTTCTTCTAATTAATAAACATATTCTTAATTTAAAAATTCAGGAAATTCTTAGCCAATTTAATTTTGTGCAAATATAACATACTAAAATTAGCATGCATAGAAGACCAGAAAATGCGAAGTTGTTTAATAGCTTTTTTTAAATGATGCCTTACAAATGGAAATACTTCCTTTTAATAAAAAATAAAAAATAAAAAAACAAATTCATTTTATTTATAGACAAAAAATCAATTCATATGTAGTAAAGAAATCATTTTATCTCATTTAACCTCATATTTGCTAATAAGGAAAGAAATAGAAAGGAATAAGAATCATTTTTATTCTTTTCTTTGCTTCCTTATATTGATTTATTTTTTAAAATCCACAATATATAAATACAAAACTACACTTATTTTATTTTATATTTTATATTATTATGTTTAGAAGATATTTAAATAAATAAATATCTTCGTTCCAATTACTTATAATTATTTATTAAATACAAAGAAAATGAATGAGTTTTATCTTCGCTTTCTTCTGCAATTCAATTTATATTCATTCCATTTTAATTGATTCTATTACCGGTGTGTTTATTAGTTATAATGAGAATAAAAATTAATTGGAATAGAGAAGATTTGGAGTGTAAAACTCATTTATTTTATTAAATAAATATAAGGAATATGAATAAAAATAAAAATATTAATTTTTTTAAATAAATTTTAATAATAATGAAAATATTAAAAATAAATTAATTTGTAATTGTATTTTATAAATTTAAGAAATAAAATAATATTAGAGTAAAAAAAATTAATGGAAGACTTATTATCCTTGTTTCTTTGCTATTATTTTTTTTAAAATAATTATATTACTTATGTACGTATAATTAAAGCTTAAAGCTTAAATTTTAAATAATTTATTAACCTATATGTCATTAAACTATAAGTTACATGTTAAAGATAACCACCTTTAAGATGAATAAATGTTAACGGTTACTTTTAGTTCACCGTATCTAATAAGTTATGCATGAGTTTTTCAAATATCAATATCTTTTGTTAAATATTATTTATATATTATATTGGAAATTGTATATACTTTTGAGACAGAACTTACAATAATTATTCATATCGTAATATATGCTGTTATCTTTAAGTGAGTTATCAATACTCTGATGACGACATTATACTTGGATTAATTACTTGGAAAAAATTGTTCATATATAAGGAGGACAATGCTCTCATTAATTCTATAACCATTAAAGCACCTAATTTGTATATTTGCAATATGATGATAAAATGTTCTATTATTCGTTAATATTTTTATTTTTTAGAATGTTAGCAGGGAGTCCAATTTTAAGTTTTGCTAAGGATAAATTTTGTATACCTTTTATTATTTTAATAATACATATAAATACTAGTATCAACTTAGTTAAAATGTTTTGATGCACCTCCAACATCTGTGAACTACAACCTTTGAAAAAAAGACTATATTCTCAGTTAGATTTTTAGGAAGTAAAAGAAAGAAACCTTATTCTCTTTAAACACCCAAATTACTAAACGCACCTAATTTGAAATTTCATCTCCCACGCATTACCAACACCTGCGGTGAAGAATCTTTCACTTCTGGTGTTCGCTAAGCTCCATTGCCGCTATACACTAAGCTAAATTTCTCAAACTTCACTCTCCCTCTCTCTTGCCGCTATCCATTCTCATCAGTCCATCTCCCTCTTTTGTAATAGGTAAGATACGTCTCTTGGATTCTCAAATTTGTATTATTACATAGACTAAACTATACAATAACATTAATACTTAAACTTTAATTAAATTCACGCGTAGATTTTCAAAAGTTTTAGTGTATTTCAGTCTGACCTTTGGGCGAATTTTAAAAAATTTCAAACTAAATTGTAGAATTTAAAAGTTTAGTGATCTGATGTGTGAATTTGCTTAAAGTTTAGGACTAATAGTATAATTAAGCCTATTAGATATTCGTTGTAAATGAATTCTTCGGTAGGCTTTATGAGTATTGCAAATGAAAGGTTTTACAGTTGGGTCATTGTCTTGTCGTAGTTAATGTTTGTTCCTGGGCTCTGACATACCATGAAGGTTTTGGTTTAGTGGTTTCAGTTTTATTTTTTAAGCTTAGATTTTCCCACCTTGTAAGTTGTATGATTCTACGATGCTTTAGAACCTTCGCATAATTTGAAAAGTGTTATTTTGAACATTTCAATTCATTCGAAGCTTGGTTTTTCTGATTTGTTGAATGCTTGAAATAGTATTTCATGAATCTCTGATAAATTGAAGTTTCTCATCTTAATTTTGCCTTTTAATTTTCTTTTGAAAAAGCAAATTGTAAAAAACTTGGAATGAAATGGTCAAAAACAATAATAATAAATATCAAGACAAACTCACAAAATGATTTAATTAGAAAATTAATAGAATTACTTACTAATATTATAGTTTTTATTTATCCAAAAGTAGGGTATTATAGTAGTTTTACCTTCATAATGGAATTTGTACTTTTACATAGTGTTTACTGTTACCTATATTTAAATAGATTTAGATTAGGATAATATTTTCATATCTATATCTTCTAACTTGTTTAAATGGCTAAGTAAATTTTTTTTCGGTGACTATTTTCCCTTAGTTTCTAGACAGTAGTTGTTTTGAAATTATCATGGACTTAAAGCTGTGTGGAACTTAGAGAGTTGAAGTGTTATGGAGAGCCTTTGTCAATAATTGGCAATTGATGTTGGTCAGTCCCATGTCACTTGCAAGATTTAAAACTGGTTTTCAAAACCACTTTTTTCAAAAATGGAAGTTCTGAGTCCTTCAACGAGCAGCCTAATGTTTAATCTACTCTAGTCCTTGTTCAAAAATGGAAGTTCATGGTTTAAACAAGCCGCCATGTGACACCTTTTTAACCAAGCCAAAAAGGAGTGAAACTTCTAAATAGATTTCAGTTATAGACAATTATAGCTTGATTTTGCTACAGTCCATCTAGCATAAATTAACAACTCATATCATCCTTTACAATTTTCCAAATAATTATTTTGTAAATGAAAAAGGGCTTTAATTCACAGAGTGTAGATCTATTATAATTTTCCAAATGTACAGAAACACACATTATTTTCTCTGGGGTTATTGATCCTTTTCTCCCTTTGTTGGCAGCCTGGATTATCCTTGTTCTGTATTGCACTCAATTACATGAATGTTTGCAATTTTAGAGGTTATTAACGTTTGCTTTCTGCATGGCAGTTGCAAATGTTCTTAGAAGACATGCTGCATTGAGTCATCATTTCTCCAGGTATCTTTGAAGTTTTTAGGTTTTCTTTCATTATGTAGGTTTGATTATCTTAAATAATATAGAACTCTTATGAATTTTGATGTCTTGGGTCTTATATAATGTATTTGGTTCGAGAATTTTTATTGGTGAGAAAGGTGTGCATGTTAATTATTCTAGACGTGTACTTTAAGGTTATACTTTTTTCTTGAAAATTTTGTAAACTTCTCTCTCTTATATTCCTGGCTTTATGACAACATTTCTAAGTTTCAATTAGTAAAGTCTGATTTGCATGCTGGCAATTTCACTTTAGTATCCCTGGGTGGTTAAATGCATGTTGTCATTTCCTTAGCGTGGAAGGTTTAGAGAAGTCTTCCTTTTTGGAAGCTGTGTCTTTGGCCTACCTTTCATTAGATCCATGTTATTCCTGACCACTGCACACAAATCAAGTAGTCCTTTTATGCTATAGTTAATTATGCTTGGTAGTGAATAAGCTTATCTGAGAGTTTATGAATCAATGACATTTTGGTTTCCTATTAGTTCTCCCTTGTGGAAAGTATGGTTTTTGAGGATCTTAGCAAAAAGGAAAAAAAGTAAGGTTTAGGAAGAGGCCTAAAAAGGGTTTGATTTTTTATGATGTTTGTCAGTGTGATTGGACATGTGGTAAAATACATTTAGTAAAGTTGTGGGTGGGATTAGATTTTGAAATCACGTCCTATCTTCAAATTTTGTACAAAGGTATTTCAGGCTGAAATTCCTGAATCTTTATCATATTGCTCTTTTGGGATGTGTATTTTCCTGAATCTTAACCTAGCTACAGTCAGGTGATTTGCTGTTTGGAAAGACCAAGTATTGGCATACAGTATGAAACATCTATTTCTGGTAAAACTTAAGTAAATAATCTTCATTCATTTTCTGATGTTTAACTTTCAGAGTCAGATATTAAAAAAATGTCATTGATAGTGCTAGTGTGATATTGTCATTTTTCTTCTATTTTTCCACTATTATAACATCCAGTGCTTACTGTCTAATAAGGAACATGATTTCTATGGCTAGCTTATTTGAGGTGGGCGAACAGCTTAAACCTTTCTTATTTGTGGTTTTTCCACTTCCATATTGACATAATTGCCTCATTGGGAATTTTTTATTTTATTTTATGCATATCATATTCTCAGCTTTTGCGTTTGAGGTTTGAGTAGGCCAAATTTTGTTGTCATTCTCTACCATCTTGTATTAGTGGGCTAACAGGGTTTGAACTTTGGGAAGCCTATATGGACATTGAGTAATATCATATCAATAAAATTGAGAATCAATATACTTCTAACCTATATAACTTTTATGGTGTTGCAGGAGAACCTTGTGAGCTGTATCACTGTGTGCTTGAGAGCAAGTCTTTTCTTGAGAAGATGACCGTCCTTGAGCACACAATTCCATTTTTTCTGCCAATACGAGAAGCAGAATATGATTTTCTCTCTTCAAATTCCATGGTAAGGTCAGTCTATTGCATTGGCTATACACCTATACCATATTGCTGTTGTTGAACTACTGTAAGTCTGTATATGTTCTAATTTTTAGTCCTTCATGATTTGCTTTCAGAAATTTATAGATCATGTGGGAGAAATTTTGCAGGACTATGTGGATAGACGGGAACAGGTATGCTGTTGTGTTCTGTAAGTGGAGCGTGGGATATGATATTCTTTTCCCCCCTTGGAATATTATATCTTATAGACTGCTTGACGTTTTCTTTTTAGAGCATGGACTTCAGCTATTTGATCTATGTCTGCACTAATAAGTAGTATAACAAAGGACTTCAGGTTGAGCTTATTTTTGTTCTATTTCCTCCATGGTAATATCCAGCTAGCTGGGGGACATTTCGGACTCTAGCACACTAATTTAGGAACTTGCTTTTTCCTCTTGAAATCACAAGCCTTTACTTAATTTCAGTGCCATATATGGGGATACTATTGTTACAGCAATGTGTAAAAGGGCATTTATTTGAACCATACCCTCTTTTTCAAAAAAAAAAAAGGGTGGGCAAATGGTAGAATTTTTGAGGAAATTGAAAATGATAGTAATATATTATGGGAGATTTTTTTTTTTTTGCTTTACTGTGTGTTTCAGTTTCAAAAGAGTTTGAAGATTATTCTCAATTTTTTATAAGCTATAAGCTTGCATATCTTAAGAATGTATGATGGGTTTTGTAAAGAATTGACTATCTTATTGTTAGATTTTTCTTTCAAGTAGATTGCTTGTCGATATTTTGTACTTTTGTATTTTTATATATAAATATATTATGATGTTTCTTAAAAAAAAAAAAAGGGACTCATTCTGACAATTTTTGTTGCTACAACTCATCTTGAGGCTGCACACCACTTTTGCCATTTTGGATACCACCTATTATTTTATTTCTACTGTTCACTCTTCAATAGTAGAAAGCCTGAATTTTCATATCTCAAATATTCTAAGTTCTGCAGGTACGGCTTATCAAAGAATTGTACAGAAATCAAATTGGTGAACTGTTTCATAGCCTTCCATACCATATCCATATGATTGAATTTTTACTAGAAGACTCTGACTGGTTAGTGCATTGTCTTCCATCCCTTTCCTGCATTATATAGCATCTCAAGACACTTAGCCGTGGGTTTGGTATGTGGTTGCCAACATGTTTGAGCTTCAAGGATGTTGGTCAGTTGCTGCATTCTTTGTTATATTTTATATTCCTTTTGAGATGTGCTGCTCTGATGATATATTATTGGATTTAGAAAGGTTTATTTTCACTTATTCTTTCCCATCATACACTTGAAAAGTCTTGAGTCCTTTCCTTCTCAGCATGTGCTTTCTTTTCAGAGAAGAATTTCATTTGTTTGAAGTGTTCTTTGTGTTGAACGAGCAATCCTGTTAATCAGTTTGTTGTATCTTGCTTGCCATATTTGAATTGTGGCAGATAAAACTTTGGCATTGCTTCTACAATTTATGATATGAAGTAGCTGAAATTTTTAACTTAAGAATGGGGAATATTTATCCTTTAGTGGTTAAGATTTATGATGATGGATCGTCCCTTCAGTGACACCTGATAGGATAATGGTTGACATTCGAAGAACCAATAAACATGACCAAGCATTTTAACAAGGGTAAAGGGCACCAGAGGTCATGTAACTTACAAGTTGAGCGCATAAGTTCTGTAGATTTTTAGTAGACCACAAAAGTTCTGTTGCTTTCATAAAATTAATACTAAAATTGATTGAGAAATTGAGCCATGAGACTTGTGCATTCCACTTGTATAAACTACAGGACTCTGTGCCCTTCACCCTTTAACAACTCATCGAAACCTTTCATCTTATTTCTCATTTCTATTAGGAAAAACAAATTTTGGTGACCAAACAACCTCAAATCCCTTCATTTCATTCTTTCATTTTCCTAAAATAGCCATAATTGTTAGACCTTTTTATCTTTCAATAAGACAATAACTACAGTTTTTAAATTCTTTAATAGAATGGAAATTGCATTTTTATCTTTCTAAGTAAATCAATGTTTGCTTACCTAACATTAAGTCTAGATGCTTCAAACAAAATAAATGTGTATGCTTTAGTCGTTGCTATCAGTTTAACCAAATATCTCTTCTAATATGATTGCTGCATCTAACATTAGTATTAGTGTGTAAATACATCCTGAATAGGCATTCCCAGCCAACCTTATAGATTAGATAACAAATAAAAAAGTACTCAATTACGCTGCCTTATATTTTCACATGAAAGAAATTCCCAACAATTATTTTATAAAATCTGAGCTTTTTCGGTTAATGGATTATTTTTGGCTTCTCTATAAGCACTATAGAATTACATTTATAAACTAGACTGAGTTTTTCATATTTTATGAGGAATGGTGTTAAATTTGGTTATTTGGTTTATTGATGGGTCTGTTTATGGATTGGGAGAAAAAACCTTTCCTCTGTGGAGTTCAGAGATCCCGTTTCTCTTGTTTTGCAAAATATTAATGACAGTTAACTTTTATCTGTTCTTATTAAAAAAGGAAAACATTTTATTTATGAAAATCCGATAATAGGAAAAGATTATACAATCTTCTAACATAAGCACAAGATTTAGAGTAATCTTGGTTTTCGGAAGGTCAAAATCGAAAGAATAAAGAGTTCCAATTTGATAATTTAAGTTTGGACAAAATGATGTGTGTTTTGAATAGAAATAAAAAAAGAATACTAACAAGTAACAACTGAATAAAATACGATGAATGGCTTAGATAATTTGTTAAAAATACTTGTGTTCTTTTGTCCTTGGAATTTAACGCTCTTAAGAATCTTTTTTGTGAGATTCTATTATGCTCTAGGTTTAATTCAAATTTCTCTGTAGTTTTCACTAGGGGTGAGCAGTGTATCGAAACCGTCTGTTTTTTACCAATCTGAATCCGATCCGATCCGAAGCGGATTTAAAGATTTTCAATCCGAATCTGAATCCGATAATGTAGTTAATCCGAACCAATCCGAATCCAAGCAGATTGGATTTTTCGGATCGGATAGGTCGGATTGAGATTATAATTTATTTTTTATTATTATCATATATAAAATACAATATATATTAACATTTAAATTTTAAATTGATATATTTTTTAGTAAAATTTATTTATTTATAGTCACAAATTAGATAATTAAAATAATAAAAAGTATACTCTTGAATATTATTAAATTATTATAGAGAATTTAACATTTTTATTTTTTAAAAAACTAAAATAATAATTTAATGTAATTGTGGTATGTATAATATTTAAATATAACACATTAAAAATAAATAGTAATTCAGTCCGGATCGGATTACAGCGGATTATCAAATCTGTCAATCCGAATCCGAACGAATTGTATATTTTTCAATCCGACTACAAAATATATCAATCCAATCCGATCCGAATCCGACGGATCGGATCGAATTTATTAATTTAAGCGGATCGATTGGATTATTTGCTCACTCCTAGTTTTCACCTTGCTTATCAATGAGAGTTTCTTGTTGCAGCACAGTAAAAAGTAGTTTAAACACGTTGACAATGACAAGGAAGGAAATGATCTTATAGCTGGTCAATCCGTGTCAACACGACTGTCATAAGTAGAGGAGGCTTTACGAACCATGAGCTTACCAGAAGGTCTTATTCTTTCTCAAATATTTTTCGGTTTGCCTTATTTTTATAAATCGATGACATTTTTATTTCCTTGTTATCAGAAAGACATCTTAGCTATATTATTTCCATTTATTCCAATAATTTTATGTAATTGATTCAAGTAATTTAAAGTTTTGATCATCGACAAATCTCTCTAAAGTGTCAGAAATGTTCATGAACACGTGCTTGACAAATCTTTTTCTGGTACTTTTGGATTTCCATGTGGTTCCACCCAAATTCCGAAAAAAAGGGAAATAATTGACTTATCTCTAGGTTAAACTGTATAATGTTTTGCTGTGCAGCTGTGAGTAATGATGGGTTTATATTGCCCTGTTCTTGATTTTGTTGTGCTTTCCGTTGCAGCGTTTGCAGAGATTGTGTTGAATTTGCCAAGAGCTATTCAGCAAAAGTTCAGAAGGCGGCCCCCTCATAGCGTTTCATATCTTATCAAGTACAGTTCTGTACAAAGTTGAATTAGCAGTTACCTTGGTTTTTCTTTGCTAAGACGGTGTAGTTACCTAGTTATGCAATGAGTCTTTCATTATTTAGTATTGGAGCCCCAAATTGTAAGTAATTGATTTGATTCAAAAATAACATATAAATTGTATTTAACATATATTTATGTACGTATCTAGTTAATGTATGCATAAATAAATATACATGTAAGATATGTACACGTTATGTGTAATTGATGTATTATTTTGACAACAATTCAATTATGTATAACTTGTAGCTTCAAAATCTTTACAAACGGGTAGTTGTCATGAAATATTATTGTCATTGACATTCCTTTTTCCTCTATGTAATAGTTAACAAATGTTTATTGTATGATCCATTTGTAAATTTGAAGTTACTAATGTTTTAATGTTCCGAACACTACAAAAACCTCGATTTTGAGCTTTCATGCTCAGCATTCTTCGGTTATACGTGTTCACGTATTCTGTATTCCCGGAAAATACAGTGAGTAGATAAAACTAGGGGAAAAGAGATGAAAATCTCTTTTATTTGGTCTCTATTGGCCAGACATAACCCTAGAAAAGATAATGTTTCTTATCTCTTTTTTGACTTTCCAAAAAGCATATATTTACTTCGTGCTTGATTTTTCTCAGTTTATTCGCTTACTTGAGACCCAAATCATTATCATGCTCAAATAGAATTTATAACGTTGAGTCACAATATTAATTAGACTTAATGTTAAGAAGGCTTATTTTCGTTGCTTTGATTGCTATTGGTTCTGTTCAATTATTATTTTTTTGTTGAAATGTCCTCTTCAATGATTACTTTTTGCTTGTAATATAAAATATTCATTATTTTTATTAGGAAAGAGCAAATAATTCGATCAATCTCATTAAATAAGAAATTCGATTAAATTTGTCGAATTCAGATCGGATTGGATTGAGATATTTTATAGTCGGATCGGATTCAGATTGATAGATTTTATAATTCGCTGTAATCTGATTTGGACTAAATTACTTTTAAAATTATAATTAAAGGTATATTTTATTTTTAATAAGTTATATTTAAATATTTTATATATCACGTTTACATTAAATTACTATTTTTCTTAAAAATAAAAATAATGTTAAATTTTTGATAATAATTTAATAATATTCAACAATATATTTTTTATTATTTTGATTATCTTATTTTATAACTATAAATAAATAAATTGACTTAATAAAGTACCAATTTAAAATTTAAATGTTAATATATATTATTTTATATATAACAATAATTTAAAAATAAATTATAATCTTAATTCGACTTATCTGATCCGAAAAATTTGATCTATTCGGATTCGAATTGGTTTGGATTGAGTATATCATCGGATCCGCTTCATATTGGTAAAAAATTAGCAATTTCGATTCGCTACTCAATTATAATATTTATGTCATGTTTTGTATGGAAAATAGAAAAGTAATAAAAATGAGAATATGAATAAAATTTAATAAAATTAGTGTTATTATTATAACTATGTTTATTTGATTATTGTAATTAAAATAATAATAAATATTAAAGTTATGTTTATAAAATTATAAATGAAGCAAAATTAGAAAATAAATTTTTTATTTTAATTTTAAATAAGATAAAATGATAAAAAAATAATAAATTATTATACAAATATATGAAAAAATAGAACATTTTAACATATTTTTGAAAGGTATAGGAAGAGTGAGTATTCATAATACTTTTTGAATGCTTTACATTACATTTAACAGTTAAATTAAACATAAAAATAGTTTTAATCATTTTCATTATATTCTTATTACTGCCAATTAAACATGATCTTAAAATATTACTATACAGTGAGGGTTTAACAATTTCGATTCCCATCTCAAGTATTGTTTGGTTAAAAGAAAAACAACTAATACAACTTAAGTTTTAAACATTAGGTGGTTAGAATGTGCTAATCTTGGTCACGAGCATCAACAAATGGAAAAAGGACAAGGTTTATTTATTCTTTGGATGCTCTTTTTTGCCTTTACATATTTGTCAATATTTCATTCATGAGAAAATCAACACGTGCAAGCCACTTACAAAAAGCAAACACTATCGATTGTTCTTTATCATGATCACAAGGTTGGAATTGAGATAGGAGTTAAGCCACATGGCTTTTTTCTAGGTGATGTCTGAACTATCAAAATTTGGCTAGAATTCACTATAACGTGATGCATCAAATTAATGTTCCTTAAAGTCCACATGGCCCAAGCATAAAAGAGTATTTAGATTTATCACTGAATCCAATGGAGTGGTTAGAGTTACATAGATGTTGTGTATTTTACCATATGATTCATCATAATTCCAGATAAGTGAATAATATAGAACATGCTCATTCCTTCTAAGTTTTTCAAGAACAAAGCTAATTTTGTCTCTAGTTAATTAACTTGGTTGTCAATTTCTTACTAGTTGAACTTTGTAGGTCTCACTTCAATCAATAATTTCATGTCACAACAAAACTTGTGAGTTGTGACAACAATGGTTTTTGCTAATGAAACCCAAATAAAATCACTGTTTTTTAGCAAGGATTACAATATTAGTATTATTGATATGTTGATAATTTAACTTTACAAAAGTATCTAAAAATAAAATATCGAATATATTATCAATATTAATGTTTTTTTTTTTTAATTTATAATAATTTAAAAAATATAAAATTTATTGATGAAATTATATTTTGTATAACTGCTTTTGTAAAGGTGAAAATATCAGAATATATAGAGCAATAGAGCATACTTTGAATATTTTGATCCATGTGGTTAGAAAAGCTGTACCCTCGTGAAAGCTCTTTAGAAAAACCCTCCACCTTTTTGCCCCCAGCATACCTCTTTAATATTTTAATTTTTATAACATCATTTTCCTTTCAACAACACTATTTAACATGTGAGTTGCATGATATTAATTGAAATCGAAAAATAATACAATTTAACAAATCTCATTCAATTAGTAATTAATTAGTTGAGGCTTGTAGATTTCATATTACTCAACTAATAGTAACAAAAATAATTATCTTATATTTTTAAATAATTTAATAACTTAAGTGATTTTATTTTTATACTTTTAATAAACATATATTTATCACGTTATAAGAAACATATAAACATTTATAAAAATGAATTAAACATATATTTATCAAGTTATAAAAAAAAACTATATTAAGCACAAAGGAGTTAAAAACAATTAAAATTGAAAAAGGGTTCTAGTATTTCTAATTTGATGTGAAAATATGCGCTTTAGTCTTATTATTTATGGTGGAACACTTTTAATTTCGTTATTTATAAAAATTAAAAATTTTAGTATAAAAAGTGTATTGTTTTGAATAGTTATAGGACTTTAAGTGTTTATTTTTAATAATTATGATAATAAATGTACTCATTTTTTATGATAATAATAATAGGACTATTAATGTCTAGCCAAAATATTACGAAACTAAAATATCATTTTTTTTAATGAAAAATGGGACCTTTTTATGGAATAAAACTATATAAAATGTTATGCTATATAATTAATTCAAAATAATATTTAACCGCTAAGGGGTTGGAGTTTTTAATTTTGATAATGTCATATTCTGAACGTAAAATTTAAAAAAATTATCTAACATAAATAAAATACAATACAATTAAGTAATGTAGTATTTAAACATAAATAAATTAAATTAATGAACAAAGATTAATATAATCATGCATGTATTTCAATTAAATATATTATGATGTTAAAAAAAAACTATAGTCTAAAAATAATATACAATTTATATGTTAATTATGAGACCTTAGTTAAAAATATTTTTTTTATTAATATTTTAAGATTGAAATAAAAATGATTGGAAAACTTTCAAATAGTCAAAGAAATATTTAAAACATGTGCGCGTTATTTGTTATTTGTTGAACATAGTTTTATTTAAAAAAAAATAGTTGTTGTATTTCATTTTTTTTATAAAGTTTGTTTAATTTATTTTTTACAATAATAAATTAAAAAAATGTTAAATATTTTAACTATTATTTTTTATTATACCATACAATAAGTCAAGACATAAAAAATATTATGATATATATTATTACAAATAAAATATAGGTGATGATATTGTCACAATTTATTTTATTATTGTGAAAATAATATTAATTGATGACAATTTATCTATAATAATTTTCAAGTATAATTATTTATATGGATATAATAGATAGTTTATATATTTTTATTATATAAATAAATATAAAAATAAGTAAGACAATATTATTAATTTAGGAATATAAATGTAGTTCATTTTTTGGGTAAAGATTTCGACGTGGATTATAGTATAGTGTAGCCCATGGATAAGGTTGTCAAACTTTTTTCAATGGAGTAAATTATTGCGAAGGTTATTTTGTTGGAGTAAGGATATGGATAACAAAATGAATGAAAAATAGAGAATGGGGTAAAATAGAGATTTATATTTTATAATATAAAGTGGGGTAAAAATAGGGATTGTATTTTTTGTTCCTTTTTTTTTTTTTTTGAAACTATATACCTCATTATAAGTATATAAATTTATATATGTTTATTGTTTTATTTTTACAAATTACATAAAATTTAAATTAATTCTAAGTAATATATTATATATTTATTTTTATTTTTAAATTATGTTTTATTCTTTTAAAACATCAACAATTTTTTACAAAAAATATTTAAACTATTTATTTAAATTCTAAAAATCTAAAACTATATAATTATTTTACAATTTATTTTCATTATTTCAAATTAATTTGTTATAAAATCTTATCAATATTGTTTAAAGATTATGTATTTATTGTTACATATATTTTATTTTTTACTCATCATAGAAATATTATTTATTTATTATTATCTATTAGCTTAAAATTTTCTTTCGTTTTAATCATAAAATATTTATTATTGTATAGTTATTTTATAATAAAAATAAAAAAGTTCCTAAAAAATTAAAAAAAAATATATTTATAAATATTATTTGAATCTTCATTTTCTATTTAGGTTCCCATTTTACATAAAATATACCCGATATGTTTATGCAAATATTTTAAATAAAAACAGTGAAAAATTCAAAACCGAGAACAGAAAACGAAATAAAGAGAGTCTCAACCCTACCATGCCCCTTTGATAACCATAGCCATGGATATTCCGCCCCTAAATTGCCATATAACTTCATATTTGTTGTAAACAAGTTACAAGCAACAATTATTTTTCGTACAGAAATTAAAAAAAAAAAACACTGTTAGAAAAGATGTGCCCTGGTGCAAGATCTTTTGAAAAACCTATACACTTTTAGATTTAATTACAAAATATTATTTTTCTTATAAATGTCAATTTTTTCTAACGAATCAAATTTTTGTAAAAATTATCGGGTTAAAGATAAGGATGAAGGCAATAATATAGGAAATTAGAAATAGATAATGAGAATTTATATTTTATAATACGAAGCGGGACAAATACGAAGAATGAAAATCTGTGCTTCGTTTTCCAAAACTATATAACTTATTTTATGTTATAAAAAAATGAACATATTTTTTTAAAATATCTATAATTATTTTATAAAAATATATAAACTATTTACTTAAATTAAAAAAAAAATTATATAATTATTTTATATTTTATTCTTTGTGACAAATTTTTTTTAATGCTATTCAGTATAAAATATTATCTATTTTTTGTTACATACTTTTATTTTTTTTATAATATAATATTATTTATTAGTTTGAAAATTTATTTTTCTTTTTTTATCATAAAATATTTATTATTAAATAATTTTTTTATAATAAAAACTAAAAAAAAAATAATAATAATATTACTTGGATCCATGTCTCTCATTTGAAGGTCCCCTTCTCTATTAAGGATCTCATATATGTCCCAAAAGTTATCAAAAATAACACAATTAAAACTTATAATAACAAAATTAGTAACACAATAACATTAAATTTTTAATTTGAACATATAATATTGAACGTTCAACATTGAACGTGTCTAAATTGTTGTCGTTCAATTCCAATTGAATGGGTGTTCAAAGAAAAATAATATATCAATCATTTTTTTAATTGTGAAAATATAAGTGTAAACACAAGTGGTGCTATTTTTGTTATGTCAAGTTTTGAAGAGTGTTATTTTTGTTGTTTTTTCAAGTTAAAATCAAGAAGGGGGTCGGACCCTCCCCGTTCCGTTGACAACTATATTCTTTATACATTAAATTTTATTTTTAAATATTTAGAAAAAATATGTTAATTTTTTATAATATAAATAAACATGTATTTTTTAAAGTTATAAGAAAATAAATATATATATTTTTTTTATTAAAAATACGAGACGGGATAAAGACGAAAAATGATAGTTTTCGTTCTATTCTCCGAAACTATATATTTTATTTTAATGAATATATAAATTTATTTTTATTTTTTTGTAATTTTAATTATATTGGACTCAAACTAATCCTAAATAATGCATTTTACATTTTATCTTTATTTTATGTTTTTATTATTTTAAAATATCAATAATTATTGTATAAAAATATTTAATCTATTAACTTAAATTCAAAAAAATCTAAAATTATATAGTTATTTTATATTTTATTTTTACTTTAAATTAGTCTGTAACAAAAATTTTTCAATATTTTTTAGTATAAAATATTATATATTTTTTATTACATATTTTTATTTTTTTTTTCTTATAATATAATATAATATTATTTATTAGCTTGAAATTTATTTTAGCATAAAATATTTATTATTGAATAATTTTTTTTATAAATTTTCAATAAAAACTAAAAATAAAAAATAATAATAATTTTAATATTACTTGAATTCTTTATACATAAAATTTTATTTTTAAATATTTAAAAAAAATATGTTCATTTTTTTATAATATAAATAAATATGTATTTTTAAAAATTGTAAGAAAATATATATATATATATATATATATATATATATATATATATATATATATATTTTATTAAAAAAATTAAAAGTGAAACAAATTAAATATCTTGATACACCAAAAATATTTATTTATTTATTTTTACATAAAATTCTTTTCAAACATACTATTTACTAAAATGCTTTATATTAAAATTTAATAAACATAATTTAATTAGCTCTAATTTAATTAACTAGACCTAAAATTATTTTATATTGTATATCTCAACTTTACATAACTGTTAAAAGAAATTACTCTATTGTTATTTATCTTAATTGATGCATACATCTCAATTTTACGTAAAATTATACATTAATTTTTTTTTATCAATATTGACGTATTAATTTAAATTAATGATAATTAAATATTAAAAATTTAAGTTATAAAAAAAATATATATATATATTTTTAACTATTTTTTTTTTATTCTCCCTTCTTCATGTTATACAATAATATGCTATTGATTTAAATAGTCTAAAACTAATAATTAATTCCTCCAACTTACCAACAATTACTCTAGAAGCATCTAATTCTTAATTAATCGAAACTGTCGGCATCAATTACTCTACCAATAATCCTTTAACATTCGTCGTTTCGTAAAGCTGTGACACGACAACAATTATTCACCTTGCAGAAAACCCCAAACCAAAGTCACTGTTACAAAACCTGTGTGCTTGTGAAAGCCTTTTAATTTATTAAAATGAAAGTCATATATACATTAAAATTTGAAAAAAAAAAATCCTAAAAATTCTTTAATTTTTTTTAAAAAATAATTTAATTATTTACCTATTTTTAATAATATTTAATTTCTTTAAAAAAAATAATAGTACAAATTCTTCTCTTATAAAAAAAATGATAGCATAAGTTCTCATTTTTAAAAAATTATAAAAAATATTTATGATAGTTAGAAAGTTAAAAAAATATTCATAAATTTTCTTTTTTTTTAAATGATAGCATAAATTTTCTCTTTTAAATTTAGGAGCAAAATAGCTTAAAAGTAAAAAAAAATTATATTATCACTTATTCATTGTTAGAAGAATTGTGTCCCACATTGATAAAATATAGTACTATGAAAGAGTTTATAAGAAAGATGAGTATCTCTACTCATTGGGTTAACCTTTTGAGATTAGAGTACTCATGGTTCTTATAAAATTTCACATGGTATCAGAGCTTCAGTCGTCAACGGGCCAAATGCTTTGGGCTTCGCCTCGAAAAAAAAATGAATGGGCCTTGTGAAAGAAAAAAAAAAACAAGTGACCCAAATAGAATATAATGTAGTAAATAGGTTAAAAATACAAAGTGATGGGCTTTGCAAGAGACAAAGACCCACACTTTGAGGGGGGATGTTAGAAGAATTGTGTCCCACATTGATAAAATATAGTACTATGAAAGAGTTTATAAGAAAGATGAGTATCTCTACTCATTGGGTTAACCTTTTGAGATTAGAGTACTCATGGTTCTTATAAAATTTCACATTCATAGTATAAGGAATGTTATTAATATTCTCGATTATACTTTTATTTTTATTTGAATTATTATTCAAATGATATGAATAGATTTTCTTATTTTTATAAATTTACTTTTCTTAAAAAATATGAAAAGCTTATATTAACAAAATAAGATTTAAAAAATGGTACAAATAAAAATATAATTGAAAATATTACTAACACTGCTTTTTATGCACAATTGATTTGAATGGCCTTTTTATCCCCAACATTCCTTTTTATTTTTTATTTTTATTATTATTATTATTATTATTATTATTAGATGAATTTCTTAACCACACACTTCTTTCTATAAAGCAGCTAAAAAGAAGCCACTTGATAATCTCACACATAATTGAACCCCATATGAGTATTTAAAAATGGATGCATGAGGTTAATGTATGCGCGTTATTTATTTGATCAAAAAAGATATATGAGCCTTCAAAAATTAGTAAAAAGTTAAGTCATTTTGTTTTAGAAGATTGATATTCTTAAAAATTAAAATTGTATTTTAGCGAATAAAAAATTCACACAATCAAATAAAAAAGGTAAAATAAATAAATAAATATAATATTTTTAAAATTTATAATAATAAAAATAGTACTCGGAGTATAAATCAAACACTAAGATAATAATATTATTTTTATGATTATGAATTTTATGGAGTGTTATTTTAAATAATTTAAAAAAAAAAAAAAAAAAAAAACCTTAAGCATTTTAAGTGTTTCAATTTTTAATTATATTGATAGTTTTATCTCACTCAGTTAAGATGAATAATTAACGTAAAGTAATTTATTAATATAAAATTAATTAAATTGTCAAAAGATAAATTAATATATATAAAATTAAAAAAATACTACCTTTTTACAAGTCCGAGTATCTTATGCGGCTTTTGCTATATTATTAATAATACATAATATACTCATAGGTAAAACTAATTAAAATGAGAATTAAAATAGTTTAAAAAGTGAAAAATCTTGTTCCACTAATATACACAAATAAAAATTGCTAAAATAAGTAGCAAAATAATTTTAAAAAGTAAAAATTTAATTACTTATTTATTAATAATAAATAGACAGTAAATAAAAAATGTCACAATTTGAAGGTCTTTTTACCCAACATTCCTTTTTATTTATTTATTTATTTATTTTTTAATATTATTATATTAGATCAATTCCTCACTAACACATTACGTTCAGTTGTTTATATAAGAGTAAGATTCTTGCCAGCTAAAAAGAACCCCACTTTATAATCTCTCACATAATTGAGCACCCATAGCCATATGGTCATGAACTTCTTCCATTAACTTATAACTCTGCTTCAGTAGAGACACAACCCAAAAGAGATCAAAACAATGAAATTTCAAACTCTTTCACTTTCAATCCTAATTATTTTTCTTCTCATTATAAACACAAGCAATGCTCTTCATCAAGATTATTACAAACACACTTGCCCAAATGTTGAATCAATAGTTCGTTCTGCTGTGGAAAAGAAATTTCGTCAAGTATTTGTTACAGCTCCTGCTACTCTAAGGCTCTTTTTTCATGACTGTTTTGTCAGGGTTTGTAATTTTTATATTCTAAAACCCAAATTGTCTTTTCTTATATATTTATTTTTTCACTATATTTTTCTGATTTTTAGTGAATATAAATAAATATATATATATAGGGATGTGACGCCTCAATAATGTTATTCTCAAGAAATGGTGGTGCAGAGAAAGATAATTCAGATAATCTTTCACTTGCTGGAGATGGGTTTGACACTGTGATTAAAGCAAAGGCTGCTGTTGATAGTGTGTCTCATTGTAGAAACAAAGTTTCTTGTGCTGATATTTTGGCTTTGGCTACAAGGGATGTCGTTCTTTTGGTAAAGCACTCAACTTTAACCAACTCTGCTTCTTCATATACTTCTCAGTTTCTGAAAGGGTACTTTTGGTATTAAAAAAATATCCCATCATTAAAGAGCTTTTGGCAAACTGGGTTTTTTATTTTTTTACTAAATAATATTTAGGGGACCAGAGAGATTCCAACTATGAGAAATGTCCAAGTTTATATCCTAACAAAATATATGATTTTATGAGTAGTGAGATGATAAGACTCAAATTATATGATTTGGTCTAAAAATTCTTAATTTGTTTTTATTTGAAATTATAAATCATAAATATTATTACACGTGATTTTAATATTAGTTGTTTAGTAATTTTTGACGAAAGTTTTGAATATGTTAGACAGGAGGGCCATATTATAAAGTGGAACTTGGAAGACTAGATGGAAGAATATCAACCAAAAGCAGTGTTGCTCATCATCTTCCCGAGCCTGAATTTGAGTTAGCAAAGCTAAAAGCAATGTTTGCCTCACATGGTCTTACTCTAGTTGATTTGGTTGCACTTTCAGGTATTTACTCAAATATTCTTTTTTCTTTTGAGCAAGCTGTGTTTCATAAAGTGCTATGTATTATCACACATACCATCATGATTGTGATAATTATTGTTTCTATATTATCAAAATGGAGTTTAACTCTTTTATCTTATTTAATTACTAATGTTACTATTTTATTTTCCTCTATTCATGCACTCCAATATTCAAATATTCTACCCATTTTAGTCCCTATGTTAACAAAACTTCAACTATATTATTATTTTTGTCTAATTTAATGGAAATTAATTTTAAAGTTTAAGGATAAAATAATAAATATATTGTTTTTAACAAAAAATAATTTTATTCGTTTTTTTTATAAAAACCAAACTAAAAAATATATCTCAGTGTATACAAAAAGCAAGATTATAATAACATTATTCTTGTAACAGGAAAGATCACTTAATACTTATTTAAAAGTCAACTTTTTAATAATGGGATTTCAAAGTTAGTTTCCATTAATTTAAATGATGAATTTGGGTTTTGAATTTTTGACTAATATAGTTGTGGTTATGATAGTATAGTGATTAAAACGCATACAAATACAAATAATAGAGAATGATAGTGTGGTGCATTTTAATCTAGTTAAACGCAAGAAAAAGAAAAAAAGAATGTATACCATCTCAAAAGCTTTTCACATAAGGGAAAAAAAAAAAAAAAAGTGTCATATTCAGAACTCAGAAGCTATCATCTCAAAACCTATATTTATTTTTAGGGGATGATCGGAAAGGTTTATTACCTTCTTTTTTTTTTAATGAATTACTTAGATTTAATAATTTTTTTATAAAAATTTTATTTGAAAAAGTGACAGGTTAAAATGACTTTTTTTTATTTTTATTTTTTAAAAATTTTATTTGAAAAAAAATTAACTTTTTTTAAAACATAAAAATTGATTTCTTGAACTAAACTATCATTAAAAAAAAGTTACTATATTTAAATATTATAACTGCAATAATATGCCCAGACATTTGTGGATGTGGGTTAAAATCCCCTCTCAGTAATATAAAATAGTTAATGAGTGTGTATTTCATACGTAGAGATTCATTTTTAATTTCTCTCAAGAAAAAAAAATAGTCATTTTTTTACATTATAAATAAATATATGTTTTTTAGTGTCAGAAAAAAAATGAACATATATTTTTTTTATTAAGAAATATTAAAAATAAAATCAATTAAATAATTGAGTTATTTATACACTTGGTAAAAAAAATTCATATTTTTCTCTTATTACTAATTAAAACTAATGTGGGGTTTATATATATATATATATATTTTTTTTTTTTTTTTTTCATTCAGGAGCACATACAATTGGATTCTCCCATTGCAATAGAGTGTTCAACAGAATTTACAATTTCAAAAGCAAAAACAAAGTAGACCCAAGAATGAATGTGGAATATGTAAAAGAACTGAAACAACAATGTCCAAGAAATGTAGATCCAAGAGTTGCCATTACCATGGATCCAACCACACCTCAAAGATTTGACAATGTCTACTTCAAGAACCTTCAACAAGGAAAAGGCTTCTTCACATCCGATCAAATTCTGTTTACTGACACTAATTCAAGACATATTGTGAACTATTTTGCTCACAATCACACTGCTTTTAGACAGGCTTTTGTGTCTGCTATTACTAAGCTTGGAAGGGTTGGTGTTAAAACTGGAAATCAGGGTGAAATTAGACGTGATTGTTCTCTAGTCAATTAAGAAATATTTATTATCAACTTTATACAAACTTTAATTTTAATCAATATTTATCTTTATGTATAATAATTTTTTTTTTTTGGGTACTCTTTTTCATTATATTGGTATTGCATTTGCTGACAATTTAGTACTAGCATTTGAAATTTTATTTTTTTTCCAAAAAAACTTCCAAAGATAATATTCGTTATTTTTTATTTATTTTTATTATCTTCTTATTTTGAGAATATTAATACTTGACAGAAAGTTTTTATGTACAACTACATACTTCACCTCTCAGATGCATAACTTGATGCACTGTGCTATATACTGCCCGGTTAGGAATGCATTTAGGATTGCAATGATCAAAACTGTGAAAGGTCGCTCTTCACTTACCACTGTACGAATGTTAATTGAAACTGCAGTAAATGACACTTGTATTTGTCACATCATAAATGTAAGTGATAAACAATATCTGCCACCCATCATTCACTCACATTAATTGCTCTTTCTTGTTTCATTGCAACATGACTAACAATTATAGTTCTTCATTGAGCTTATTATAACATGCAACAAAGTGTTAGGAAACTTGCATGTGCATAATTATATTTGGGAACTTCAAATTTTTTTTTAACATAATACATTTTCAAATTTTTGAACATATTTATTTAATATTTATAAAGAATAAGAGAATTTATAATCTATTTATTTATATTGATTTCTTATCCACCAGTCAACCACTTTACAACGTGAATGTTTTGCACTCCTCCTTAAGCATGACTTCTGTAGACATTTTTAAATTTCCAAGACTGAAATGTTATTAATTTGGTTAAAAAGTTCCAAAACTACGACCTTAAAATTTGATATAAAACTAATGATATGAGATTATGAAGTGATTGTAGAACCACTTATTAATATAAATTAATTAGATTATGTCATGTATATTAATATATACATATATAAAAAAAATTAAACATAGAAATATCCAAAGAACTAAAAATAATTTTCTTTTGGAAAATTTTTTCTTTGATGAAATGTAGGAATCATAAGTTTTTGGTAAAATCATATAAATTTGTATGTACTTTATTTTTGCAAATAAATTATTTATGTCATGACATGTAACATTATTATTTTTGAAAATAGAAAAATTATTCATTTTTTTAGATAATTTTATTATATATCATGACATAATTGATTTAGGTGCAAAAATAAATGTAAAATTAAACATCTTTAGCATTACTCTTAATAGTGATATTAAGGCGTAAATTTATGATTGATTTCATTGGTTGACTACGCAATACTCTAAGCAAATAAAATACTACAATAATTCCAATAACATATATTCAAATTTTCAAGCAGCACGCTTTTGACTGCAAATTTTTCAGAATTTTGAATCCCACTAAATAATGCATCCTAGGCTGGTAAAAATAAAACTACACTTTTGGTGCATGCAAGGCAGTTCGAACTTAAAGTAAAAACTTCACAGTGGACTAATGAATCTTAACTGCAAAACAACAAGGCTAACCACAATAATTTCATTCAATAAGCTTTCCAGTGGTCGTGGAATTCAACTGCCTATAAATTTTATTCATCCCATTTCAGTTAGAAGAGATTGCCTCATCTATCACTTAGAAGATAATTGCATAAGATTAAGAAAGGGTTAAAACAGCTTGCATGCATGCAATTATAAAAGCATACAAGGCCTAAACCATGTTAGAGCTTATGGAGTGTTGTTTAAAACAAGTCAACGACCCAATACTCGAAAACAGAGTATTGTTCACCAAGTTCGAACTATACATGAAACACAAGAAGTAGCAAGTCCTCTACTGCTGATTTCCAAACAAGAGTAACATATTATAACTCTAAAGTGAAGGCAGGGCATGAACATAACCTGCCAAAGAATTCCAATGATTTTGGGAAAATAAGTCGAAGCTCAATGATGACAGTGCAAATGATATACTTCGCGTATGAAGATATATTGAAATGGCAACACTGGAACGTCAGAATTTTCAGAACCTAATCCAGAATATTTCAGAAGCATTATGAGAGAAGTAAAATCATCCTCTGCTGGAGTCCTAGCAAGCACGGATCAACTTTCGATCATTGGTTCAGGACCAGAAGGCTCTGTGCTTGATTTGTTGGATTGCCGCACAGAGTTAAAGAGGATGTCCTTGATGACCTAAGAAAAAATACAAGCGGAAAATTTGGTAAGTGAAACAGAAAATGAATAATTACAAGCAATTTAACAAAGATTTTTATATAAAGAACAAATATCCAAGTATTTTCATAGTTGACTAACCTGTGACATTAGACCATGGACCTGCTCTGCAGTAATTTTTGCACTGTCACGAGTAATCTTAGCAAGCTGTGATTCTTCCTGCAATTCATGAAAGCATTGAATTTACGAGTATTTGGTCCAAATGACTGATAGACAGGGAACAACAATATGTAATCCAGCTGATGGCTAACAGATGAATTATGGGATGAACATAACACGAGATTATCAACTCTCTGCTTATGGTCAGTAAACTATAACAAGTTGTGAGGTGGATACTACAAGGTGGTTCATTGACTTAGTATCTATGGCTAAACAATATAAGGGTCATAAAAAACGGAGAAATCTTGACAAATGTGATGAAGCTCAACGCTCTTTTGAAATGCAAATTATACAGAATGATTGTTTGAATAAACTAATAAGCATGCAACTGAAAGCCCACTATCACACTCTCTAAGTCCTCACATGCATTTCTCATTGTCCAGCTTACATAAAAAAAAAAAAAAAAAAAAAAAAAAAAGAAAAGGATCTTAGCACTCATTAAAACAAAAAAATTATGAAATTGCCTGTAGTCGACAATTCTGCAAGTCAGAACGTTCAATTGAACTTCTGTAAGTCCCTATATATTAAGTACAAGCTCATGCACTATAGAACTAACTACAAACATAAAACAACTACATTAGTCATTGTAGCGCACAACTTTTCAGTCAGAACATTTCATTGCACCTTTGTTAAGTCTTTATATATTTAGGACAAGCTCATGGATAATACAACTAGCTAAGAAAACAAGAACAACTAGACTGTTGTTGGACTGTCTCTCCTTCACTTCCTTTCCATCTTCCTCTCTAGAGATGTCAAATGGGATGCGATGTCCCATTAACCCATGGTACAACCCATGAATTTTTTGAGTTTATCCCATTTTGTCTCATTTAATTTTTGGTGAGTTGGGATAGTAATGAGATGGTACACAATTGGATATCTTATTTGTCCTAAATGGGTCTAATTAGGACAAGTAAAATTTCAAAAATAATGAAAAAAGAAAATATGATTATTTATAATAATTATGAGCCCATTAAAGATAACTTAAAATGAGATGGGATGAGATAAGATTTAAATGGAACGAGACAATTTTAACCCACGAACCCATTAGGGGCATCATATAGGACATGAGATGGGACATCCCATTTGACATCTCTAATCCTCTCTCCCTTTCCCTCTCCTCCCCTTTGCCCCTCTCACAAGTTTTATGAAGAAAAGTCTAGGGTAAATTGCTTTATCAGCTAATAACTAAATACAAAAATTAAAAATAAAGTATGGACAAGAGTTCTATCAAAATTGAGCAGGATTTCCTTTCATAACACAGTTTTGCATATGTATGGACTTTAGCTATTGTTAGTTGGCATACAGATAAGTAAAACCTGCATCTAGTATCCTCATAGTCGTATGGATTCCTGGGGAAAGGGAGTATCCTAACTAGCATCTCTCGAAAAGATCATATTATATAACAAGATATGTGCCAATTAATCCAAATTCAACTGTTGGAAACACCATGACAAAGAATTTCTCTCTCCCCCTCTCATACAAGTATTTTAGACGAGCACTTAAAGTAGCAAAGCACCTAAACCATTGCATTCATTCAGAGACAAATCATGTTAAGAACTACAAGGTAGCTAAAGGCCTGTTAATTTGAAAAATGAAGTGACTAGTAGATACAAAATTCATTGGAACTCCTTTGCTTCTATCTACTAAGCCAAACAAATGGATAAACTTTATAGTCTGTGCAAAGAACTTTTCTCTTTCCATCCATCTTCCTCTCCCTTCCCATTCTATGATGTCTATTGTACAGCTATGAAACTCTATGGCTAACAACAACAATTGTTCTAAGAAAATAAGAGATAAAAATAAGACAAGAAAATCAAAGGATGAGAACCAAATATATTTATTGGAAAAATAAATAAAAATAAAGCACAAGACGCAACAAATATATTAATATCCATTCCATAAGACAAATAATAGAATAAGTCAAATGAAAACCGTGGAAATGAAAAGAGAAGCATGTTCAATGAAACTGATCAAAGTTAATGCCATAATCTAATTCCATCATCCAAAGTTCTAAATATAAAAGAGGCACAGCCTAAGCAACATAAGACCTAGTCAAGAACCCTTTAACCTGAGCAGATAACAATGTGCAGGTTATGCATCATGTCACTAATTTATGAAACAATAAAAAAAAAATGGACCTTTTACATAAATAAAACGCGAAAGAACCAAGAATACTGCCTAAGATTTCTGCCCCAAGTTCTCTAAGTAACTAAGTCTCTAAGATAATTCATACATCAAATTATCAGAATATTTTTAGAAGCTAAGAATTATAAAATGTCAGATGTTCGGCAAAAAATAACCTAGCACATATGCTCACACCGATCCATAGGTTAGTAGAAAATAGAAATGCTTGATCAGTCCATCAAAGAATGAAAAACATGATCTTTTCAGTAAAATTGTGTTCACTGTAAATTTATTGAACCACATAAATGTTCTGAGAGTCTCCTAAGACTGCTCAGGAAATTGAAATAATAGGTGCAAAAGAGTTAATCCTTAACCAAACATGCATTAACACAGATGGGGATTGGCAAATTGGTTCAAATTCTAAGTTGACAAAAACTGATATCAGATATCTTCAGTAGTTTAGCTGGTACCATATACAAAAAGTCACTACTCTGATTGCATGTATTGACTAAAATATGTAAGCATCAGTATACATGCACAATTTGAAGCAGTAGCATGTGAACATTTTCTGAATAAAGTTATATGAACCCTGATAAACCAAAAAAAGGTCATCACAAGATCTTTGAAATGCTTCAAATTTTAAAACCAACATCTACAAAACAAATCTAATCACCAAGTTCAAAATATTATCAGGAGGCAAATAAGATCTATAACACTCACATCTTTCTTCTTTTGAGGGGGTGATATTAGTGGCCCAAAGCGAGCATGAGCCAACTGATTTTCAGCTTGTTCAAGCTTTTCAGCTGCAATGTGAACGATATATGTTTGTCATTCCACCCAGCTTGAAATCATTTCAAAAAAATCAACAAAACAATCATAACAAATATGATTACCTAGATCTGAGATTTGTCCAGCAACATAGTCTCCATTTCCCAATAAAGGAGAAGATGAAAGTGTGTTCACCCAATACTTGTTCCATAGCAGATCCAAAAGGTGGCTATCAAGAGAAGACTTAAAATATGTGATGTCCAAAGCATAATACTGCATAAACAACAACAAAAAAGAGCTTAAAGACAACAATGGGATAAGTGGCTGTGAACTCACAAGAGAGAAGGAATACAACTATTAAAACCTGTTTACAGTGAACACCAAAGTCCTCGATCTTATTAAGAGGGATGGTCTGATACTCAGAAATAGGCTCGTCTGATGGCTTATATCCTTCTGGGTACGTCCTGAATGCCCCAATATCAACTTTTCCGGCAGAAACAGTCCTAGTTGGATCTATAACAACTGCCAAAAATGGCTCTTGATATTGCTGATTCAGCATTTGCGTTGAAACATCAATACCCGATAGCCAACATCCATACCCAGGATGAGAATGATACCAACCAACCACGTTCTCCAAACGTCCTGCCTACATGCTCAATAAGTAAATTTATACTCTTGCAATTAGAAATACATGACCTCTTACTATGACAATATAAAGCACTCAATCAAAATAGGAAATTACATTAGAATATATATTAACACGTTAATTTTTAACACACCATAAAAAACATGAATGAGAAGAACATATGACAGAATATAGAGCAATTCTATATGATACCAATAGGCACCAAAACCACTTAGATGATCAGCTTTTAGCCATTGCTTAGATTTCATTAAATAGCACTATAAAAAACATGAATGAGAAGAAAATATGACAGAATATAGAGTAATTCTATATGGCACAAATGGGCACAAAAATCATTTAGGTTATGAGCTTTTTGCCATTGATTAGATTTCCTTAAAATAAAGGGTGATCATTAGATTTATGACACATATGTGGTATTTAATGGGATAGAGGTGCTCCCAAGCATTTTTCCCAGAATATATGATCACAGAGTCAGTATTGTTTCATTAGATAACCACAAAAATACTTTAATAACTAGTTCAGAGGCCCTACAATCAAGCAGAAAAGATTAAAAATGCAATGCCCAACAATTACAACAAGGGTTTCCTAAATTCTTAGTACTTGATCAAGAACAAAATGAATTTTTCTTCCTTGAAACGAAGCTAGTATAGGGAGAAGATAAAAACCTGCTTGTTAGTCTGGGAATACTCGACCATATACTCATAGGCATCAGCCTGTGCATTAACCCTAGTTTCAGTGCCTTCAACAGGCAAAGCAAAAGCGTCCATGACGATGATGGCATCTCCATCGGTCTTTCCTTGCATGAGTCCCATGACCTCGATAGTACCACCAGAACGAGCGTGAACGACCATCTTAAGGAGAGCAAGAGCTGAGATCTTGACGCGCTTGAAGTAGTGAGGATCGTTGGTCCATGGCTTCTCTTGCTGGAACTTAGACTGAGCGGATTCGTCGTAGTAGAATATGGCGTCAGATGATGGGTCGACTTTCGTCGTTGTAGAAGGAGTGTCCATAGGGATTATGTTGTTCTCGAGCTCCCATGTTTTCTGTGCTATTTGGGCCGAAGAAGGAAATAGCTCCATGGTGTTTGCGTTTTTGCCTCAGAGACCAAAAGAAATGAACACAGAGACAAAAAGACTGAATTGAAGAAAATGGGAAATTGCTCCAAAATCAAAAGTTTCGAGTGAAATTAGGGATAGGGACTGTGAATCTCCTGTGTGCTGTGGACGTGCTTGGAATTATTTGACCCCCACTATAAGCAAAATATTTATCAATTCTTCACAATTTAGAAACCTCATTTACAAAATTAAACGAGGTTCAATATAATATTTAAATTACTATAAATTTCTTTTAACAGCGTTAATATTTTGTTATCATAAAATTTAAGAGTATTATTTTATCAAACATTTTGTGTTTTTTTAACCGAAGTATAAATACCGTGGTTTTTGTTGAAGTATTTTTTTTTTAAATCACTTTCAAATACAATGGCTTTTAACACACCCTTTTACCTTCAGATTTCTATTCCATAAAAGAGAACTGCAAAATATCTTCTTCTTTTTTTAAAAAAATAAATAAATAAATAACAATGAGATGAAGAAACAAACATGCAAAATAAAATATTGAAGATAACGATGATTTGATTTTTATACCATTTGATACTTGCTTTGAGATTCAAAGGGTTCTTGTTATTAACCACCTTAACTAGAGTAAAGGCCTGATTCGATGATCACTTTTGGCTTCATTTAGAAATAATTTCATTTTTACATGTGCCCACAACAAAACTAACAAAAATTAATATTCATTTTATTTCAAAAGCTATTAACATAGAAAACACATTGGCCTACTAGGTGAAACAATGAGGAATCTTCTATGCCACCGGACCCATAAAAGTCTCAATTGCCTTGAATTTAAATTTTGGACACTACTTTTATCACCGAATTATAATTGCGCATTCAAAATAAATATAGATTGATAAATATCTTTAAAATGGAATGAGATCTAAGTATATTATCACCTGACTATTCTATCAATGAAAAATTATTCATTGTTTTGATAACGTGATACTCTAAATTAATAAAATATAATATTAAAACAATAATTTTTTTTAAAAATTCAAATACTTAATAATTAATTATAAAAGCTTGTAATATATAGTATACTCAAAAGAATAATAACTTCCCCTCTCCCGCAAGGAAAACAAGCAAAATCTGCACTCCAGGTAACCCTTCTTTTGTTTATAAAAGCTTATTTTAATTATAAAAGCTTGTAATTCAATTAATATATAGTATACTCCAAGAATAATCACTCCTCTCCCGCAAGGAAAACAAAACCCTTCTTTTGTTTTCCTTGCTGAGATGCAACTATGTACTGTACACCATCACAATGTTCGCGATGAATCAAAAGACGTGATGATTTTATATGAAACCTAATTATATAACAAAGAATATCCAAAAAAAAAAATGATGATATTTAAAATAGCCAAATCATCTTAACTTAAAATGTTACAGTAACTTTGATTTTTTTTTTTAAATGTAACAATAACAAGCCATAATAAAATTTAACTTCAATCCTTAAAAATATAGATTTCCTTTTAAATACTGTGATATCTAAATTGAAGGCACGGCTAAATAAGCCTTTTTCTCGCTGCTGGCCTAACCATTACACCAAGCTTTTACGAGTGGTTTCACCTCCATGTTTCTTACTCAGCGTTCGAGCAGTTGTATCATTTCGTTATTCCAGTCAACTGTTCGAAAAATAAACATCCAACTTACAGACTGCCTAGGTCACATTGAACTGATAAAATATCAACGTTGAGCTGAAAACTGTTCTAACTCCTAGGTAGTTTACAATACAATATACAAAAATAAGCACAAATCGTCACTTCCCCCGCCCCCTCCCAGTCGTCCTATTATATCTGGTCACTCTCTTTACCTGCAGCTTCTCGGTATCACAGTTCTTAGCTGCTGGGCTGCGCTTAGAGGTAGGCCGAGTGAGTTCTCGTGATGATTCATTATCCTCACCCAACCCATTTTGGAATCCACTAGCAATAATACTATCATTCTCATCCATGGTATCATTCTTATTGGGGATCTCAATGGAAGTTTCCGTTAGAAACTTGCAGGTCTCATCCACATATTCATCAGTTTCCATATTGCAGTTACTGGAGTTGACCAGATTGTGTTCTTCGTGATTTTGCAGATCATTATGTTCATTGAACACTTCTGCAGACAAGCTGAACAGAAGACACCAATTTTTAAAAAGTTTAGGGGCAAATAGTATAGCTCAAAACAATGACATTAGCAACCCTTTACCAATATTGTGAAGAGGCAAAACCATTAGTCATACAATTAATCCTGCTCCCAGACACTTCTTTTGAGATTGAGCCATTCCTTTCTTGTAATCCTGGACCTGGAAAGGGTCAGAAGTTGATAAGAGAATGTAAAATTAGAAACTATATATAAAAAAAAAATTTAAGATTTCGTACTCCGTTGGTCCCTAACATTTTTCTCAAAAAAAAATTTGGTCCATAAACTTTTAAAACACATTAGTCCCTAACCTTTTAAAATTTAACAGTTTCAGTCCAATTTCACAATTTTAATGAAAGGTAAAGAACCAAATTTTATTTCCCTATCAGGACCAACAGAATACTAAATCCCTTCTTTTTTTTAATATTCAATAGAAGTTGAATAGCTATTCTTTTGGTGGGAGTAAATAATTATTACAAAAAAGTGACATTTTGATATTTTTCAATTTTTCATTACAGTTTAGTCGTAAATGTTGTTAAAAAGTTACTGCAAAAGGGCAAATGGTCATTTTTATCTTTTTATTTATTTATTTCCTTGTTATTCAAGTCAAAACAGATTTGTCTAACGCACTTGAAAAAATGAAGGGGAAAAAACCTGCAACAAAAAAATGTAGTAAAAAACCTGAGTGTGAGATCAAAAGTTGGTCAAAATAAACAGTATTTAATTAAGTATATCTGAGAAGTAAATGATGAAAGAACTTGTACACATCAAAGGATTCAACTCTTATGTCGTTGGATCTATCCGTGAGGAATCCTTACCTTCTATGTCCATAGTGCTTAGCTGTTGGTCTGCGGCATTAGTGTCTTTATGGGAATGAATATCAGCATCAGCATCCCTACAACAATAGAACTTATTAGGAGATTTTATGACAAATAAAAAAGATAAAACTGATCTTCAAGCAGGAAAGAAACGAAAGGAAAAGAACAAAGTTTGAGACACCACCATGCTGTTAAAGACGGGGGATTAGGGCATCACTAGGCCTTTGTACTAGATATGCTCAACAATATAAAGTCCAGAGCTGCATCATGTGCATGCAAGCCCGTTAACTCAATAAGCTCTATAGAACTTGATAAGATATTAGAGCCCACATGATCCCAGCATTAATTCTGGGATTTTTAGGTGATTTCCAGTAAACAAACTGATTTGTTGTTTACTGAATAGTTTCCTTAATTTAAAGTATTGTTTGCTGAATAGTATCCTTAATTTAAGGGATTAGGGTAGTATGTTGACAATCTCCTAGGTTGATTGTTTCCTAGTTTGGTGGTTGATGTTTTTTAGGACATTTGATTTGTGTTTGTGAGACTGTTATTCCCTAACTATAGATGGATTTCTCATCTATAAAAGGGACGGTACACTATTATTTTAAGCAGCGAAATAATAATCCTTTCATTCACAATTTCCACATAAACAGTTATAGGTAAATGCTATCTTCCCAGACAAAGTTTATCAAGCAACATAGATAACAATAAATTGCAAGCAATTAAGGATAAAATGATGGCTCACAAGCTTCTGCTTGGCTAAATAAAGTACTAAAGAAGGTCTGTCAGAGAAAGGAAATCAAAACCTCAGTGACATAGTTGTGACATCTTCAGATAACTCAAGGCGATGTTCAATGTTTACTATATCTTCTACGATATCCTTTGGACCTATTACAATTTTTATTTGTGAGCCAAGAGGCAACAAACTCTTAATTGAGAATTTAAGGGAAATTTGAGAAAGAGTGAGATAAGTGGATCACCTCCTTTTCCATCAATTAATTGAGGGTCTTCCATGTCCTTCACAAAAAGATCATAAACAATGTAAATACATATAATTTATTCAAACATTTAAAAAATTCATCCAGAACTTAGTGATAGAAATTGACTGATTGCAAAAGATAAAATCAGTTAACATTTTGTTTCGCATATATACAAATTCCACAACTTGGAAACCTGGCTTCTCTTAGAAATGATATTAACACGATCAAGTGAAACTTCATTTTGCAACCCATCTTGCATCGACTCCAAAACTGAAGAGGCATAAAATGAGGTTCGATGTCTTAGATTTTCTAAAATTAAATTCCTTAGTGTTCTATATAAGTCAAGAGGATACTAATAAAGACAATTTATTACTTATGACGGCAGATTACTATCGTAAAAAGATTGATCTGAATAAAGTCTGCTTCTTTACATACCCTGTAACTCGTGTGAAGTAGTTCTTTTTGTTGTTATACACAAAGATGCATCTACATTTTCCCTAGTACTTTGCATTTTGTTTTCAATGCCAGCTTCTACATTTTCAGATATCAAAGAACTAGGGCTAATATTTTTTTCAAAGGCCGAGACAGACCAATCAATCCTTTTAGATGGTAAATTCCTTAACATCTCTTCTGTTGCTTTAGCTCGAACTCTTTGTATTTCCTCCTGGATATTCCAGGACCCTGAGGTGGGCGTATCCCTTTTTTGCTGCATTCAAGGTTCATCACGTTGAATTAGCAAAATGCCAAGAAAAGAAAAATCCATGCCTCTCTATATAAATAAAGCACAAGAAAGTGTAAATAATGTGCCTACGTGATACTTTTGACATGAGAGAGAAGAAGAACAAAGAAAATGTGACTGCTCAGAAGCAACAAAAATCACAAGGAAAGGTCTTAATCCCATCAACCTCTCTCCAAAAAATATCAGCCTAATAATACTAACAACCTCAGAAATAATTAAAAGAACTACATAGTTAATACAACATATAACCAAGATAGTACCTGGAACAAGGATACAGCTTTACCAATAGAACATGGTGTTTCTGTCTGTGTTAGCTGAGCCAACATAGGCGATGGAGATTTTACTTCCCTCTGGTTAAATGAAGGAGATGCCCAAAGAGGACGTTCTCGCATGTATGATTTGGCCATATCCACTGGTGAACCCATTTGATCTTCAACCTGCGCCAAAAGAATCAGCTTCTAATGTATGACCAGTTATGTAATACATGTATAACAAGCTTTTAAATTTCAATAATTTTGTTACCGCTATGGAATTAGAAAATCTAATAATTACATTAAACTGCTAGCTGCTTAACATGATTAATGTTACTATAGAATGAAGTCAATGGATAGTATGGCTTTCACATCAATAAATTAAAAACGGCATTTCCTTTAACATATAACATAAATAAAGTGAGTCAAGCCCAACCATTATAAACAAAATATAGAATATATGGAACAATTAAGTAAGAATGATCGTCCATATTGAGAATGCTTAGATACTAGAATATATAAATAATGAACAGAAAAACCATACAAGAGCTCATGACCAAATATTAACAGATGGATGGTATAAACGTAGACTATCTTATAAATGACTAGAACTGTATTTCCAATTCATCCAACACCATTCTGTTAGCTTCAGATGGAAAGGAAAAATTCAGAGAGATTTACAAATATTTTCAATAATAGAACAAGGCATAAAGATCAAACACGAAAAGAAAAGAAAAAATATACAAAGAAAAAAGCAAATTGAATATGTATAGAGTCTCTGCAATCTAAAAGCCAACAGTAGAAAGAAAAAAACTGTCAAGAGAGGTAAACAAGCAAGCATTTGATAAGATCAATTTAATAGTCCTATCAATCATGCTCCAAGTGGATAACTTTGTGAAACATCAAAGTTGAAAGCAGTTTACATGATCCAAATCTGATTTTGAAGCTGATCCCACTTTCTTCTCGGTCAACCATTTTCTTGCCTCCATAACAGCCGTGCTACAAAGTTCTTGCTTGTCTGCATCTGTAGCATAATAATATAATGAGTCAAATGTAGGTAATTAGCAAATTAAAACTACAGTTAACTTGTAAGTAGTTCCACCTCCCACTGCTTTGTACAATGTCTTTGTTACTGTCTCATTTTCCTTGTCTACATTGGCATGATGATCAACAACTCTTGATTTAATGATCCTTATGAACTTATTGCATTCGTCCCTAGATAAAGGGCAAAAAATATGTCACAACTTCGGAGCTTTGGAGAAGGGTGAAAATCAACTCATCAAAACTGTATACCACTCCTCTTAAAGCTAAAACAAATAAAGATATGCCGAGCCAAAACAAGAATAGATGCATGGAGATCCAAAGAAAACTTCAATATTAAAAAATAACCAGAGTAAACTTAATTGTAAGCAAAAGGTTAGCAGAAACAAGGAATAAAGCAGGATGAACATTGTTGAAGAATAAAATATTAATATATATATTTAGTGTCTTTATATGTTTAGGAGTATTATTAGTGTTTTGGGTCATTAGGGTTTCGTGCTTATAAATATAAGATGTGTGTACTCTTCAATATAATTAATGAGAATAATACGAGTATTTTCATTTTCTTATTCTCCTCTCTACTTTTTAAAGATTTCTCAACATGATACCAAAATGGTGTTCGATCTTGAACACATTTAATCTATTTTCTAAACCTAGTTTTATACTTTCTTCCACATCAGTCCTTTTATTATTAAAAAAAAAAAAAATCAGATAAGTTTTCTTCGTTAAAGAAAACCTAGCTGCCACCCTCACCAACAGCCACCAGAGCAGCTATGATGCCAGCACTTCTCTATTTTTCGGTGCTACTGCTACTTTTTCCGGCACTAATCTGCTTCCCCTTTCTTCCCGACTCCACCAACACTTTGTTTTGATCCATCACAAGCTTATTCACCACTTTTTCCACTATTCAGGGTGTTTTTCTCCTTCGTTTTGGTTTTGCCAAGGTGGTGCTACTACCCAATTTGCCGCAATACCTTTGAATACCTGCAAACCCGATGACGCTGTTGATTATATCGTTACTGGGTCTTGGGGTGACAAGGCCTTTAAAGAAGCTCAGACGTTCTGTAAACCCAAAGTGATTTGGTCTGGTAAATCTGATAAGCATACAAAGATTCCAGCTTTCAATGAATTGGAACAAAACCTACATGCCAAGTATTTGCATATATGCGCCAATGAGACTATTCATGGAGTTGAGTTCAAAAACTACCCAAATCCCAAATACTCCAATGGGATTTTGGTAGCCGAGATGTCGTCTAATTCCTGCTCAAGGTTAGTTGATGATTGTAAATTTGGTATTATTTATGCTGGAGCTCAGAAAAATGTGGAACCAGCTGGGGTCACCATTGTGATAATCAAGAAGGTTTTGATCAGTAATACTCAATAAATCACACCAATGATGCTTGATTATAAAATTCATGATGAGAACAATTCATTGTATAATTACCTACGAACCCAGCCTAGGCCACAACTCTTCTCTATCTCGCTTGCTTATCTCACAGGCCCAGATACGGTATGTTGTTCGTGTATCACCCCAGATATTGTTTTCTGATATTGACAAGGCTCTGAGGCCAAAGATTGAATATTTTCAGCATCTTGGTTTTGTGGGAACTGATCTGTGTCAGTTTATTTTCAAAAATTCTACGCTTTTGACATAAGTTGGATAGAAAACTGGCACCTTGTGTTGAAATTATCAAGTTAGTTTTGCAATATGATCAGAGTAATAGAGATTTGATTCAGGTTTTGAAAAGATGCTACTGGGTGCTACGTGCAGATCCACAAGTTACGTTGCTAAGCAACATTGTTTTCCTTGAGAGCAATGGGATTGTTGGTTCTCAGCTCTGCACTATGAAAGAGTCTTTATTGAGGGACTATATAAGGTTTCCTTTAAATTCTAGGCTTTTAGCACATGCCCTTTATGCCATTAGTTATTTAAGCAATGAGACATTGAAGAAAAAGTTGGACCTACTTTATAGTTTTGGGTTTTCAAGTAGCTGATGGGTTCTTGGGCTTCTATGAAGAGCTGCTCCTGCTCCTTTATCAGTGCTTTTGTGGTCTTCTTGATCAATAACTTTGATTTATTGGATAATTTTTTGCAGCAAATTTGGGTCTCACCATTCAAGTTGGACATGTTTGATATATATGCTCCAACTTGAGAGGGAGAATTAGAGTATGTCTTCTGTCTACCTGTGTGCTTCACTTGCCTTTTGTGGTTTCTTATATCTATTACCATGTAATCTAATATATGTGGGTGTGTCTATGTTGTGGGTTATATAACACTGGTTGAAGTAATGTTATGGTTGATTAAGATCTCTGTTATATCTCTTATATGTTCAGTTCCTTGTGTGCTCGATAAAATTCAAGTTCTTTTACTGTCCTATATATAAAGGGTTTTTCATACTGTGTCTCCCTTATACTCTTAGGGACTTTACAGTGTCTCATTTACACTTTTAGTGACTATTGTGTGTGTGTCTCCTACATTCTTAGGGGCTTTACTGTGTCTCCCCTGTACCCATAAGGACTTTACTGTGTCTCTCCTACACCCTTGAAAACTTTAATATGTTTTTCCTACACTCTTAGGAACTTTCTACCACATGTGGCCTACAACTTAATCAATAGTAGCATGCCAACAAAGTGGCATGATTTATTATTTCTTTTGGGCATAATAACAAGTACTCATGGCAAGACTATCCAATGGTTCAAACAACTACAAGTGGCTTCATTGACTGATCTACTCCTTTCTTTTGGGTTATTATTTAGTGTCTTTACTTATGTCTAGTGTATTATCTTTTTGTAATTGTAAGTTGAACTTAGATATTATCTACATCCAACTTAAGGAAGAGTATTAAAGAATAAAAATATTAATATATATAATATTATACACTATTTTAAAAAACATATTTTAGCCTGCCCTCAATGCGTATCCCTTCTACTGAGATGAGACGTAAACCTTGAGGCGATATGAGGCGTAAGCCTCAAATTAAAATGAAATAAAAATAAAAACTTCTAAATAAATAATAAAAAAGGCAAATTATGAAAAAAAAAAACATCATAATAACCTTACATGGTTCATAATATAGCAATTCAACTACTACTAAAACATTTAAACATGATAAAGTTAAAATCCATAAAAAGTTTGCTAAAACAGACATTGATAAAGTTCATCAAAAAGCTAACACCCTAACATTGGACTAAAATATCTCGTATTTAGGAAGAAAAAAAATGGGCAGCATAACAACAATTCTACAAGGAAAAAAAAAAAAGGAGCAGCAGCAGCTAATAAAAAAGAAATAACAAGAAAAAAAGTAAAACTAAAAGAAATATTAGCAAATAAGAATAATCCTTGTGTTTTTTGAAAACTATTTATTAGAATCAATAAGAGGTGGTTGAAAGAAAAAGAAATTGAGAATAAAAAAATCATAGTAAAGGAATAGGAAGAAAAATGCTGCTTAGAAGTTTCACCATAAAAACTAGGATTTTCTTTACGGGTAGTTTTTTTCCTTTTACAGCTTCTATTTTACTTGCTTGGGCCGAAATATTAAAGGGTTTTATCCGAAAGTCCAAGTAGAACCTTAATTTTGCAATCAAACCCACCAATTTTTCCTTTTATGGTATGAAACAGAGGCTATATGCCTCAATAACCTTAGTGCATAGTATCAGTCCGTGAAAAAAAGCTTAGCCTCAACAATAAAAGGTATATAAGTTTTTCAATCTCTAATAAGTTAGCATCAAGGCTAACCAAGTAGAAAACAAGCCTTTTTTGAAACAATATATGCGTGTGTGTGTAGTTTCCTTATACGTTTAGAAGTTTTATTAAGGTTTTGTGTCATTAGGATTTCATGCTTATAAATATGAAATGTACTCTTCAATATAATTAAGGAAAATAATATGAGTATTTTTCACTTATTCTCCTATCAACTTTTAACGATTTCTTAACAAACATCAAGGCAGTAATAAGAAAAGAGCCAGGCTAAAATACAAGAAAATCACCTTGTGAAGGTTTCTTGCATTAGTAGTTGTTCAATTATACGCTTATTATCATTCTTTTCTACTAATGGTTGGACATCTTTACCGAATCTCTCTATCATTCTTGGTGTCCCATCCCTCTACAATAATCACAAACATGTATTCAGTAAAACACACGTGGAATAGGATGATAAACGTATTATTGTTGAATTCAATACCCCACCAAGAGCCAAGAAAATAGATGTCATCATTCTATATGCCAAAGAAGAAAACCAAGTTAATAGACAAAGTTAAGACGCCCACCAGTAGGGACTTTGGAATAGAAACTTAGGTTCTTTTCAAACAGCATGCTAAGAAAATAACATCATTCAAAACATCAAGCAATTTGATGAAAATATCAAAGCACTAATTTTGTCATACTTAATAATATGTAGGCCTACTATAACAACAAACATAACCATGCCTCCTATATGGGAAAAAATTGGTAGGAAATGCAGTTACCTTTTGTAAACTGTCAGCAAATTGAGAAGAGATATCATCATAGTCATCTTCCATAACATCCACTGTTAAAAGACAAGTTAGCAAGTAAAATAAGCCAACTGCCTCAAAGAAAAAGTAACATTTCTGTCCACATTTAAGCAGCAAGGCTACTATATATCAATAACTAAGGATAAACATTGAATAACATAATTTAACCAACATTTGGCACTCATGAAGCAAAAAAATCAGGGCAACAAAAAACAAGTCCATCGCTTAAAGGCTTCAACTAAAAAGGTGAACATATATATAAAGGTTATTTAAATATGTACACACAGTTAATATGTTAATAGACGCCCCTAAAAAGAATAGTATAAACTTCACAATAAGCCTGAAAACTAAACAACTTTTATGAATAAAGCATGTCATATGTCACAAACAGGGGAAGAAAAACCTATAGAGTTTGTTGGGTACAACGATTGAAAGATCTCTGGGACCAAGGAAAGAAGATAGCCAAGTCAAGAGAATTCTGAGATGATCTGCCTTAAGGTTTAGGGTTTATCTCTCTTTTATATGGCAATCAGTGGCTCACGCTCCTTGAGAGCTTGGATGTTCACCAAGTGTCTAGTACGATCTGTTGGGATCCATTGACTATCCTTCAGACCTGTTTTCCTAGTACAGGTACAGGCTGTCATTGTCTTGCTTTATCATATGCTAAGTTTTCCGAGCCGACTACTTGTTGGACCCATGGGAGTGGTAGCTTAGAAGCAAGGGGGAGGCTCGACTTCAGAACGTGCCTTTGCTGTGGAAGAAATTCCTCGTGGCAAGGGGACAGGTCTCATAAATGAGGACCTCGATCGTACTAGGGCGTGGGATGAGGGGGTTCTATTTCCAGTGGTATATCAAGGGTACCGACAGAGTTCAAGAAACCCAATAGCAGAGCTTAAGTTTGCCAAGTGAGATAAGAAACAAACACTAAAGGAACTTATGACACGTCTAGGTCGAAGAATGAAAAGTAATGAGAGTAGTAATTAGTAATTGAATTGAATGGAAATAAAAAAAAAAAAATTACTATTGTTGTGTTTGGTTCAAGAAATGGAATCAAAGAAATAATTACTTTTGCAATGTTTGGTTTTCAGTTGGAATTAGAGATGGCAAAATAATCCGTTTAGATCGGAGCTCCGTGGATCGATCCGATCCGTGATCTGCTCTGAATTGGATCAGTGTGGATCGAAAACGGATCGAATCATGATCCGAATTGAAAGTTAATGGATCAACCAAATCGGATTTCTCATGGATTGATCCATTTTGATCCGTGGATCCAAATAAAGTCTGAAAAAGTTGAAAACCTAAAATCTAAGAAACTCACGCCTCGCAGAGTCACAGCAAGTCTCAGTCTCCGCCTCCGAGTCTCCGTCTCTCCGACGGCTTTCTGATTGTCATCACCGGCAGCAATCGTCATCTCCAGTCGCTAGGTATTCTCTTTGGCTTGTGGGTAGTCTGTGCGTGTTTTTCCTTTCCAAATGAATCAATATCTTTCCAAATTATGGTAAGTACTAGGTATCTTGTTTTTGTCTGATTGTAGAATGTGGGTATAAAAAAAAAGTTGGGTAATCTGTGCGTGGTCCCTTGAGCTTGATATTTTGAATTGTTTTTATTTATTTTTTTAGATGATAGGTATTGGGAAAATATATATATTTTTCGATTCATTGCCGAAAATAATTTATGCCCATTTTCGATTCATTATTGAATTATATAAGCTGATGTTTTCAATTATATAAGCTGATGTCGAAAATAAAAGTTGGGTAGTCTAACGTTTCACGCACAGTCATCTCTGCAATGTGCAGGTCATATTTCACATGGCTTTGATAAACCACTAGAGAACCTTGAAGGGGTGATTAAGTATCCCTACAAGTGCTTTTAACAAAGTGGTTTTCCTACAGCCAGGAGGACCAAGCAGCAAAGTCATCCTAAGTCTACCTTAAGGTGGATGAAGATGGAGTTTGCATTATTTATTTGGTGTTTTTTCTGTTTTGTTAAAGGACTGGTTTATGAAGTTGGAGAATTGTTTCTATCTTGTCATGCTCTGCTTCCATTTGAGTTTTTCAAATTGTTTTTTTGTTAGAATGGAAATTTACTCATTTAACCCAAAAGAAAAGAAAAAATTAATTGTATATCTAAAAGCTTTGAGTTCGAATATTGATATTATTTATAATTAATAAAATGTAATACTATCAGCTAAGATAAATAAATAATTAATACATCAGGGTGAAAGCAAATATAGTGAAATAAACGTATCGTACTTGATTTTGTAATTAATTAATATATGAATATACAATGAGTTTGAGAAAAGAAAAAAAAAAAGGGATCAATTTGGGAATGAAAAAAAACAGGTCAGTGGATCGGTGATGCCTGATTCACTATTTAAAAAAAACGGATCAGTGGATCGGATCATGGATATCCACGAATTGTGAATCAAATTCATGATCCGATCCATTGATCCACGGATCAATTTGGAGCAGTTTAAAGTGAGATTTTTTAGATTTCGGATCGGATCGGATCTTGACCGGATCGGGTCAAATCCGATCCATTGCCATCTCTAGTTGGAATGGACTGAAACAAGTCAACTTTGCCATAATACCCCTAACTTAAAATGAAACGCATATGTTTGTTATTATTCATTTACTTTCTTATTGTTAATATTATTTGATGAGAATTTACTAGTTAAAATACTTAAGCAAAAAATAGAAATTGACCATAAACAGAAATAGTTCTTCAAATTATTTGAGAATATTATAAAATTAGTTAAATATACATTAATTTTAAAAAAATAAGCAGCAAAGTATTCTACCAGTTAAATATACTTTGTAATTAAAGAATGAAGCTCTTTAAGGAAGAAAAAAGTGAAAGATTAAAGCAAGTCAACTAATTTTGAAAGAAAAAAAATAGTGCAGTAAGTTAACGTGTAGTCAACTAGTTAATTGATGCGAGAATACTTAAGGAATTCCTCAGGGGGAAAAAGGATACTAAGGAATTACAAAAGGTTTTGTCTTACATGCTGGAAAGGAAAACTCATTCCCAAGGGTGGGCTACGAAAAGCCTTTTCTGCTAAGATCATGAAAAGGTTTTACATTCTCATTTACTTTGAGCCGAACCAAACATGATGATTGAGAAGTCTCTTTCCTTTTCTATATTGATTCAATCCAATCAAACATCACCTTACTATAATTAGCACTTCTAATCTAGAAAGAATCACAGAGTTGAGATCAGACGTTCAATGCTAAGGGAGAGTCGTAGAAATGACAAAAGTTAAGATGGAAATTTCAAATGTAAGACCCTCTCATTTTGAAAAGTTTGGGATCATTCTTATTGTGATGTTTGTGGCAGCTCAAGCGCCAAACTACAGGTTACTATGCACTCCATTCTTCACGTTTGTGCATACACCCCTAAAAGAAATAACTTCCAAGTAAATACATGAATTAATCTTCAAGTATGAAGTTGTTAGTATAAGAAAGCCCTTCAATTTTCAAATGCCTCTCAAAAGAAAACCCAAACAAATTGAGTTAACCGCATTTTTTGTCTCTAACGTTCAGTATGTATTATGTTTTTGTATTTTCAAAAGTTGCAATCGTGCAACTTTTTGTGATTTCCGTTAGCTGAGTTAACAGAAGTATAGAACGTTACGTTTCTGTTAGGGCATAATTATTAGACTCTCACAACGTTAATGAGAAAAATGTTACATTTAAGACCACAAGTTCTATACTTCCGTTAGCTCAGCTAAAGAAAATCGATAAAAATCCTACTTTGTTACATTTACCTAACATTGAGCACACAATTGCAACTTTCGAAACGAGGACTAAATGTTAGAACAAAAAACATAGTTAACCCTAAAAAATTGCTAAACCTTAAAAGGATTTACAATTCGAGACAAGAGTTATCAAATAAATTTCACGTCACAAATATGGCTTCTATAAAATTAAATTGCACTAGATTTTTCTTTAACATTTTCTTTTTTCTTTTTTCCAAAACTAATATTCAAATCCAAAAAACAGTGATGCACACATAAAATAACACACAAAATATTATTTTCTTATTACTCCCTTCCCTCTAAACAAAAAGAAAAACCAGTAGTCAGTACCAAAGACCAAACAAATCATACCTGAGACAGAATTAAAACCCGAAGAGGATGACGAAGAGGAAGAAGAAGAATCAGCTGAAGAAAATACCGCGGACATAAGCTTTCCGGCCCCACTGACAACCATACGAGTAGGAGATACAATGAACTTGGAGAGCCAATTAGGGTTTTCGTGAGGACGATTGGTAAATCGTGGTTGAGACCTATCGTAGGGGGTTTTGGGACCAATTGTTCGCCTTGGACGAACTATCTTCCCACCTGGACGGGACTCTAGGGCTCGGCGAGATCTGGAAATCGAGGCCATCGTTATACGTCAAGAGAGAAATGTGATAGATAAATGAAATAGAAAGAGACAGAGTTCGATGGTTGCGGAGGTTATAGAATCCCAGGGTTTCCCATTTCCAGTGTGCTTTGATTCTCTTGAAAGAAAACAGAAAAAAAATATAAAATAAAATAAAACATAATAAAGTTAGCGAGCGAAACAGATACTATAGATCCGTTGGACGTTGTTACTATTCCTTTTCCTAGTTTACAAAGAATGTCAATATGAATTGATAGGAATGATAATATTATAGAAAATTACTAAAATTAATATTTTTTAAATTTATTATAATAGAATTAGTATCTAATAATATTAAAAATTTAATTTAATGGACTCTTCAAAAAATATAAAAAAATATTATGTAAAAATTATTTTTTTTTATTATAAAAATATATAATTTAAATATAAAAGATATTATTTTTGTTATTATAAATTTAAAGAATTTTTTTTATTATTTTTCTTAATATTATTATCATTTAAATTATTATAATCATAATATAATTTATTAATAATTTTTTTATTTAATATATTAATATTATTATATGATTAGTAATTAAATATATATATTTTGAATTGTTTTATATTTTATAATATGTTTACATATATTACTTATTCGAGCATTTAAAGTGCTTATTGTACTTAATAATCATTAATCATCATGTTTATAATTTCATATTTTAAAAAAAAATTAATGTTAATTTTATTAGTAATTTAAATTTTTATAAATAATGTAGATATACTATTATTATTATATTAATTTAAATTATACAAATACTTCTTACATATTTTCATATTTTACACTTTGGCCTTATTATTGTTTTCTTATAATTTGATATATTTATTTTTTTAATTTTTACACTTTGTTCCCTTACTCTCTTTTTTTTTACAAGTTGGTTTTTAAACTTTTTTTTCTTTCCAAAATTTAAGATCAATTACGAATTAAATTTTAAAAGTATAAAAATGTAATGTGATGAAGTGTAAAAAAATTAAAAATAAAGAGACTACATTGTAAGAAATCAAAGTATAAAAATGAAAAGTAAATGACTAAATCATTAAAATAAAAGGATCAAATTGTAAAATATAAAAGAAAAATTATATATATATTATTGGTGTAATTTTACCGTATTATTATTATATTTGTTTGAGTAATTGAATTAAAATATGAATGAAAATAAAATAAATTATATATAATTAAAAATAAATAAAAATTATAAAATAAATTTCTTTGATTTTATAATAACAATATTAAATTGTAAAATTAATATATAAAAAAAATAAAGTATTATATTATGTTACTGAGAGGTATGGGGAGAAGATTTCTTGCTACTAATGAAATATTTTTCATTTAATTTTACATTAATAATTAAATCAAACACAAAAATATTAGAATTATTTTTTATTATTATTTATATTACTGTCAATCAAATATTATGGTTAAAGTGCAATTACTGTGTTAATATTCAGGCGGGAGTAAAATTTCATTATTTATTGTAAAAGGGACACCAAAAATAAATTTAAAGGTAAAATTGGCTTTTAATTTTTTTTATCAAAAATAACATCAATAAATACTTAACTAATTAGTTTTTATTGACAACTGTACCAATATAGTTCATATTCTTATGACTAAATATTTATCATTATTCTTTGAATTAGGAACTGAACGTTAAAGAATGTTGTTCGATATTTATGATATGGTCAATATCCTATTTAGAAAAAATCATAATATTTACGGTTCTTTGTTATGATTTAATGATGTTTCTTATTGATATTCTTTAAATTTTATTTTATTTTCTCAAAAGATTTATTAGCTTATGAAGAATTTAAGACTAATCAAATTTGTTTTATAATGAGTTAGAGTGACAAGCTAGAGTTTACATTTTAATTTTTGTTAACATTATTGATTGATATGTTATAGATTTTAGGGAATTTAAAAACTATAGTTAGTTAACATTTTGTTAACATTGTTGATTAATATTTAATAATATGTTATAACTTTTAAAAAATTTTATGTACTTCAGGTGGTAAGACTCTCAATTTTCCATCTGGAACTTAAGTTCGAATCTCACCAGAATATATGAATGTATTTTTTATTTATTAATAAAAAAAAGGACTTTAGAGCCCTTAAAAAAAATTATTATAGTTTATGATTTGTAAGCTAAATAGGCTTTGAAATTAATAACAAATTTTCATTTTATTTTTAATGAATGAAATTTTGTGAATTGCTGACTTTATACCAAAAAAAAAATCATTTTGCAACAAACACCACTTAAAATTCGAATATAATTGAATTTTTTTTTTTACTATCCGAATAAAAAGAGAAAACTCTTCCCAAACGATCAATCACCTAGTAACTAAGCTTCATTTTCTAAATTGTCACAGTATAACACCGTTAGTGGACCAACGTTAACTGTTGGTCAATGAAGCAAATTTAAGATCAGGACTTGCTATAAATTAGATCAATTTAGTTTCAAGAAATAACTTGCACAAAATAGAGTTTAGATCCCCTGTGAAAACAGAACTTCAGCACTGAACTGATTTTGATATATTACCATACTACCATCTTTGGTCTTTACTCGTTGTTGGATACCACACTTTCAAAAGCTTAAGTTATTAAAAGATTGATCAATAATATTTTTATATATCTATCAAACCGAGCAACCAACAATTAATAAGAGCAAAAGGATAATAATAATAACAACAAGAAGAAGAGACTAAAAAAACTATCCAAAAGAAAAAAGACACCCCAAAACCAAGGAGTCAAAGCAGTAAATCCAGTAATGTATATGAGGTAACTACAAAGTTTGAAAAGTTCATGTGTATCTAGCAGAGAACAATAGAAATTCAACCAGTTATGATCCGAACGTAGTTTTGAAATCTTCGACCATTTCGTTGGTTTCCATATCCATTGGATCTCTTTCTCTTGCTTCTCTTCTACTCAAGCACTGCCAGGAGAAATTTTGAAATGATTATATGAGACAATTGAATGTAAACCAAATACATACAGACGTAAGAACTGCATTGTAGGTCGAATATGGTTGAAAATCAATGAACATCAGTCAATACACTTCCTTTATACACAAATTAGCTGAAGCTTACAAAACTAGAGCCTGCACAAAATAAAGAATGCAGAAATTTATAAATGGAGCATACCTAATTGTCATAGAAGCGGGAGTGTCCTCTCCGATATCTGTAGATCAAAGCAGTATGCATAAATAATAGATAAAGTTTAAGACAAAGAAACAACATACACTACCCCTCAGCTTTTGCCCCATAAATTACACAACTGTTACGAGCCGAACTGTATATGCAAGTTTTATTTGAATAAATTGAGCATATCAAAACCAAGCAAACTTCGTAAACTGTTTGTAGCGCAACCAACAATGTCTACGAACTGAATAAATGGTTTTTAAAAGCATAATGATTTAGACCAGGTAACAACATACAATTCCAGGCAAAAGCACAAGCCACATTTGGCACATTTTAAAAAGGCAGGTCGGGTCATCCAGCTTATTCAGTAAAAACGTGCATCAGATGCGTTTTAGTCAATAAAATCATACACATAATGAGCCAAATCAATCAGGCATGTAAAATGCAAGGATTCTACAAATTGAGACTTGTATAACAACATCAAAATAACCAATAAGAAATAGGATGAATTTCAATATCGTACAAGAGGGAAAAGAAAAATTTACAACCTTCGATGACTGGTACTACTTCTCGAGCTTCCACTTCCACCTGTGCTCATAAACTCATCATCATTGTCATCTACACCATATTCGGTAAATTCTAAAGATGTCACTGAACCCTCATCAGAATTTGAAGTAGCAAATCTTAGCTGATTGCGACCTCTTCTTCCATCACTGATTCTGGACTGTCTTCTGTTTCTTGAACTTCTGAAGCTATCAAATATCTTGTAGAAGATGCATGAGGTCCACCAGTTGCCTTTGTTCACAGGAAAGTCCTCAAAGTCATCTCTAGTCTCCTCATCACCATATTCTATCACATAATCCCCCAAAACAACACCACGAGGTACTTCTGAGTGAATAGTGCTTAAAACATCTATGATCTCAGAAGACTGTTGAAAGTTTTCCCAATCAAGCTGTCGAGCAGGATCAATTTCAGATGGTCGAGCATTAGGGTGCTCTATTTCAGCATGTTTTTTAAGCTCCGAGTAGGTTCCTCTGAACGTACATTGTTCCTCCTCACAACAACGCTTCTTCTCATCTAGCTGAATGCGGGCTTCATCAACGGCAATCCAACCAGTGACCTCCCCTCTACACAAGGGACAAGTCGGTTTGCAATGCTCATCTGTTACTATTGGTTCTGGAGTCACTGGAGGACTTACACCAGATGTCGAAGGAGATGACAAACCACATGAAGTTTTGAATCGATCCAAACAATTTGAGTGCATGTGATTTGTGTCGCAGACAAAGGTACGACACCCTTTCTCAAAAGACGAACATTGAAGAAGAACACTATTGTGAGGGAAATCCAAACAGATGGGACAAATGACGTCTTTCCAATGGGTAAACAACTGAATATCATCTACACTCGAGACAGTCACTTGAGTCCCTCTTTCACTAAAAGCATCTAGAGCCATGAAGGGACAATTATCTAGAAAGAGTAAAGCATATGGACAGCACCAAAGTGATCTCTAAGGTTAATGGCCGTAAAATGAGCCTCTTAATCCAGGATGGCTGCAACTATACACGGCTGTATATCATGATAATAAGGATGATCAGCAATTACATGTAGATGGATAATGGAAGGAATATGAGGAATTAAAAAGAACAAATCAGATAAAAAGTAGAAGCAAGACAAATACCAATATAAAGAAAAAATTAGATGTTACATAATAAGAAAAAATATTGGGCATCATATGTGTCACTTTAGAAAAAGAACGTATATATCAAATACTATAAAAAAACGTATGTATCATATACCAAAAAAAGAATCTATGTGTCATATACCAAAAAAAAATACATATGTATCATCTACTAAAAAATAACAAAGTTGGGAGTGAGAGAGGGGTTCTATATTTTAAAACAAGTTGAGTAAGGAGGTTATATAAAAACTGAAGGGTACAAAAATGCATCGTTCATAAGATTCTCAAAGGTCTAGCTAATCTAAAAATTGACCAATGAATCTCGAGCTCACTGAATTAGCACTTGGTTTTTCCCTGAAAATTAGTAAGCATACAACGAGGAGAGGGTGGGATGCCAGAATAAATGAAATCTCAAAAGCATCCACCTTCAAATAGAATGGAAGAAGAGCCAAATATGGTCGATTTTGTACAAACCAGAGAAAATATTGAAAAGTTTGACCTTTTATCGACATTTCACCTTTGAGAGTACCTCTATTGTACTGTATGGATGCTGAGACATGAAACAAGTACCTAGTAGTAAGATTTATAAAAAGCGAAATTAAACATAACATTGGTAAGTAAAATCACTTGGTGTTTTTCCTCCCAAAATCATTTGGAGACAACCTATGAGGTCATAACTCAGAACTTAGAACAGGTACCTATTGAAGGATATGGAACATAAAACTAAAATCCCATTTCTTATTTCCTTCTTCCCAACTTTACTTCAAGAGTCAACAAGACCTCATACACGGTACAAATTGATAAAAAAGAGTAACAAGATGAAACACAAATCCATACCAGCGATCATAGAACATAAGATTTGAAAATCTCATTTACAGGCAACTTCAGAAGTGACAAACCCTGTATCCATTCTATATGATTGAAATGGATACAGACAACCAAATAATGAATCCATAAATTAGGTGCCCATCAAATTTAATCCACTTAACTTTTCTTTAATGAAAATAATTAACTAACTTAAAGTGAACCGAAGCATGTCAGAACTAACAATAAGGTTAAAGGGTGATGACCAATTCAAAATCAGGGCATTCAACAAATAAACAACCAGTAGTTGACAAAAAGACAACAATATCATTTGTAAAATGCAAATTAATTATAATTGACAAACCTGGGTAAATGGGTATTCAGAAAATCATAAAACACAATTTAATCAATTAATATATATAACTTTAGCATCACAAGAACTCTCACAGATTGAGAGACGCAATAGCAGAATCTGACTTGATAGATGATAATCATAGACTGAAAACTGAAAACCCAGATGAGAACAAAAGACAAATTATTTAACTTACAATTCTAATATATGAGACTTTTAGGAAGTTTCTTTACTTGTATTTTGAGCATGTGCGACTATGGAGGTTAGAGTTAGGAGTGGGTAGGTGTCGTCTCTCTCTTGAAGGCATTTTGCTAAAGAAAGATGGGTAAATGTAAGTTATCAATTAACCCAAGACATTCCTTCAAAAAAACAAGACGACTTCATGAAAGAATAACATATAAAGAAATAAAAAAACAATGACGAATATGCCCTTCCTCAGTTGACGAATTACAGCCAATAGCTCACGAAAACAGACTTTGACTCGAGATATTTTTATTACTTAGTTAAAAATAAGTACAATCCAAATTATTTTACTTAATTTTAAATTTTTTTATACTATTAAATTAATTATAATAATAAAATAATATTTATAATAATTATATAATAACCATCATATAATTAAAAAAATTATTAAATATTATAATTATCATATATTATAATTCTTAGTTAACATGACATGTATTCTATTATTATATTTAGAATTTTTATTTTAAGTAATAATAAATGTTAAAATTATAATTAATATCTATAATTTCAAATATATATATAATTTTGTCAAAAAAATAATAATAAGTGTGATTCAAAATTTTATATATATTATAAATTATAAATTTTAAAATTATTATTTTTTAAATTTTCTTTTAAATTTGATCCCTTCTTCCATATTTATAAAATATTAATAATATTTTATTATATTACAAATCTAAAAAACACAATAAAATTAATATTTGCAGATAATAAATTCATCAATACAACTTTAAACACTGAAAAAATATAAATTAATTTGATCCATTATTTTGAATCGCAAAACTTCTTACTTTAATTTTTTTTTCTTTCCTTATGCACATCAATTACATTAGTTTGGTAATAAATGTGATATAACATATCCTATTAAGTGTAAATTCAAATTATTTTTCTCATATTTTATAACATTAGTAAGTTTACAGTGTGTATCCAGATTAAATGCACAATCTCTCTTTGTGACTATTTAAATTTATTCATTTTCATTCTTATATAAAAATTGCTTCTATTATAATATTTATAGTATTAAAACCTCATATTTTTAATTTCAAATCTCAATTTTTTTTATTAAACTTAACAAAATCTCACATTAATTAAATATTATCAACTTATTTAAAATTTAAGAGCAAAATAATAAATATATTTTTTACCAAAAAATAATTTTATTTATTACTAAAAAATTTAAAAAACCTTTAGAAGCCAAATATACTTACAGATTTTTTAAATCTCAATTAAAATTGAATATATTATTGAAATTAAAAAAAATTATTAAAACTTAAAAAAAAAAAAAAAAAAAAAAGAAGAAGAAGAAAGAAGTATAAACTTGTAAAAAATTTCTTATCAAAATATATAATTTCATTCTAAGAAAAAAATTAACTTAAAAATCAATAAGTTTTCATTGAAAATGAGAAAGATGTTGAATATATTTATATTTAATAAATTTATTTATTTACAATTAATTAAAATAAATTGTTTACTTAATATCCAATAAATTAATGCTTTAATTGTAAATATATATAAAAACACATGAAAACATATTAAGAAGGAAATCAAATTGAGGGTTGATTATTCTCTTATTATTTTTAGCAATAAATAAAATTATTTTTTTTGGTTAAAAATGTAATTACTATTATACCTTTAAATTTTAAATAAGTAAAATTAATAATATTTGATAAATGTTAAATTCTGTTAAGTTTAACATAAAATTTGGATTTGAACTTAAAAAGTTGAAGTTGTAATATTATAAGGATTAAAATTGAAGCAATATTTGAATGGAAATGGAAGTATAAATAAAGATAGTTTATTTAATCTATGTATATTCAAAATATATTGTATCCATTGAAAATTATTATATAAAAATATTTTTAATCCTAACTTGTTTCATCATGCATTAATCTATATATATATATATATATATATATATATATATATATATATATATATATATATATTTTGGCTAAAAAAATATATTGTCAGCTATACATTAAAATGTAATTAACTCTTTATCATTAAGTTGTCTCATTAATATTACAAACATATGTGCTAGTCGCAGTTTCACATAATATATTCAACAAGTTAACCCACGTGACATTAGGAATAAATGCATCATTTTTGGTTCATATATTGAATTTTCAACTATTTCAATCATTAAACTCTTAATATTATAAAAGCCTCTAATATTTATTTTTGTTTCCTTTGTTAGCATTTTTTTCCCAAATTGAAAAAAAATAAAGGAAAAAAACATAGATAACAAAGCAAAGCAAATTTTTTTATTATTATTAATTTTTTAAAATCAAGTTTACATATATATTTGTTTTCTTAAAACAAACAAAATTAATTTTAGAAAAAAGAAAAAAAAAAATGCCTTCAATTGCACTCAGAGGAATCCAAGATACAGAAGATTCTTCAAAACCACAAGAAATGTTCCAAGTTGTTCAACTAAACCGACCCTTTGAGTAGGCAACAAGATCTAATTTGTTAACATCATTTATGATTTTTTCAATACCACAAGTCAAATTTTATTATAAATTGAGTAATTTATTTGATATCTTTGAATAAAATATACAATTTTGTTTTGTTGGTTTTTGGTATTTTATAAGTTTTCTTAATTAATACAATAATCCTATAATTATTAAAATAGGTATATTTAGTTGAATATTTTTTAATTTAAATAAATTTAGTATAATTTAAAATATATATATATATATATATTTAAGGATAAAATTATATTTTTATTTTTAAAAAAGTAACACTCTTCTCGCTCGTTCGCTAACTATATATTCTTCAGCGGCAGTGCGGCACCATTACTTACCACCATTACCATATTTCAACTTTTATTTATGACCACGTATAGATTGCAATATGTTATTTTCTTCATTTGAGTTCAATAAAGTTGCTTTAAAGCATAAATTCCCAAGCTTTTTTGAGCATTCACCGATAAAGTTTCAAAGCGTGTAATAATCATAATATTAATCTGTCTTTAATTTTATAGTTTTCTTGTTGCAGATCCTTGTGTAATCATATCTTATAATGCACCTAAACATTACATACTCTTTTGGGCCTATCCTACTAATTCACTAAACTACATGATTCATGAAGAATGTGAACAGTTTTAACGCAAGCAAAAAACAGCACTTAGAGAGAGAAGAGGGAGAGTGTTTCTTTGTTTTTGATTTTTAATTAAAAAAAAAAAGGAGAAATCCAACTTTACCCTTAAAAAGAAAAAAATATTGTATATAACATATTATAAATCCCTATAAACCTTAATTGTTTATGTTATTCACCTATTTAATATTAATTTTCACTTTTTAAAAATTAATAAGCTAAATTTATTCACCATGTAACATATACAACACTTATATACAAGTCTTTTTCCTTAAAAAATATTATTTTTAAATAATTGAATAAACTTGATTCAAATTAAAAATTATCTGACTAAATTTACTTACCATATTACCTACCATAATAATTAGGCATTAAATGAGTAAAATTATAAATAGACACAAAACCTTTTTTTTTCCTCTAAACAAAAAGTATACATCTTTAGTCAAGATCGTTCTAAATTTCTCTCATACATATAATACATTTTAAAAAGAAAATATATATTTTAGTAACCACTCAAAATACTTGGAATAGTGGCATGTATGATGGAATTTTCTTCGTATGACTTTGGCAGTGGTCATTACTCAAATTATACAGCTTCCTCGAGTGTTGGCCCTAACAACCTGCTATTTTCTTCGGGATCTGTTTGTTACTATAAAACAATCTCCACACTATACAAAAGCAGTGAAATGTGAGACTACAATTAATAGACATTTACATCTTATACAAAATGAGTAGTATAATTCTTATGGTATGTATATGCTCGTAGTTTGCAAAATTGGTTTCTTTCTGCAGCTACTCCATGCTTGCACACACTATCTTTGAGACAAGACCGACTGACTCCAAGAAAGCATGAGATCTCGGACAACATTGGGAAAATCTGCCCAACATAAAGGATAGTGTTAAGATCCAAATATAAAGGAAAAATAACATAATTAACTATTCAAATTAGTGTTTATCTAGATTGAGATTATTATCAGACCATAATGAATTGCATATAATGTATGAGATTTCTTTCAAAAAAATTGGTTTGTTTCTCCATTTTCTATTGTCTAAATCTCTAATACCAAATTCATCTCTCTCCTATTTCTCTTCCTGTTCTACATCATTAAACTTTTGACAGAGATTATAACCAATATTTTTTATTTTCAATTTTAGTTACATGAGCTGGAGAAGGTGATCTCGAGCTTACCTTGCACTACTTCCATAGCCATTGATGGGATGTCAATCTGATCTTCAACAAGTCTATATACATCGACAAGCTACAGAAGACATAAATAATGAGCAACCTCACAAAGTAGTGTGCGTGTAAGAAAGAGAATAGAAGAAAATCCAAACAGAAGAAATAAGAAAGGAAAAAGATCAGATCCTCAAACCTCTTGAATATGAAGCTTTGAATCCTCGGTAAAAGCAAGAATAAGTTGTCTGCGGATTCCTTCATCAACTAAGAAAAGACGAGTTCCATCTTTAATAGTGTTTGTGAGATCCAGTTTGTTTTGAACTTGCCAATCTCTTGATCTTTGCCTAAATAAAAGAGTCTGACTAATTATAGATCTGACAAATTCCAAACTCCTAAGTAGCAGAAAGAAAAAGAAAAAAGAAGAGCAAGTGAATCATGAGAAGACACATACCTGTCTTTCACTTGCAGTGCAGGATTGCTACTCATCTTGGTTACATTTTCCTTTGCTAGAACAATAAGATTCTCTAGCCGTTTCCACTGGAAAACTCCATCTTTGAAAAGAACCTAAAAGCAAGTTCTAAAACATCACCATGACATACCATAATACAATGACAGGTAAGAAATTTCTGTAATATAAAAAAGCTAAATCTCCTCTTCATGTGTTCTAGTTTCAAACATACAACACCCCTGCAATAAGCTAAAAATAAAATATTTGAGAAATATTTTTGATGGTTTCTTTACCAGAAGATTGAAACATGCATAATGTAAGATTTAAAGTATATGATTCTGGCTTAGAATATTGATAACATGAAGGCTTTCAGTAGTGATTTTGAAGTTACCTGTATAAGGCGTTCCCGTAGAGCAGGGTTTGGATCAGTTAGGAGACGCTTTGCCACATATGGATAGGCAACCTATTTGATAAGTAAATAGCATCTTTAGCAATATAAATAAATTAAATGTACAATTACGGTGAAAAACAAAAATCAAAGCTGCATACATACAGGCATTTACAGTTATAATGATTTTATCTGTTATGGAACAGGTTTCACATTCATGAACATGGCTACAGCTCTAACATAGCATTTATTAGCATACCATTGTACATTGTACAGAGTAATGTTACAAAAGGCAATGTCACATTATTCCGGGACTGAAACGTATTGCTTACTAGTTTCAATGAGGTGTGAGGATATTTATAAGGTGGAGGATGGCAGATGAAATGATAGTTGTCACCACTATTATAACAGGCAAGGTCGCGTTTTATATCAAATCCGACGACATGGTACATACTAATATATGCGTTATGTCAAATACTAATACTTGACGAAGAACAGAAAAGGGAATGAATGACAATTAATCTCACCTCAAGAAATTTAAAGTCTGGCTCCAGGGTAAAGCAGATGCCCTCTTGTGTCAACAAAGAACGGATAACAAGAGAAAACCTCTCTGGAATGCGGATGGGATAGTTATAGACTAACTGATTAAATTTACCTGTGGAACAAAAATGAATTTTTTATTTAACAGGGTGCACTATTGTACGCATCAGAAAAGGAAGTAAAAAAATATAGTAATGAATTGTGGAAAAGAAAATATGTTACGTAATTATTTTCTACAATATACGTTAACAACAAGCATGAATTATGCTGGAGAGTGGAGATAATAGTATGGAATATTATCTCCAAGAAGTTAGTTTTAAAAAAAGTTTATGTTGCATGAATTATTTTATATAACCTACATCCACTTAAAAATTTATCCAACTATAAGAATCAGGACTGAGAAATAAACAAATACACATATCAACAAGCCAAGTTCTTCTCATGTGCTTTGAAAATTAAGCTAGAACATTATGGGTGAATGAAAAAAAACTATGATTGTTTTATTATTTTCTGATGTAAAAGTATATATAATACGAGAGTATATATAATAAACACTAATGAATCGAAAGTAAATCAAGAATAAAAGAAATAAAATATTTTTTGTTTTTCTGTTTTATCTTCTAACTGACTAATCAATAAATCTTAACTAATTTTCTAATTATTCAAAATTTCCACACTCTCCCTCAAGTTGGTGCATAGATATCGATCATATCCAACTTGTTTATGAAATCATCAAAACTCTGACGCCGAAGCCCTTTAGTGAAAATATCTGCCGTTTGTTCTCGTGTAGGAATGTAGGTTATACAGATAATACCATTCTCAACCTTCTCTTTGATAAAATGTCTATCAACTTTGATGTGTTTAGTCCGATCATGTTGGACTGGGTTAAGAGAGATGTTGATTGCAGCTTTATTATCACAGTAAACTTTGAGTGGAACATCAGCCTCTACTCGTAGTTCTTCTAGAAGTTTCTTCAACCATAGTCCTTCACATATTCCTTGTACAACCGCTCTAAACTCTGCTTCAACACTACTTCTAGCTACTAAATTTTGCTTTTTACTTCTCCATGTAACTAGGTTTCCCATACAAAGGTACAGTACCCAGTAGTGGATCTTCTGTCTTCAATTGAACCAGCTCAATCAGCATCTGAAAAAATTTCTGTTCTTTGATCTGTTTTTCTGAAGAAAAGGCCTTTTCCAGGAGAGCCTTTAAGATATCTCAAAATTTTGTACACTGCTTCTAGGTGGCTTTCTTTCGAAGAGTGCATATGTTGACTTACTACACTTTCCGCAAATGCAATGTCAGGTCTTGTATGTGATAGATAGATTAGTCTCCCGACCAGTCTCTGGTACCTTTTCTTGTCAACTGATTTTTCATCATGTTCCATTCTCTTTCCTGTTTCAATAGAAGTGTCACTTGGTTTGCTCCCAAGCATACCTGTTTTATTTAGAAGGTCCATAACATATTTTCGTTGTGAGACACTAATTGCCTTTTTCGATCTTGCAATTTCCATTCCCAAGAAGTATCGCATTTGTCCTAAGTCTTTGACTTCAAATTCTGTAGCAAGGACCTTTTTGAGTCTTTCAATTTCGGGTAGATTATCTCCTGTTAGTATTATGTCATCTACATAAACAATCATGATTGTTTTAAACCGTCTGAGGAGTGTTTAAAAAACATTGTGTGATCTGATTGACCCTGTTGATAGCCTTGATCCTTTATCACTTTTGCAAATCTATCAAACCACGCTCGTGGTGACTGCTTAAGTCCGTAGAGAGACTTGTTTAGTTTGCATACCGCATTGTGTTGACTACCTTCACAAAATCTGGAGGTAATTTTATAAAAATTTTCTCATCTAATATTCCATTGAGGAAGGCATTTTTTATGACCAACTGTTGGAGAGTCCACTCAAAGTTTGCTGCTAATGACAGTAATACTCTAATAGTGTTAAGCTTTGCAACTGGAGCAAATGTCTCGGTGTAGTCGATCCCATAAGTCTGAGTGAACCCTTTAGCCACTAGCCGAACTTTGTAACGTTCGACAGTTCCATCGGCTTTATACTTTACAGTAAAAACCCACTTGCACCCAACTGGTTTCTTACCTTTAGGTAAGTCCACTACATCCCAAGTTTCATTTTTTTCTAGAGCCCGTAATTCCTCCATTACTGCATTCCTCCACTCGAGAATTCCCCAAGCCTCATCAATATGTTTTGGAATTACGATCCTGTCAAGGTTAGTGGTGAAAGCATGGAATGTGGGAGACAGAGCATTATACGACACAAACTTAGATATAGGGTGAGAAGTACAAGATCGAGGTTGTTTTCTGAGTGCAATAGGTAAATTATCAAAGGAATTAGAGTTACCTAGATTCAAAGAGGGCTCAAGGATAGGATCCATCATCGGGTTGGACTCTTGTAGTTTGTTGAGAGTGATTCTCCCTTTGTACTTTGATTTTGACCTCCTTGAATAAACAAGTATCTCCTTATCTACTTGTGACTCTGCGTCTCCCCCTAAGTCTAAATAGGTTTTTGTAGATGGCACATTAGAATGATTTGGTGTAACAGGTTCCAGGTGAGTTGTAGAGATTGTATTTGGTAAGGAGAGATTGTTATTATTTTGGAAGGAGGTACAAGGAAGTGAAAGGTCAAAAGAGCAAAACTGATCTTTCGAGTTCACATTCTTCCCTTGAAGAGGAGTTTTGGAAGAATAATAGGGTGTGGTCTCAAAAAAGGTGACATCAAGGCTAGTGAGGACATTTTTGGTGGTGGGGTCATAACACCGGTAGCTTTTGAGTAGGAGAGTAGCCAATAAAAACACATTTGAGGGCTCGCGGGTCTAGTTTTCCAAGGTCGTGGGGATGAACACGTACAAAAGCTGTACAACTAAAGATCTTAAGTGGAATATCTGATATAAGGCGAGAAATTGGAAAACAATGTTTCAGTTTTCCAACGAGTGTTTCATAGGATAGAACACGACTAGGCATTCTGTTTATAAGGAAGGCAGATGTCAAAATAGCATCGCCCCAAAACATTTTTGGCATATTAGTTGTGAACATGAGTGCCCGGGCCACATCCAAGAGATGTCTGTTTTTTCGCTCGGCTACTCCATTTTGTTGTGGAGTATACACACATGAGTTTGATGAATGATTCCATGAGTTTGGAGATAATCTTTAAGTGAATGGTTAACATATTCCGTACCGTTATCAATACGCAATATTTGAATTCGTGTTTGGAACTGTGTGTATATCATGGAGTGAAAGTTAATAAATACTGTTCGAACATCAGTTTTATCTTTTAGTAAATATACCCAACAAACACGAGTATGATCATCAATAAATGTGATAAACCATTTTGCATGAGTGCGACTCGAATGCCGAGACGGTCCCCATAAATCACTGTGGATTATGGCGAATCGTTTGGAAGGTGTGTATTTGGATTTTGAAAAAGATGTACGATGATGTTTTGCAAGTTCACACGTTTCACATTGTAAATCAAAAACTTCTTTGTTTTGAATAAGAGAAGGAAATAATTGTTTCAAATACTGAAAATTAGGGTGACCCATTCTAAAGTGCCACAACAAAAAATTATTATTCCTAGGAATAATAGCAGAATTACAATTTTTAATTTGATTCTGTTCACTCACATTGGCTGCCTCAAAGTAATAAAGTCCTTCACTCTCTCTAGCACTGCCAATCGTCTTCCCCAATGATAGGTCTTGAAAAATACAAGATGAAGAAACGAATTTAGCAGAACAATTTGTGTGAGCGGTTAATTTACTGACAGATAATAAGTTGCAGGATAATTTTGGGACATGAAGGCCTGACTCAAGAGTAATGAATTCAGAAATTTTAATACTTCCTTTTCCGGCAATTGGAGAGAGAGTGTCATCTGCAATTCTGACTTTTAAGTTACCAACACAGGGTATATATGAAGAAAAAAGTTCATGATTGTCTGTCATATGATCTGATGCCCCGGAGTCAATAATCCAAGGGGTATTTATTTTTGAAAGGAATGCCGTTAAAAAATTACCTTTATGTGCTAGCGAGCCAGAGGATACATAAGCAGAAGACTGACCCGATGTTTGGAATTTTGATAAAAGTTGGTAAAGTTGTTCCATTTGCTCCGGATTAAATGTTGAACTGGACATAGGTTTGTCATTTTCATGTTGAGTGGTAGAGACCTGATATCCTCGAGCCTTGTAATTTTGTCTCGGTTTCCAGTCTGTTGGTTTTCCGTGCAACTCCCAGCACGTATCCTTTGTATGACCCGTTTTACAGCAATGATCACACCAAGGTTTTTTTTTTTGTGTTGGGCCTGCCCACCATTGTTTTGAGGCCCACGTGATAAGAGTCCATGAGCTGAATTTTCATAAACTGGCCCAGTATAGTCATGAGAGCTGTCGGAGCCCAAACCAGGCCCAACTGAATTGTAAGAGCCCAAAACAGGTCCAACCAGCCCACTTGAACTCCCATAGCCCGAGCCCAGCCCACCAAGACATTGTTTCAGCCCGTGAGTGTGCGTGTGGCCCATGAGCCCTTCGGTTTGTGGTGGAGCTCCATGACCCGCATGCGTCTTCGACCCAATTTCCAGCCTGCGTGCTACAAAGCCACTTCCAGCCCTATCCTTCATCATCACCACTCGTCTAGCCTCCTCACGCCGCACCTCTGAGAAGCACTCTCTCGTTGACGGTAGAGGCTGCCGGCCAAGGATCCTCCCTCGAACTTCATCGAGATCGCGATTGAGGCCGGCCAGAAATTCAAAAATTCGTTCGTTCTCCAATTTCTTCTTATACCGAACACTATCACCGATACACTCCTACTCCTCTTCACAGATCAAATCCAATTCTTGCCATAACCCAACCATTTCCATGTAGTAGTTGGTCACAAAGAGATTCCCCTGTTGCATTTGCCAAAGGTGAGTCTTAATTTCGAATATCTGATACGAATTTCCAGAGTCCGAGTAAGTTTCCTTCACGGCAATCCATACTTCTCTTGCCGTAGGGAGAAAAAGATAAGTTTTCCCTACAGATGGTGTCATGGAGTGAACCATCCATGAAATTATCATCGAATTTTCAGCCATCCATCTCTGAAGACCAGCTGGATCATCGGGTTTCTTAGTATCACTGATGAGGTAACCCATCTTCCCTTTGCCTTGAATTACTAGTGTGATGGACCGAGCCCACTCTCGGTAATTCTTGCCATTCAGTTTCTCAATGGTAAGGTGGAGTGGGGAATTATCAGCACCACCATGGATGGATGTGGCCATCTCCTCTGTCTCCTTGTTGGTACGACTAGAGGAGGGAGATTCGCTAGTATGTTCCTCCATGGACGAGCGTTGGCTCTGATACCATATGGATGAATGAACAAAAACTATGATTGTTTTATTATTTTCTGATGTAAAAGTATATACAATACGAGAGTATATATAATAAACACTAATGCATCGAAAGTAAATCAAGAATAAAAGAAATAAAATATTTTATGTTTTATCTTCTAACTGACTAATCAATAAATCCTAACTGATTTCCTAATTATTCGAGATTTCCACAAACATGTTAAGTGACATCATCTGCAGTTAATGATTTACAAAGAGCTCACTCATCAACTCAGAAAATTCTTTCAGATGTCACCTTCCCCATGGCATTTGAGTAGCTACATGAATCGTGTAGTTTTCTTATTTTAATTGCGCATTTTAAATTTCCTTTTCCAATTAGGGTGGGGGGTGGGGCTCTAAATTGCTCTCCTTCTTCTCCTCTCAGTCATTGTAATTTAAGTGCATACATGGATGTGAACCAGCATAAGGTACAATTAAGAAAAGGAAAAAAAGAAAAATATTCCAATGAGTTCCATGAAGGTTATAAAATATAGAAAAAAAAATGTCACACAGGTCCCTTACATCAGGCCAAAAAGGTCATTTAATCCTTTAGGGAAAAAATGTGTCATTTGATCATTTTGTAAAAAAGACCGATTAAAGATAAAATTATTTTTTTATTAAAACTTTAAATAAAATAATATTATTTACTTATCTTTTATTTTACCTGTAAAAAAGAAGAGGTTAAATTGACTTTTTGCAAGAGTTTATAACAACAACAAAGAATGTAGTAGGGATGAGTTATGGTAGCAGAGGGTGGGGACTAGTGGCTAGAGGGCTGCAGAGTGGCGGCTAGATGGCTGTGGAGCAGTGGCACGGAGTGGCAGCGATACTGTTACAGGTGGAAAAATTGAAAAAAAAAAACCCACTCCCTCTTAATAAAGACTTCATTTTGGTGCCAAAAAAACAAGTGAGAGGAAAAAAAATTAAATAATCCGAGCTACCCCTTATTAATAAAATATATGCAATATACATGATACTTTTATAATAAAAATTATTAAAATATTGAATAGATAGTAAAATTTGTCATCCTTTGGTACCTTTTACAAGGTATCAAATAACACATTTTATAAGTGTTATTCAAGATTGAATAGGATTATTTCACTTGATTCCATTGAAAGATAATACACATATATATACACAAAGTTAAGATTCTAACTTAGGAAAGTTATTAAATATGATCCTATAATTAAGCTAATTAGTTATATATACATAATATACAGCTAATCACAATTAATATATATATATCTAACACTCCCCTTCAAGTTGGAGCATAGATATTAATCATGCCCAACTTGTTACAAAGATAATCAACCCGAACCCCATTTAAAGCTTTCGTGAAGATATCTCCTAGTTGTTCTCTAGTCTTCACATATCCTGTAGAAATCAAACTTTGCTGAATTGTCTCGCGGACGAAATGACAATCAATTTCAATGTGTTTAGTTCGCTCATGAAACACAGGATTAGAAGCAATATGAAGAGCAGTTTGGTTATCACATCACAATTTTGCTGGTACTGAAGTTTTAAGACCTACTTCATTCAAGAGCTGGTATATCCACATTATCTCACACGCAGACTGTGCCATAGCCCTATATTCTGACTCTGCACTCGATCGTAACACAACATTCTGCTTCTTACTCTTCCATGAGACTAAATTTCCTCCAACAAAAATACAATAGCCTGATGTGAATCTTCTATCCACTTTGGAACCTGCCCAATGGTGAACTGTTGGGGATGACATAAATTGACTAACAACAATGACTGAATATGCAATGTTTGGACAAGTCACAGTAAGGTAATTCAGCTTTCCAACCAACCTTCGATATCTCTTAGCATCATTAAATAGTTCCTCATCTCCTGTAAAGTGGATGTTCGGATTCATTGGAGCACTACAAGGCTTTGCTCCTAATTTTCCTGTCTCAGTTAATAAGTCAAGAACGTATTTTCTCTGAGATAGAAAGATACATTTTTTACTCCTTGTGACTTCAACATCCAAGAAATACTTTAGCATTCCCAAATCCTTCGTGTAAAATTGAGTATGCAAGAAAGACTTAAAAGATGAAATTCCCGTAGTGTCACTTCCAGTAATAACAATGTCATCAACATACACAACTAAAAGAATGATACCAGCTTCTGATTGTTTGTAGAACACAGAATGATCAGACTTGCTTTTCATCATACCAAACGTTTTTATAGCTTGACTAAATTTTCCAAACCAAGCACGAGAACTCTGTTTCAAACCATACAGAGATTTGCGGAGACGACAAACTCGCCCAGACTCCCCCTGAGCAACAAAACCAGGAAGTTGCTCCATATACACCTCCTCTTGAAGATCGCTATAAAGAAAATCGTTCTTGATATCTAGTTGATGCAAAAGCTAATTATGAGTAGCTGCTATAGAAATAAACAACCGAACAGAGGTTAATTTAGCAACAGGAGAGAAAGTGTCAGAATAGTCCACTCCATAGGTTTGAGCATATCCCTTAGCAACAAGACGGGCCTTTAATCGAGCAACTGACCCATCCGGATTAACCTTAACTGTGAACACCCATTTGCATCCTATAGCTCGTTTCCCCGAAGGTAAATCAACCAAGTCCCAAGTACCATTATCATCTAACATTGCATGATGCCAACCAGGATGAGATATGGCTTCATGAACAGTTTTAGGGATAGAAATAGAATCAAGAAAGGCAATAAAAGAGCAAGAGGAAGATGACAAGCAGTTATAAGAAACAAAAGAAGAAATAGGATAAGTACATTGACGTTTACCTTTGCGTAACGCAATAGGAAGATCATCGCTCATAACTAGATCTGAAGACGAAAGAGCAGGTGCAGGACATGAATCAGAAGGTCTATGTCTGGAGTAGACGTGAATAATAGGAGGCTTGACAGGAGCTGGATCCGAGACAGGTTCAAATGAAGTGATAAAATAGACTAACAAATCATCATCCTCCCCCTGACGTGCGGGAGGCGAAGAAGACGAAAAATAGGTTGTGTCTTCCATGAAGGTAACATCAATTGAGACAAGATAATTGTTAAGACTAGGACAATAACATCTATAACCTTTCTGAAGACGAGAATAACCAAGGAAGATACACTTCAAAGACTTGGGATCTAATTTAGTAACATGCGGACGAACATCCCGAACAAAACAAATGCTACCAAATATCTTAGAGTCAATCGAAAATAGTGACTTATTAGGAAACAAGATGTTGTAAAGAATCTCACCATGAAGAACAAATGAGGGCATGCGATTAATAAGAAAACATGCTGTTGAAACTGCATCGCCCCAAAAAGGTTTAGAAACATTCATTTGAAATAACAAGGCACGTGCAGTTTCAAGAATATGTCTGTTCTTACGTTCTGCCACTCCATTTTGAGATGGAGTATCAACACAAGAAGTTTCATGAAGCATGCCATTTTGAACCATATAAGATTGAAACAAAGCGGATGTATATTCTTTAGCATTATCACTTCGCAAAATACGAATTGAAACATTAAATTGAGTTTTAATCTTAGCACAAAATGCACAAAAAATAGAAAACAACTCAGAGCGACTCTTCATTAAATATAAACAAGTTACACAAGAATAATCATCCACAAAAGTAACAAAATACTTAAATCCAGGTTTAGACAAAATAGGGCAAGGATCCCAAACATCAGAATGAACTAATTCAAAAGGAACATTAGCACGTTTATTAACTCTTGGACTCGAACTAACATGATGATGTTTTGCAAACTGACAAGACTCACAATCTAATGAAGACACCTTACTAAACTGAGGACAAAGTTTCTTGAGTAAAGGAAGAGATGGATGACCCAGTCTACAATGTGCCTCGAAGGGAGAAGTTACACCAGAGCAAGCAACAGATTTCGGTATTGGTGTGTCAAGAATGTAGAGGCCTCCAAATTCATGTCCTTTACCAATAGTCTTCTTCGTCATAAGATCCTAAAATAAGCAATGGTCAGGAAAGAATGAGATGTAACAGTTAAGAGTACGAGTAAGCTAACTTACAGAAATCAAATTAAAGGATAAGTTAGGTAAATGTAAGACAGACGACAAAGGAAGCAAAGGAGTAAGAGTGATTGTGCCAGATCCAAGAACACGAGATGGTGACCCATCGGCTAAGGTAACAGTAGAGGTAGAAGTGTGTGACTGAAGAGTAGAAAAGAGACTAGAATTACCTGTCATATGATCTGTGGCACCAGAATCAATAACCCATTTGAAAGATGAAGAAAAAAGACACGCATTTAGTTTACCTGAATCAGCAATAGCAGTGACAGAAGGTGATGAAGACTTTAGTGATTCTTGATACTGTGAGAATTTGATAAATTCATCTGCAGAGATAAGAACCGATTTTTCAGAGGTATCATAAGTGGATGCAATATGGGCCGAGTGACCTTTCTGATTCTTGTATTGAAGCTTTCTACAGTCACGTTCTGTATGTCCTGGTTTGCGACAATAGTAACACACAATTCCTCCCGGATCCTGTGGTCGAGTTTCAAACTCTTGCGAGCCGCCTCCTTTGTTTCCACTCATATAGGTTGACCTTCCAGACTCATAATTATTATTTCGGCTGACCAAAGCACCATTTTATTGAGTAGGTGGAGTGCCTTCTGTACGAAGTACTCGACTAAATACTTCTTGTAAAGAAGAGATCTCAGAACCAGAAAGAACCTGTAACTTAGCAGTCTCAAAGTCAGAGGGAAGACCAGCAAGAAAACTCATGACAGCCATTTGCTCTCGTTGGCGTTGCTGAACCTTCACATCAGGACTAAAAGGTATCAAACTATTGAGCTCCTCATAAGTCTTCTTAAATTCCATAAAATAACTCGTGAGAGACTGATCTTGCTTGTCTGCACGGTAAAATGCCTTGCATATCTCATACATGCGAGAAAGGTTTCCTTTACCAGAATATAAGAAATCCAAATAATCCATCAATTCCTTAACAAACTCACAATGATTGATCAAGCCAATTACCTCGCTCTCAATAGAGTTTCGAATCTGCAGAAATAAACGAGCGTCTTCTCGAAGCCATGTCTGCTTTGAATCATCGTTAGGAGGATCGTCAGTCAAATGAGTATCTTTATCAATACTTCTCAAATAAAGTTGAATGGTCTTGCTCCAATCCAAATAATTCGAGCCATTGAGCTTATGGTCCGTGATTTTAGACATTACAGGCACCATATCCGTCACAACACTAAATTTCTTTTCAGTCATAACTCCTACAAACAACAAGATAGTGAACAAGCGAACAAACAAAATCCAACAAAGCAACGAACAAAAAAGGCAGCGAACAAGAACACAAAATTGGCCAAAACCCGAATTGGAAGAACCCAAACCTGAACCAATGAGTGCCGAACCACCACAGACGACACATGGGAACGCCGGCGAGCAGCACGAGGTCGACCGGAGAAGATTTCAGGCAGAGACGCGCCGTCAAGCACCGACACGTGAGAAGAACGCAGAAACTTGTGGTGGCACGTGGGGACCACTCGCGGCTCGTCTGGTCACCGGACTTTGGGGTTTTGCCGATCGGCGACTGGGCTTCCTCCCTGTGCTGGCGGTGAGAGTAAATGTTCAACGAGTGAGAAGAACGCAGCAACTCGCAGTGGCGCGTGGCGACCACTCGCCGCTCGTCTGGTCACCGGACTTTGGGGTTTTGCCGGTCGTCGGCTGGGCTTCCTCCCTGTGCCGGCGGTGAGAGTAAATGTTGACTCGAAAAGGGTGTTCCAAGTTGAGACCCAAAAATGCACTAACACCTAATATGTGTTTACCCAAAACCAAACCCTAATTTGGACGAAAAAATTCCAACTTTGTAACCCTAATGCTCTGATACCATGTTATTCAAGATTGAATAGGATTATTTCACTTGATTTCATTGAAAGATAATACACATATATATACACAAAGTTAAGATTCTAACTTAGAAAAGTTATTAAATAAGATCCTATAATTAAGCTAATTAATTATATATACCTAATATTCAGCTAATCACAATTAATATATATATATATCTAACAATAAGATAAGGGACTAATTAACTTAAATTTCCTAATGTAAGGGACCATTACAGCACCTCACGTTAAAATATAATAAGGATTGGCAAAACGAAACTATTAACACAATACAGAGTCGTTGCGAATACATAGTTCCAAAAGACAAAAACAATGATTGATATTTAGTATCATAATGTATGACATGAGATTACCTGTAACGCTTCGGAAGTTAAAGTCAGAGAGTCCTTTTCCTGAAGAATTCTGCCAGATTGCTTCAAGAGCAGGAATGATAGGAGCAACATCAGTCCCAGGAGCCAAAAATCCAAGCCTGGTAAAATCATTTGCCATTTCAACGTAGTCCTCATTTACAGCATGAACAACAGCATCAATTAGAATCTGTTTATTTTGCTGGAAGATAGAATATCAATGAGATACATCAAAAGCGGTTCAAAAGAAACAAGAATACGTGCATGCAAAGTTATACTAAACTAGAAAGAGTACATTATTAGCAACAACAAAAAAAAACTAGAAAGAGTACAATTATGAAAAATATATTTATTTCTTATTTTATTATAGGTGAAAAAGTCTTACTAATTCTAGCATGTAGATTGTCCTTGTATAAGGGAGCATGGTCACACTGATAACCTAAGAGCCTCTAAGAAGGGTCTAAAAATTTCAATTAGCAAAAAGAGTACAGTAGAACAAATATATAGTGAAAACTTATATTTCTGTCTGTTACATAAATACCAATTTGAGCACCACTTACAGAATAAAGAAACTAAAAATAGAAGGATAAATAATATACAAGTTCTTAAGCATTTAAACAAATAAAATAAAGTCCTAATCTACGTTCAGCATTATCTTTGTACCAAACATCAAACTTACCTGACTAAGCACAGCAACATTTCCAAAGTCAACATATGCAATACGCCCATCACGCATGGCGAAGATATTTCCAGGATGTGGATCCCCGTGAAATAGTCCAAACTCTAGCAACTGCCTCAAAGCAGCACTTACTCCAACTGTCAGAAACCCATTAACATCAATTCCAGCCTCTTTAACAGCCTGAAATACACGGAAGAACCTTCCATGGGTAAGATAATATCATGGAGGACTTAAATGCTACAGTACAGCTTCACAAGCAGGGAAAATCAATACAGACTAAGCAGTATCTAACTTGCACTGGTACCTGTGGATCAGTGCACCTGATACCATCAATCCACTCCATCACAAGAACTCGAGAACCAGAAAGCCGTATATAACCTCGAGGGATTTTGACAGTAGGGTCATTTTTGAAGTTCTCAAAAAAATCTTCAATGTTACGAGCTTCCTGAAATGGAAGAAGCAACTATAAATGATTCACAAAAATATTACGCAAAAAGTGGCAATAAAATCAGAGTCTAAACAACATGTCAGCCAAAATGCTTTATGTCATGTGCTTTTGTATAGTCCAGCCAAAATTTGTGTTTGATCAATATTGTAAGACATAGAGTTCTTCCTTCCATTACAAGGGTGGGTATTCTGTGCAGTGACTTTAAATAGTACAGCTTATGCAATGCATCTTGATTTAGTTAAGATTCAGGTTCTTCTGATGTAACTCAGATGGTATGCCAAAGAAGGGGCGGTTCTGAAAGTACCAAAGTGTAATCCAGCTCCTCCAGAAGCTTCTCACCAAATTCATCAACTATGAGCTCGGCATTGCATCCGAGTTTCTGTAGACTGATTCCATTTAAAAATGAAGCAAGAGTACGGAACAGAAAAAGATCCCTATATATTATAGGTTCTATTCCTGGCCTTTGGACCTGCAACATAAGAAAATATATATTGTTTTAACATTGTCTTCACTAAATATATCTTTAATTTGAGAGAAGGGTGGGAAGGTTATTCTTCTTTCCTTAAAGGCAAGAAAACAAGCTTCATACCTTAATAGCAACATCTTCGCCAGTTTCGCGTAATGTAGCACGGTAAACTTGACCCAAACTTGCAGCTGCTATAGTCCGTGATGAGATTTTACTGAAAACAGATTCAAGGGGTTGGCCCAATTCTTCTTCTATTATGTTGAAAGCAACCTAAAAGGAATCCATACTCATATTGTTAAGCTAATTTATTTATTATATAAACTCAGAACAATAAAACAGTTTCATCACACAATAATTTTTTTGTCCTTATGGAAATTAATAATGTCACCTGATTGGGGAACGGAGGAACGTCATCTTGAAGAATGCAAAGCTCATTCATATAATCTTCTCTGATAATATCAGGTCTGTTTGCAAGGACCTGTTAGCATGTGAATGAGAATTAGTAAACAGGAAGCGCAAAGCATAAGGTGCAAGCTTATCCCAGAAACATTTCTGTTCAATTACTTATCAGAATCAAAGAGTATGGTATCTACACAATGGAATTATTGCAATGATAAAGCGGCAAAGCGACCGTATAACATAAAGAAGACTAGATGAAGATTGGTGCTATTAGAGGTCCAATTTACTTAAAATTGCTTAAATTTAAATTAGATTCAATTTTTTACCAAAATTGCTCGATGAAAAACTAATCACTATTGTAGTAAGGCATTGCCTTGTCAAGTAACGCTAGCATAGCTTGTCATTGTATTCCCACACTGGGCCAATGCCTTCTCACACTCAACCAATGCCTTCCCACACTCAACCAAAAAAAATTATAAGTATTTAGGTCTTAAACATGCCCATTTTTTTGAACTTTTCATAAATTTACACCAAATTGAAGTATCTGAGTACCCACACCCATGTCCATGTTATGTATTGGACACACAAGTACTTCACGAAAAATGAAGAGCCGAAGTAACATAGCTCAACATGCCAATGCCTTCTCACACTCATGAAAAGTTTGTCGAAGGCCGGCAAAGGTCACTAGAGCTCCGTTCATGATTCTATTTTTATTATAAGTGAAGTTAAGTATAGAGTATTTTGGTCTTAGTATTGTACGTGCAAGACACAAGTAAGGATGGGTACGATTTTTGTTATATCCGTCCCCGAAATCGAATAAGTAACTATGTACCAAAATCGTCCGAAAAATTGCTACGGTTCGGGGACGGATAAAAAAAAAAAAAACCACTCCATACCCGATTTTTTAATCAAAAAAATTAATTCATCATAATTTCTTATTTCAATACATACATATTTCAACATCCAAAAAATAATTGCATACCTTAACAATTTTTTATATATATTTAAATTAAATTGAAAAATGTATTTCAGGTACAGGATGTAACCATCCCCGCCCCATCCTTGATAATTTATATTCGGATATATTTCGAAACCGTCCCCGTCCCCAAGGAGGTAATTTTCGTAAAATATTCATTTACTTGCAAAATTCCTACTAGTATGGTAAATAACTCCTACTAGAGAGGTGGGGATCCATGACCTAATGATTATCAAAACTCAAAACTGGATGCTGCAGACGAAAATACATATATAATATAGAGGAAAACTACAGGAGAAGGTAGAAGAATATTACTGAAACGCATACCTGACCAGCTTTTATAAATGAAGGTCCCAAATCACATAGGAGATTCCTCAGCTGCCGGGCACGAAATGGAACAACCTCTTCATCTCTTCCAACAAAGCAATCATACATCAATGTCGACCAGTATAACCCCAAACTCCACACTATCTCCACGCCCCGCAAGATCAGTGACCAAATTGCCCCCCTTGACTCCAACACTTTATTCCTTACCTAATTAAAACAACACCATCAACGTGAAATCCATGTCAGATTAATCAAAGCACAGAAATATTATTCATAGCTTTGAATCTATAGTGTAATAATTTACCAAATTAGCCACATTTTGAAACAAATTAAGCCCACAGACACAAATGAAATAAACAACAGCAAGCAATTCGATTATGTTTGCATCTACAGCCCTCATTGAATCAATCCACACCAAATTTTGTTCAAAAAGCAACAAACAACATCTAACCCTGTCAGATATAACAGGTTCAATTTCCATTTGTGGTATACTCCTCTTTCAATGCAAAACTAAGACCAGTAGACTAAAAAGCGTTACTATCAAAGTACAGTTTAAAAACAAATATATCATACTGTCTCGGGAGTGTACTTGCGAAAAGGCACACAAACACCGCGTTCAAAATCGAGCTGCTCCATTGCAGTGCTAGATTTTCCCGACAACAAAGCACTCCTTTCTCTCCCACCAGCAGATGTCAAGCTCCTTGACACGGCACCATTTGTAGAACTTTCTACTGCCGAAGCCGAAATTCGTATAATTAAACTTCTTTTTCTTTCTTTTCGTCTATGTGTTACTGAGTCAAGAAAATTCTTAAATCGATCAGGCACATCGTTTCGGTTCAAAACGATGGAGCTGCTTTTGCTTTTGACTCTCCCATGCTTGGTAAGAAACGGAGCTGAGTATAAAGAATTTATATGAAGCAAGTCCATAGCTTCTGATACAATCTCTGAAGGACTATACTTGAAGTAAAAACCCTAGAATTAGTAGAAACTATGACAAGGAAGAGAAAAATAATAATTATACATTAAGCGATTATGGAGATGGAAGGAATGGTTTGATGAACGAGCAAGGAGTTTCAAAAATCGGTTTGTCAGAATATGGTGAAGGAAATTTAATTTTTTTTTCTATAAATCGAAAATGGTTAGCCACATAATCATACAAATAAGACAATTATATTGTTTTAATTTTTTCAGATATCGGTTAAAAGACTCAAAATCGTAAGGGCCAACAGTGGCAAAAAAGACGCCACGTTTGCACCACACTATTCTACCGTTTTCGGATCATTCGTATCCGGTACTTTTTACGCGCAAATATCGTAGAAAACATCTCAATTAAAACCCATAAAATTTATAATAATATTTTTAATATTAATTCACTTTTTTTTTAATTCTTCTTATTTAAAATAAATTATTATTTTAAAAATAAAATTATGTTATTTTATATAATTTTTTAATATTTTTATAGATTCTTCGACCTTTAAAAATGTGTATTTTTTCTTTGTTCTCAACTATAGTATCGTCATTAAGATTTAAGATTTCCTTAATTTTATGTAAGTAATTAACAGAGAGATAAATGAAAAAAGTATTGAACTTTCAATTGCTTCTTCTCAGTCGCTTTGTAATAGCCTTGAAACCAATTTTGAGTTTGGTCTTCAAGGATGATGCCCAACGCTGTCGATGTTTATGCCCGCAATCGACCTTGTTTAACCACTTCCTGCTTCATCTATGAAGCAACTTTTTACAGACAAAGCTACAATCTTTCTAAAGATATCATAATAGCAATAGTGACATTTGTGTTCTTTGGTTTCGAGTCACTATTCTTACTACTTGCTTTTGGTGTTAATATCTGATTTATATACAAAAATTGGTCAAATATTGTTAAAGATTGCCATTTAGGATAATAATGTAAGACTTTAATTAGTTATCTTGTTAGTTTCTCAAAACAAGTTTCACCAGTTAGTCATACCTAGATTTTGCAACCATGTAATTAACAGACCTATGAAGCACCCTTTTTTTTTTGCTGGTTAGGCCCAAGCCTATAGGGGGGTAGGGATAAAGTTTCTGATAGATGAGAAATCCTGTAAAGTTATTATGGTCATTGCATCTGTTGAAGTTGTCGGTTATGAGCTCGAATATTTAAATGACGTGGAATCCATCGTACAGAGATCATGGAAAATATTGATAGACAAAGTTATAGCTTCTAAATGATTTCTGCAGTTATAATTGAAATCGAATTCCAATTATTTTCCATCAAAACTTGGATTACAAACTTGACATCCCGAATTCCAGTTATTTTCCATCAAAACTTGGATTACAAACTTGACATCCCCGAATTCCAGTTATTTTTCATCAAAACTTGGATTACAAACTTGACATCCCCTTCCATATAGCTTGCCTTGTATTTAATTGTTAAAGCATGAGTGATAACAACTTCTAATGCTAGAGTTTTCGCAACATCTGCACCAACAGTATGAGTTTGATCAGTCCAAGTTTCAACAATGTTACCAAAGGTGTCGGAGATTACAAATCCAATTGTTGCTTGACCCCAATTCCAGGCTGCGTCAAAATTATACTTTACAGCATTTAAGGGAGGTGGTTGCCACTGGTTTGGTATGGGAATTAAGCCATTTTCATTTGGTTTGGGAATGTCAATCTGTGTATGTGGTGTTAAAAAGGTTTTAAATTCTTCAACTCTTATGATGATTGAGTTGATTGAATGAGTTCCTTCAAGTTTCCCTTTATTAAACACAATTTGGTTTCTGGTAAACCATAATTGCTCTAGCATTATAACTGCTATCAAAGTAAATACCTCTGTAGAGCAATCAATAGGTAGGAGAAGTTTAGGAGGTTGCAGGAGGAATTTTATACAAGTGAAGATGTCAAGTTTATTTGTGAATTTCCATAATAATTTTCAATTTCAATGTTTCCACCATAATTGCAATATCTCACAACGGATAAACATATGCTTAATACCTTCCACTTCTTTATGGCAAAAGATGCAGTTTAAATCTGTTATTGGTGTGAAACAAGCTATCCTCTTCTTGGTGCTGAGTGCATTTCTCAAAATTTTGGAAAATTTTAAGTCTTTCATGTAGGTTTACTCTCCAGAAAAGTTTCAAATAACTATTGCAATCATGAATACCTCTATCTTTTACTAAAGTAAGATAAGCATCTTTTACTGAGAAATTTCAATTACCTGTTCCAAACCAAGTGAGGATATCAGGCGTACCCGGAGTTGGTGGTTGAATGGCTTTTATGAAATTAGCAACATAGGCTAGGAAAATGCTGTCCACTGTTGATAAATCCCATTGCAGGTTGGGGTTCCAGTGACAAATGTCTACAGGAGTGGAAATATGTACCTGAAGGTTGTGGCAAATATTAGTGGAAATTTTTTAGTTTGGTAGGCCGGGTATCCAAGGTTGTGTCCATATATCAATGGAATGTCTGTTCCCTAGTTTCCAATAGCTCCCTTGGAGGATTAAGTTTTTACTTATAGAATACCTTTTCAAACGTAAGAATTTGAGTTTTTTGGTATTACTTTTGAGAATTCAAGCTCTTTGATGTATTTTGCACTAAGTATTTTAACCCAGAGTTTGTTCGGGAACTTGAAGATGTCCCGAGCAAGTTTAGAAAGCATTGCTTGGTTAAAATCTTTTAGATGTTGAAAACCCAGGCCACCCGCTGCTTTTGGTTGACAAAGTTGAGTCCAAGTATAATTAAATAAGTCTATCCGATGTCAAGGATATTTGTGAGTCAAACATTTGTCCAGTTATATGTACACAATTTGACCCTTACAGATTGGGGTAAAATTTAACCAAATAGACACATATTTAATGTAGTTACAATAAATTATATATGTGCCAAATTTGACTTCAACTAGTGAGAATATCATTTGATTAAAATTTGATCAGTTGAACAATTATTCGATTCAATTGAATGTGTGTTAAACTCAGCTTCGATAAGTGAGGTTACCAGCCGATCAAAATATGACCAATTGAACAATTGTCCAATTTATTTGGACAAGTGTTCAACTCGACTCCGGTGAGTGGGGTCATCGACTAGTCAAAATTTAGCCAATTAGACAATCATTCAATTTAATTAAACATGTGTCCAACTCAGTTCTAAAGAGTGGGGTCATTGCCCGGTCCAAATTTAGCCAGTTAGATAATTGTTTAATTTTGGGCAATCTAGTTGCTGAACATGTGTTCAATCAAAATTTATCATAAATAATCAATAAAATTAAATTTTTTTTGTCACATTGTGTAAAAAATTAAGTAGAGAGAGTCATATATGAGTTTTAATAAATATGAGATCATGACAGCATATAACTCATTATTTAAAAAGTGCACGATAAGTTATTAAGTTGCTTTTAAGATGCGAACACAATTCTGGCATTTTTTTAAGTTTTGTAGTTATGATCCATTATTCAATAATTAGTGGATTTATGATACCTCACACAAAATATGAAGAATTTTTTTTATATTTTAGTCATAGTTAGTATAATATTTTTATTTTTATTTTTTATAAAAATATGGTCATTATATTATTAAAAAAAAATAGCGTCCGAAAGTTATTACAAATAAAACTTTATTTAAGGGTGTGGTTTAATTAAACTTACTTTTGCCTATAATATGAATTAAATTAATATGTATTAGTTTGCTAAATTAAGAATCTAAGTTAATTTATAAAATGTTAAAATAGATTAACTTATTTATATCGATTTGATATGTTCAGTTTACATTTTTAACTTATTTTTTAAAAATTAAATTAAATTATTTTAACAAAAATTTAATATTTAATTAATTTTTTAATTCCAAAAGTTATGCATTAGTATTTGAACTACACATCAATCTTTAAGCAAATAAAAAAACTTCATAAAATGAGAAAAATATTGTGAATTTAAGAAAAAAAAAAAAAGATATTTTATTAATTAAAATAAATATTTATAAAATTAAAGATTCATTAATTTAGTAGTAATCATTAAACAAAAGGTTTATATTAAAATCTATATTATAAAACTAGTATATTATTAGTCCTCTAATTTAATAAAAGGTACATTAATGATCTAATTTATAAATATAAAAAAAAATATAGAAAAATAATTTTATTTTTATGAAAATATTTATTATTTCATGTATTTTTTTTTCTTTTCAATTTCATTACACAAACAACACTATTTATCTTAGCAATCATGTTTATTTCTATCATTCTCTTTGTTTTACTTATGATATCATTTCATTATTTCGCCCATCAACTTTCATTTTACTGTTTGCTGCAGAATAAATTAAAAATGTTTTTTTTTTTTTTTTTTATCAAAATTATAATTAGGCAACCATAAAATCATTTAAAGCATCATATTTGTTAATGATCGCAACTATCGCCAGTTCATTCCCTCAAATCCTCTTGAACCCTGCATCCTTTTTTTGACCATATTGTGTTCAATGAAAACCACATTCACCTTAGGTTTTTTTTTAAATATAAGGTGGTCAAAAAGAATAGAAGAGTTAGTAATAAAGGAATGAGTTAGTGGTAGTGTCAGTCAAGGGAAGATATGTGTACTTTAAATAAGTTGGTGGTGGCCTAATTACAAATTTAGCAATAAAATACAATTTTGGATTGTTCTGCAGTAAATAGTTAAAGTTGGTTGGCCAATAAAAAAATAAAACAATATTTGAGTAGAACTGAGATGATGGTAGGAGTTGACGGTAATTGCTACGATAATATAAAATATTTTCGTATTTAAATAAAATAAATAAATGAGAAAATATATAAAATAATAATATTTTTATAAACACAAAATTACTATTTTGTAAATTATTTTTTATCTTTTCAAAATTAGATAATTGCTGTATATTTTATTAGACCATTTAAATGTTAAATGTTCAATATTACATGTTTAAATTGAACATTTAATATTATTAGGTACTAATTTTATTATTATAAATTTTAAAGGTGTTATTTTTAATAATTTTTCAAAAATTATTAAACTTAAATTATCCATAAAATTAATAGAACTGTTTGGTCACCATACTTTCTGCGCATTCAATTTCTTACTTTAATACCTTAAATTATTTTAATTATTAAACTGTTGATAAATTACATTAGTTACACAATACTTGAAATTCTTATGTTATTTTTCTCCACTATTTCCATTTTAGTTTGAGATTTTGAGACAATAAATTGTTGCAATATTCCATTAGTTACACAATACTTAATTTTTTTTTAATTAGAAGTAAACTTACATCCTCTAGCAAATCCTATGGCCTTGATTTCAATACCTATTTCTTTCTCGACATCAACTTTGAAAATTTTAAAAAATTACTAAAAATAGCATCCTTAAAACTTACAATAACAAAACTAACACCCCAATAATATTAAACATTCAATATTGAACGTTCAATATTCAATTTGAACGTAAAATATTGAACGTTTAATATTAAACGAGTCTAAATTATTGTCGTTCAATTCTAATTGAATAGATATTCAAAGAAAAATGATATATTAGTCATTTTTTTAATTGTAAAAATATAAATTTAAACACAAGAGCTGCTAGTTTTGTTATTAGAAGTTTTGAGGGGTGTTAGTTTTGTTATTCTCCCTTGAATTTTTTGAAAACTCCTAACAATTATCAATTTTGTTTTAGAAAATACACTAAAATATTTACCGAAAAATCATAAGTAAATAAATAAAAAAAGGATACATTTTACAGAAAAATTGACTTAATTGGACAACAAACGGCATTACAAATTAACTCTAGTGGCTTTTGAGCTCTTACGTTATACTGGGTTCCAAGTAAACTCCATCTTTAATAACAATTTTAATTTTTAATTTTAATTAAATAATTAATTTTATAATTTATGATTATTTTATAAAAATAATCATCAATGTATTTTACAAAAATTTATACAGTAGTAGTAATAATCCTCATTACGCCTTCAGTCCCCTGTAATTCTCATTACGCCTTCCGCACTCTCTATTTTTCTCACAATTTGTATAATTATTTATGATTTTTTTGCTCATTCTATCTCTTATAGTAATAAATTTTTTTTTTTTTAATTTAACTTCATTTATAATTTTATAATCTTTATTTTAATATTATTATTTATTTTAATTATACTGCTTAAACAAATATTGTAACAGTAATACTATTTCTTTTATATTTAATTCAATTTCATTATAATTATTATTTTTATTATTTTTATTTTTCAGCGAATTAAACGTGACTTAAGATTTATATGTTCTTTTAATGAAAGCCACATGATCATGCTTCTTCATCTAATATATTAGTGTTAGTGGTAAAAATATATTTGATATTTTAATAAGGTTCGAATATCTGTAATAAAAAGAATGAAACTTCAAATATATATGTGACAATTTCCCTCTAATAGAGATAAGGTTTAACATAATATTGTTTTTATTACAACATGTACTTGCATTTTGGGAGGAAAAAAGAAGCTTAGGGCGGGAAACCAAAATTCCTGGCGGGAATCCTTTTATATTGAGAGCAGTATATATTCCTTTACAGCTTTATTTTTTAATTTATTTTTCTATATCGCTCAAGCTCTTGGGGTTAGGGTTTATGAAGATGTCCTCCGGAAGTCAATTCGATCCTAACTCAGCCTTCTCCGGCGGTGGCTTTATGTCGACGCAGTCGATTCAGCCTAACGACTCTTCTCCATCTCCGGCAAAGGCAAGTCGTTTTTTAATGTTTTCGAATTGTTTATCTGAAAATCTCATGTTTTTTATTCTGATAATATGTAGCATAGAAAATTATGTAGAAAAAGAAATGCAATAGGAGTGTTTTGTAGCAGTCTTACATTTCGCATGTTAGTTGGCATTTACTTTTATTTGTTTTCTTATATTTTCAGAAACAAGAGCAATAATATGAATAAGATTTGTTACTCTTTGCTGTAGTAGTTGGGCTTTTAGTTGATTCGAGTGTTAAGACATAAGTTCAAGTCATGTTGATGAGAAGATTACGTGAAGAGTGAACTGAGTGTACTTTTTCCATTATTCATCATTACTATTTCATCATCGATGCAGAGTCGGGAAAATCAAGGGTTGATTCCCCTGACAGTGAAGCAGATAAGTGAAGCCTATCATTCTGGCGAAGAAAAATCAAATTTCTTGGTCAACGGCAAGGATGTTACCAATGTATGGTCCTTTGCACGATTTCTATTTGTTTGTTTCATTTCTCTTATGCATTCAGGAAATGCGGGAGAAATATGAGATAAATACATTACAGGAAATTTTGTTTTAGGGATTCTCTGTCAGTCATTCTTTTGTCTGTGCTGTACTATATTGTTGATGTAGGTCACTTTGGTTGGAATAGTGTTCAACAAAGAAGAAAGAAACATTGATGTTAACTTCACACTTGATGATGGAACAGGACGAATGCCTTGTAGAAGATGGTAATTTTCATGTCTTGTACATACACCTTATACCAAACAAGAAAATATTGCCACTAAATTTACACACTTTCATTTGTTAGAGTTCAAAACTATCAAAATATTTATTGTCAAAGCTAAACAAGTAATTGCATTTCCAAAAAAATAATAATTAAAAGTAAATTCAATAATTATAGGCTAAATTCCTTGGCCCCTAACTTAAAATTTGGTTCAATAGGTTCTCAAACTTACAAAAATTAATGTTTTATTCATAACTTTTCAAAAGGTTACACTTTAAATTCTATTTTAGCTAATAGAATGTAATCATGTAACTAATCCTATCCATGTAGTATAAGCTATTCACTTGAATTGTACGTCTTCTTGAATTTAACATATCCATATAGGTATAACTTATGAGAAATTATTGATTGGTCTTGACCAAGTTGATATGGTGGTTTAAGGGTAATCAACATAGGAAAAAGAGTGAAGAGAGAGGTATAAAGATAGATATTTGCTCTCTCCTTTGTTTCTCTATTCATTTTCTCTCTTTTATGTTGATTGGCTTGGACTACCACGTAAACTTGATCTAGAATGAACCAATAATCATTGGTAAATTATCCTACATGAACGGAGATTGGTTAAATAGGATCTAAGTGTAACTTTTTAAAAAGCTCGGCGGAAAAACCATAAACTTATGTAAGTTTGAAACCCAAGTTAACCAAGTTGTAAGGTAGGGGACCTTAAGAGTTTAGCCTATTATGTATGCAATCATTATATAGACATGATTACAAACATCTTGTAAGTGGATATGTTTGTCCTGTATATGAAATAGGTTAATAAATAGATTCTAATTTCATTGTCTTGTACAGGACATTTCAATATTTTCTTATTCTCTTTCATATTAGTAAGATAATGTAAAATTACTGTGCAATATGACAGGGTGAATGAGACTTTTGATAAAATGGAAATGGATGAAATAAAGTAAGTCCAATATCTCGTATTAAGTGATTGTTTGAGCTTTCCAAAGGATTATGTTCAAATTATACAATTCTTATGATATATTTGAAATTATTTTGCAATAGGAATGAAATGTATGTTCGTGTTATTGGGTCCTTGAAAGTCTTTCAAGGAATTCGCCAACTAAATGCCTTTACTGTTAGGTATGGGCTTATATTTTTGTTTCATTTTTGATCATTGAGCTTGTTGTGTGGATTTCTTCAAACTTTAAAGTTTGTTCAATATTTTTGAGTGGTTATATGGGCTTCTTTGTTTTGTGTTAAAAATGCCATTGTTCAGTTGAGAACTGGTTAACTATCTGTTTAGTAGAGCTGGCATATTATTTTTCAATGTGTTGAGAGACATAGCTGAAGTAGATAAGTTTAAACTATAATAGACATGTTGACACAACCACCTTTATTTTTAGGAAATTCTACATTACATATGAGATTCTTATGTACATGCAACCACAGTGGTCACTGTGTGTAGTGGCCTGTAGGCTGTTGGTAATTTAGCACAATCTTTGAAAGCTTCAATGATTGAGAACTCGAGATTATTTGAAGTTAGTTTAGTGGTTAAAAGAATGTGAATGTAAATTACATGGATGTAAAATAGAATGGCCCTTATTTTTGTAGCTTGCATGTATAGCAGTTTTGATCTTAGATCTTTGTGCTTGCATGAATCGTTAAATACGGATTGAATGTATGTAATTAAGTTTACGTTCACTTGTGAAACAATCAGCCACAGATATGAGGTCTAAAATTCACATAAGCATCTGCAAATCTCAGGGAATGTTTAGAGCCAGATAATGAAAATGTTATCATTATGATCTGAAAAGCTAACTTATATAGTTTTAAAGTTTGTATTGCTCAGGTGAAGATACCAATAAAGCATTTGTTAGTGAAAATAATTTGAAAAATGATTCTACTAACTGTATTTATCCATGTCTGATGTAGTCTGTACTCATTTCAATCAGCCTGTAATTTTATTTAGAATTTCAATATAAGTCATATTATGGATTCTTGATAATTTGTGTAATTGAATTATGGCAAGATTTCTCTTATCTTTTGGAAACTGATAAAAATAATAGAATTTTTTTTTTCCTCCTTGTGTTGTAATTTTGTACTGTTGCTTGCAAGTTACCTTTTCTTCATGCAAGAATTTTGTGATTAAATGAACACAAATGAAAATGAATGCTTTGTACATTTTCTGTTTTGCTGTTCTTTTACATTAAATGTAATAACTAAAAATATATTTCCTTTTTTTTGAATTTCAGGCCAGTGACAAACTTTGATGAAGTTGCCTTTCACTTTATTGATTGCATCCATACCTACTTGCAGAAACCCATGTCCCAGGTACCGATAATATGAATTCAATGTGTCTTATCTTAGGCAAATATGCTTAATATGTAATACATTAGCATCTATTTTGTTAATGGAGCCAAAGCAAACCTATTTACTCATTTGTCATTCATGCTGGTTAAAGCAGCCTGGAAGTGCTGCAGCTCAACATCAGTCTGCAGGTGCGTATCTGAGCACTCCTGTGAAGAGCGGACCAAGTGGAAATCAAAGTTCCCTTTCTAGTCAAGTATGGATAGTAACTGTAAAGAGTTTACTTTCATGGTGTACCTGTTTACATTCATATTTGACAATTGATTGAGATTTGATGGTATTTTTCGTAGTTCTCTGATCAGTATAGTGATGATGGGCTAACAGGCTGTAATAAGTTGCTCCTTGACTATCTTAGGCAGCCTACGAACATGTGAGTCTTATACTAAACTTTATATGTTATTAGTTAAAAACACGCATGTTGTACGTGAATTGTTTTACTTATTTTAATTTTTCTCTTTTGTTAAATTCTACAATATATGTGAAATAAATTTTTTATGTTTTTAAATTAATTATAAAAGTAAAATAATATTTAGAGTTCTTATTGGAGATGGTAATTATCATATTATTATAGTTTTTATTAGATATAATACTTATTTTATTATCATGTTTTAGAGTATAATAAATTCTAAAAGTGCAATCAATGTCAATAGTTTAAAAAATATTTTAAAATATAGAGATAATTTTGTTCAAAAATAATAATAAGTGTAATTTAAATTTTATATATAATATAGATCATCTTATTATAAGTTGTGGATTACTGTAGAAATTCTGTTTCTTATAAATAAATAAAAGAGGTCTCGAATGGGGGGAAAAACCACCTATTTCTATGTAATACTCAATTTGAATGTCAGTAAAATGAAGCATAATGATAATTAATTTAGGTCCGGTCACATAATTTTCTCATGGTAAAATACACCCATATGCTGGTACCTCACATGTTATTTAACCAAATTCATTAAATCTTGGAAGAGCATTTCTATTCATTTTAAGTTGAGATAGATTATCAGCTTAGATAGCAAAAGATAATTGAATGATAAAAGTGGGTCTATTTGTTTTATCTCATCATATTTTGTCATTTAAGTTGATAACTCACATTAAATTGAGATGAAATTACTTTTCCTTTTTGGACATTGCATTTTATTATTCTCGTTGAATATGCATTAGTTTACGTATCACGATGCAATTGACTTTTGTTAGTAAATGATCTCACAATTATTTCAAAATTTCACGTTCTTAACTAAATTGGATCCAATTCTAACACTTAATGCATATAATATTACTCTCAATTCTTAGTTTCTTACCAAGTAGAACTGTTTCTCAACTTATTTGAACCATTTTCTTATTGCAGGGAGAATGTAACTGGAATACATAGTGATGAGCTCTCTAAACAGCTAAGAATTCCCATGGACAAGATCATGTACTCTTTTTCTTTTTCCTCTCCTTTTTTGGGCGTATGCTTCATTTCATAATGAATCTAACATATCTAATTTATTTACTCATTTTCATTTTCTAGGGAATCTATCAAATATCTTGAAAGTGAGGGTGTAATATATCCCACCATTGACGACTTTCACTTCAAAGCAGTTTGAGATTGGTAATTCGTATGTAAAGCATTAAGCTAGACACCGTTATGAATGCTGTTAATGTAAATCTTGTATTGTTTCTATTGCTATTACATTTAAACAGTAGCAAGCAAATGAATGTTGTCCACTTGCCTTTACCAGCTAGGGTTTGTTATGTAAAAGGTATTGCGTAGTTAATATTTATTAATTGAGTAACCATCCCACTTGTGGAACAATATGAACAGTGAGGTTAAAGAAGGTTCAAAAGTTTCAAAATCTTGAAACTTATAACCCTTTTTGTATATTTTAGTTTCTAAATTTTATTAAGATGAGATATTAGTCCTTAAAACTTGGATTAATGTGTACATTTTTTTTAAGTAAAATTTTAGTATGTTAGTTTAAAGTTTAGGTATTAAAATGTTACAAAAACACAAATTTAGAGATCTCGATGTCATCCCACTCCAAAGAAGGGTTTAAAGTTTCTAGTTTTCTTGAAGACTGTTGCACTTTATGTAAATACAAATTAAAGATTTAGATCTACAATAGCTGCAGGATATAGGGTTATAAGTTTATTTATTCTGTGATTATTAGGGTGAGTTGATTTAATCTTGTAATTTGAAGCTTGGGTCATAAGAAAATAATTTTCCAAAAATAATTAGATTAGTTTTGTTTTGTTAAATGAATATGTAGATACATATGTTTTTAATCTTGTGATTTAAAGTTTGGGTCATTAGATAATAATTTTCAAAAAATAATTAGATTTTTTCATTAAATGAATATGTAGATACATATGTTATTTTTTAGAGGTACAGTATAAAATATTTATGTTGGTTTAATGAAAAAATTTGATATTTTTTAGTTTTCTTAAAAAATTGTTATTTGAAAATCGAATAAATTATTAGACTAAACAAAAGTTTTGGTAACGTTACTCAGCAAATTAATCAGAAACTCGAGAATTAATTACCTGAAATGATATATATATGGTAAAGATTGATTTTTTGTCTAAAATAGCAAAACGACTGTGTTTTGACAATATGCAAATAACATTTTTAACCCCCAAATCCATCACCACTTGCAACGAACTGTTCTCCCTGAGAGCCAAGTGGAAGAAGAAGCGTATGAGGAGATGGAAGAGGAAGCGCCGAAAGATGAGATAGAGATCTAAGTGATTGCATTCATCGTAGCTGTGGTTGCTGATGATCTATTAGTTTCGTGTCGCTGTTTCTGGTTTTGTGTCTAGACGTTTCTTAGGCTGTTTAAGGAACAATTTGGTGCAATATCATAGTATTATCTTTTTTATATTTTAAAACTTTAATCAGAATATCGGTTGGTTTCAGTAATCAGTACTACTTTTTGGTGAATCTATTAGATCTTCAATTATTAAAAAAAAAAAAGAACAGTTTATGAAACTTATACATTCACATTTTGTATGTACAAGTTACATACACATTTATTTTGTATGTAACCTGTACATTCACATTTTATGAAGCTTTTTGTTGTTTGATATATGTAGGAAATAGTGGAGTAGGTGAAGAATTGAAGATGAAGATGAAGATGAAGATGAAGTCATGTGAATGTACAGGTTACATACAAATTTATTTTATATGTAACCTGTACATTCACTTGAACCCACTTGAAGAAGAAGAAGAAAAGCAGCTTATGTACATTCACATTTTGTATGTACAGGTTACCTGTACATTCACATTTTGTATGTACAGGTTACCTGTACATTCACATTTTGTATGTACAGGTTACCTGTACATACGAACTGTTTTTCCTGCAAAATGTGAATGTACAGGTTACATACAAATTTATTTTGTATGTAATCTATACATTCACATGAAATGCATTGTATTGTTTGTATGTTATTATTGTTTGAACAGCTTACAAAATGTGAATGTACAGGGTACATACAAAATGTGAATGTACAGGGTACATACAAATTTATATGTACATGTTACATACAAATTTGTATGTACAGGTTACATACAAATTTACATACAAAATAAATTTGTATGTACAGGTTACATACAAAATAAATTTGTATGTAACCTGTACATTCACATGACCTGTACATACAAAATGTGAATGTACAGGTTACATACAAAATAAATATGTATGTAACCTGTACATACAAAAACACGAAAATGGCGTGGTTTTTACGAATACGCAGATAACTGGATATTTTTGTAAAAATCATATATATTATATAAATGAAACGGTGAGTTTAAGTCTAAAAAGTGCTATTTAGGTATAAAAAGTTTTTTACTTTAAATCTTTGCTATTTTAGTAATTCACTGGAAACTCGAGTCTATAGGTGTGGAACATTAGTGGTGGTATTCTTTACGATGGATGTAAATAGTAATTTTTTCTTGATAGGGAAATTTTTTAATGGGAATTATTTATTCGGAGAATAGGAAAGGGACAATAAAAGAAATGAGAAATAAATAACGAGGTTTATATTTTATAATATATAGTGAGATAGGGATAGGATTGCATCCTTTGCTTAATTTATCGAAATTATAAACTTCATTGTATATAACGAATATATAAATTTATTTACATTTTTTAATTTTTTAAATAAATTTAGTAAAATAAAACTTCAACTAATATATTATAAAACTAATATATTATGTATTTTATTTTTTTAAACACCAATAATTGTTTTATGAAAATTATATAAACTTTACTTAAAATTTTAAAAAATTAAAATTATATAATTATTTTATTACTTTAAATTAGTTTGTAATAAAATTCTATCAATGTTATTTAGTACAAAAAAATTATATATTTATTGTTATATATTTTTATTTTTTTGTCGTATAATATTATTTGTTGGTTCAAAATTTCATTTTTTTTCGTATCATAAAATATGTATTATTGAATAGTTTTTTTTTTTTTTATAAATTTTCTTTTATATAAAAGTAAAAAATTATTAAGAAATTAAAACTTGAATTCATGCTTTCCAATTGGAGTCCCTATTTTTCATTGGGTAATGTCAACACAACTATGTTTATTGGTGTTGCAAAAAAAAAAAAAAAAAAATTATTAAGATTAAAAGTAAAATTTTATGTATGAATAAGAGTATTATGCATTTAAATTAATTTTTCTTCCTCGATACAATTTTCACCATTTCATTTTGGATGCATATAATTCATTATAATATAGAATGTGATAAATATTTTTTTTTAAAGTTAATTTGCTTTTATATATGTCATTACTCTCAAGTCAAACTATGAAAAGGATATATGAGAAAAATACTCCAATTGTAATTTAGTGCATCTATCAGTTTATTATAATAATATAGTTAGTCTATTTTTAATAAATTATTTCACAATTAATTAATATTTCAAATTCATAATTTAACATTTAAAGTTAACATGTTGATTCATGTTAATTAACATGAAAAAGAGAATCTGGAGAAAAAGAAAAACATACACATTTTATTTCTTGGTCAATAAATATTTTATCTAATTAAGACTATTATCACACATTTAGATCATCAAAATTTGGTTCAAAAGTGCAAACTACAAGAATATTTAAGATCATATTCAGACTCAACATTGGAACATGAGTCTCAAACCTCGAACCCTCGTCCCACTGTTTAGATCATGATCTTGCATATAGTACCGAATCAAGGTATTCTATTTTAATTGATATAAATTAACATCTTAAGATTATTAAATAAGTTTGACTTAAATCTATATAATTAATAATAATTTTTTATTATAATTTAATAAATATATTAATTATATATTATAAATAATTTTATAATTATTTAATTATTTTATGTTATTAATTTTATATATAATTAATAATTAATATATTATTTGTTGTAAATATTATTATATAATAAAAAATTATATATGTTTTTTAATTAATATTGATTTATTAATTTAAATTAATAATAATTTAATATTATAAATTTTAATAGTAAAAAAATGAAAAACTGGAGGCCATGTGTAACTTTTTATATTCTCTTATTTCTATGACATACATACCAATGATGAAGAGCAGATCCCATTTGAGCACGTGGCAAGGTAGGCCTGGTCTGTAATTATAAATTGTCGCCATCAGCTTCACGTGAAGACCCATCGGTGTCCATATGTGACTTATGTGTCTTCCTTCCTCTTTGCTTGGGTCCTACTTGTATGTCTAGGGGACCTTATTCTGAAAATTTCAATCATCCAATCACCACACAATCAAGTGTAGTACTTGGTTTTATATTATTATTGGGACAAGCGATTCTTTGTCTGACACGCTCAATCTGTTTCTCATTTTTGATAGGGTAATAGGTTTTGTCTTTGTTTCTTACCTTTTAAATAGTTGATATAACGTTGTAAATATGAATAAAAAAATAATTATATAACTTTTTATTAATAAAAATTAATTAAATTATATTATGTAGATTAATATAATTATTAAAATATGATAAAATTTATTTTTATATTTTTTATAATTAAATAAGACATATTAATCATTAAATTGCAACTTATGATATGTGATATTTAATCTCGTTATCTGCTAATTTGTCTTCATTCACTTGGCAATGATTTGTGATTGTAAAAGTGCCAGCCAAACAATTTCTTTCGAAAATCTCGGCAGTTTCAATCTCTATATTGACCTAAGCAAATCATCTAGTAATTATGCAAGGTTTTTAATTTTATTGAACAGCTAAATTTAAAATTTAAAACTTGTGTTCGAATGTTTAGCATAAACATGATTATCTTATTTTTTGTGATAAGTATATAACTTTTTTAAAGTGAGGGTTTATCTATAGTCAATAAATTGTAGTGATGTGGATGTGTTGCAGTAGTCATATATTATAAATTTGATAAGAGTTTTTTTGAAAACAAAAAATAAAAATTTCTCCACATTACAATATTTTATGTTTTTGTAAAGCTTTTTTTTTTTTTTTTTTCTTTTCATTTTTTACTCAAATTTTGAGTAGAAGTGTACTTAAACTATAGGGAAACAAATAGCTGCCCAATATATTTAAGATTTCAAGCATGTATGGTATGCAATTGTGGAAGAGAGATGAGTTTAATTCTTAACTAACAATTTGAAAGAGTAAGACCGTAAGTATATATTACTACACACACACATATATATATTAAAATATATTGATATAACACAATTTATACGACTTTAATCCTAAATTTTTACATGTTTAATTGGGTTTCATGTCATTAACGATAGATCATTGGCTATTTTTATTAAAATAAATTGCAACTCTAAAAAAAAAGTATAGGGTTCAATTTCTCTTTGTTTAGAACAGATACTTTGGTGTGTTACTGTTAGCAAACATGTGTATAAAAAGGTCCACTTTTTTTAATTTTTTTCGCTCACATATTTGCTATATATTGATGGCACATAAGTAAATACTAAAACTAATACAAGAGAATTTGACTGTTTAGAACATTAATTTTAATAATAACTAATGCATATTCCATAACAAAAGGATAACCCTTTTTTTTTGTTACATAATAACAAAACAGGCTGTTGAAATGATACGAATTACAATGAAATTAGTCATATGCTCTTATAAATTATAAAATACAAGAACCCGATCTCATGTATAGGAGTAAAAGGAAAATTATATAAATCATACTAAACCAAGAAACCAATACAGAAACAGTTCAATGATCAAACCACACACCTAATTAATTAATATTTAAAAAGATCAATATTACACCTTATCAAACTAAACCAACAAGTACAATATGATATAAAAAACCAATGATGAGATTGCCAAAATAAAACTAACACAAAGCGCATGAGAAAATCTCACATATCTCGGACATGGAAGATATTAGGGTTCTTAATGACAATATCATACATGTAAACAGAATTGAACTTAGAGAAGTCTTTTGGAAGAGAGATTAGGTCAATAGATGATCGTTTGTGATATTGAAGGAGATCAGGGTCACCTCCATAGTACCTTTCCCACCCTAAACCTGTCAATATTTGCTCAAGAAAAGAGTAGGAAGATACTACCTGACCACTAGGCAAGTGAACCAAAACTTTACTTCTTCTGGAGCTACTACTAGTCCCCTGTCTTCCATCTGAGGAATTCTCAGCTTGTGGGTTTTCCACTAGCCTAATAACACCATTCTTGAAAGTCCAAACCCCTGACATTAATTTTTTTGGAAGATAAGTAAATTTTTTTTGGTTAGTACAATTGGGTTTTTTTTGATTTTGGTTTGTTGGTTTGTTTCAGATTTTGTTGTTGTTTGATATATGAAGAGATAGAAGCTAATGAAGGTTGGTTTCTAGGGAAAGGGTTGGAGAGGTATTTATATATACATGTCAAGGGATGAAAGGAACAAAAAAAAAAAAAAAAAAAAAAAAAAAGAAGTGAAAAATACTGTAAGCGTTGAAGAGAGAGTGGGGGAGAGAGTAGAGTATAGAATCTAGATATTGTGGGTCCAAGTGGGTTTCAATAAGATGGTTTATGGATGCTTAGAGGAAAGATTTTAGGGCACAAAGTGCCCTCTTTAATTGCTTGGATGGGAATCTTGATTGTTGGAGCTAGCTGTACATAATGTATATTTATTCATGTATAAAATTTACATAAATTGAATATGTATACATATATACCTTATATAAAAGTTAATATGTTATTTATAGTTATTTTTTTTTTGAAAATAATTCTTTAAAAAAAAAAATGAAAATATCTCTCCCTCCTCTCTTTAAACCTAACTAGGGTTTTTGGTTGTTTCCCTTTGGTTGGCCGACTGCAGGTTGTTTGGCTGTCGATCGGTTCTCTTTCTTCCTTCCTTTCTCGGTAAGCTTTCATTATTATTATTATTATTCAGTTTTTTTTTTTCAAAGGTGCTATGGTCTCTGATTTTCGGTAAGTTTCTAGTTTTTTCTGGATAGGCGATCGTTTGTTCAGATTTTTGTTACCTGTTTGTTTGGCATCGTTTTACCTACTCTTTGGTCATTTTTTCCACCGGGGTTTTGGAAAGCTCTCGACTCTTGCTTCATGTACTCCATTTTTCATCAAATCCTTATCGGGAAATATCAATTCCCTAATTTGTAGTCGATTTAATAATGTATAATATATACGTGCTATTTTAAATTTTAAATATATTTTTATAATTAATAAATAAAGAACAAGTTCATAAAAGTGGAAATAAATGAAAGATGAAAGTTCGTATAAAAAATACCCACTTACATCACGAGATTTCCACGTGAAGACAATGTGAGGGAGTGTAGAGAGATATTTGATGTGAGGTTGTCATAAGATTGCTGGTGGGTTTGAGACTAAAAGGGTCCATTTGGGTTTTTTTTTTTTTTTTTTGCTTTGTTCGATATTCATCATTAGGATCAATTCATATTCAAACCTTCTTTGAAAGAAAAGAAAAAAAAATCATTTTGGCTTGCCTATTACACTTAGTTATAAAAAACAAAATATTAGTTTTAAAAACAAATCTAATTATTTGGCCATGTAACAGTTTAAAAAAAAAATATGAACTAAAAAACGAAAAACTAAAAACATCTCTATCTTTGTTTTCAATGTTTTTGAAAACAACTAAAAACACTGAAAACAACGTTATCGTTGGTGTTGATTATCGTAGTAAGATGGGAAGCTGATAAAAGGGTCTATATATATATATATATATAACTAATAATTAATGTTTATAAATTAACTCACTCACCGATTCATAATTTTTTATTTATTAAATTCAAAATGCTTTTTATTAATATAATATATAACAATTTACGAGTCATAATTTATTTAGCCTCTTTAATAATTGATCTCATAATTATAAAAAATTGTTCATATCACTGTCATACCATCTAATATCATCCACATATTACAAATCTAGCGGTTCGTTGTGTTGTAATGAAATCCAAGTAATACCAAACAACTTATACATCTATGTGATATTGATATTGCAGTGGTAATAAGGAAAAATAACCCTAGAATTACTCTAGAATTACTTATCATGCCACGCATTTAATTTTACATTCACATTTATACATCACTTACACATACAAGTTGATATATACAGCTACTTTTATTAAATAATTTTTTAGAAATAACATGTTTAAATTTACTACTCAAAAAATAATTTTATTTAACAAATGAACGGTATGAACTTCATTCAAACATATTAAAAGTTTAATATTCGAATCTCAATTACGAGTGTATGAGTTTGTGTTGTATTAAAAAATGATTTTATTTAAATTAATTTTTGTAAGAAGCAAATTTCAAAATATTTACAATAAATTTTAATTATGGGCACTAAAAATTTTAGTGGTCTTAATTCTAATACATTTGGAACTCAAATAATACAAATCATAATTTTAATAAAAAGACTATAATTAATAATTAATTGACTACATTTATAAATAAATATAGATTTAGTAATTGTGGGTTTGCTACAGTTCTTAATCGGTGAATTTTAATTGGCCTGTAACTCATATAATGACAAATGACAATCTTATTTTAATTATAATATCTAAATTATTGTAGTTATAAATATTAAATTTAATATTAGAATGTATACAATGAAAACATTTTTTTTTTAATAATTTGGCCGAACAACAATACAATTATGTTTTTTGTTTTTAAAAATAATTTTTTAAAATATTGAACAAACATTTTATTATTTTTATAAATTATAGAAAGTGATTTTTAAGTTATAATTTGTAAACAATTCTTAAAAACAATTTTTAAGTTAATTGGTCAAACATGTCGTTAAAGTTTGGTGTTTTTGTAATATCTCAACGTGATGTCTTGTTCATGCATTATTTATTCTTTATCGACATTTTGGATCGTAAATCACATATTTTTTAAAGTCATTTTTTTTAAATAACTATATTATTCACGTATTAATCATGATTTAATTTGAAACTCAAAAGGCCAAACCTCACAACTCTCACAATTACACATGTCACTTGGCTACACATGTTGGAGCTTGATCATAGATTTTTTAAAGTTTTGGATAGAAAATATCTTAAAATCAATGAGAAGAATTATGAGTAATTGGTAATTTTGTTGACAAACATATATTATGTAACTGATTAGTTTTTAGGACTTGATGAACTCTTATTTTCATGTTCATGTGTCATTCAAGTTGTATCGAGTTGAAGAAGTACAAGAGCCCCCAATTTTCATGTAAAATTTATCCTTGGTACATGTATGTTTAGTATGTGCTAATCGATGAAACTTAAAACTAATTTACACAGGAGTTTTTGGATGGAACAAATTCACCCGTTGAAATTTTTATATCCCAATCAAGTAATACTATGTTAACGAATTTTATAAAATTATAACAAACTCATCTTTTTATTTTAATATTTTTTATATTATTTATCTTCTTAAATAACTCATATATATAGTACCACATAATTGGTGGTACATATAGTGAGACACAGAAAATAAGACCGAAGAATTTATCTATTTTTAGATGAGAAATACTAATATCACATAATTTGTACTTATTTTTATACTCAAACTATTCATATTGTGACACTCGGTAGAATTATTTTAAAAAATTGAGAAGTGATAAGAAGTGATTTATTTATCTAGAAAATTTTGTCAAGATATTATTGATTTTTTTTTAAAAAATTGTGCAAATTTACGTGTTCTTAACATTACTTATTTGTACATTATTTGATTATTCTCAAAGGTCTTTGATAGATTGAAGTTTTATCGAGCAAGATGGAAACATTTTGTGATCATCAAGGTTTCGAACACATCTTTCTCCTCTCCTCTCCTCTAACTCCCAATAAATCGAAGACATGCACTTTGTGATCGTCAAGAAATGGCTCGGACTATAATAAATAAAAACAAATTTTCAAAATGTTCTTCGGTAAAACCATTATTACTGCATGCTATGTGGTTAAAAAAGTTATTATTAGCACCTAATTAGCAATATACCTCTATGAGACTATGAGCTTTAAAAAATTAAAAATCCCCAACATTAAATATTTTGAGTTCATAATTTGGATGTTAATGTTCAATTTTATCCAAAAATATAACTTGGGAAATTTTGAATCGAAAACCAATGTCGGAATTTTTTTTTGTTAATTCAAGTAACAAGTAATGTTGCAAGAAATTATTTTCGTGAAAATAATATTTATAACACCTTTAAATTTTTTTAACTATTAAAATAATATTATGTCTAGCAATTCAGCTCAAATATTTTTAATGAAAAGAAATTTTTTATCACAAACAATTTATATTGAATGCTTGCTAGTTAAATATCATTCAACTTGAACTCCAGTCAATTAGACATGTTCGAGCTTCGTTCAATTATACATGTTGAATGTAATTGTGTGTTATTTTTTATGTTATAAATTTTAAGAGTATTATTTAAAGAAATTTTTTTTAACTATTTTTTATAAATATTAAAGAGACAGGTAGAGAATGAAATATAAAAGTATTAAAAGATGTTGAGATATCAACTCTCTTAATAGCAAAAGCTTAAGCTATTGGGTGGAGGGTCTACTATGTTTTTATACATTTATCACTTCCCATGAGCTTTTAAAAGAGTTAATTTCCTAAACACTTCTAATATGATATCAAAGTTGGAGATTTTGTGTTCAAAAACTAGTAAATAAATGTATAAGAGTATAATCGGTCATTCTCCCAAAAGTTTAATTTTTTAGAAGAGTTAATTTTTTAATAACTTTTAACATAATATCAAAGTTAAAATTTTTTATATTTAAGATCCAGTAATTCTAGATGTTGATGGTAGATAGAGCCAAAGAGTACTAACACATCAAAATCTTGAGGGCCTCAGAATCCAAGTAAAACTAGGCCAGAAAGGCTGTGATCATGAAAGCTGCCTAATTTATGTAGTTGGTACTTAATACCCAAAATTCAATTTTTTTCATTAATTAATATTATTTATTCAACTCTGATGCCAATGATTGAATTAGTCATTTCCAGTGTATAGTTGTTTGGATCTTCGATGACAAACCCAGCTCATCGTGGTTTACATTTTGTTCAACTATAGTACTCAAATTTCATGCATTCTGTTTGTCTAAATAAACTATATACAATATATATGATATTGAAGATCAGGACTAAGAATGTAATTAACCTAATATATTTTTGTTTCATTTTCCCTACAAAAATGGGTTTGGTGAAGCGCAACGACGTCCCTGCAACTTTATCAACATCAGTCTTTTAAATCTCCTTTTCTTGTAAGGAACAAACTACGAAAAGGTAGTTTTCCACTAGAATACATGTCTCATTGTCTTGTCTTTCTCACCCCAAATAACAAGAAAAAATTGCTAGAAATTCTAACTTATTTTTTAATAATTACCTTACTTACACACAAGTTACTAGAATTCAAATTAAGACATTCTACATGTTCTAATAAATTATATACCGTTGAGTCATAAATTCGTTAGTTTAAAATTTAAGATTTTTATAATTAAATAAGAAATATCGACCTAACTTAAGAAAACTAGCCAATCTTTACTTTTTGGATAAAGAAACAAGACATAAAGTTGAAATTTAACGTGGGATCACAGAAATCCTTAGTTGAAACCAGTGATGATGAGAATTTTAACTATATATATATATTCCTTGAACTTGTGTGGAGAAGAATCATTTTCATATACCAATTAACAATCTTAGTTATGATCAACGAATATTCTAATTCGTATTATTATTATTATTATTATTATTATTATAAATCATTAAAATCCCCAAACAACCCCACACACACACACTATATTAATGCTTTCAGCATAACTAAGATTTAATTATCATCTAAAATGTACTTTAGATTTGTTGCGCAGATGCCAAAATGTCATTTGTTATACTTCATATAATGATCCGATTTATCTTTGCAAACCTACAAGCTAACTTGGGTACAATACCAAATTATGATCTCTATACCATTCCCGATTCTCTTAATCGGCTATTAATTTGGGCACTATTTATAAAGTCTTGTTTGGCCAAATAAGTATTGTTTTTATACTTTAAAAATTTATTTTTAAAAAATAAATTAGGGTAATTGTTTCTTTTTTTAAACATCTACTACTCACAAATACGTAACTGGACTCGACTCTAAACCTTTTGAGTGATGTTTTTAGATATTATTTTATGAAACAATATGTTCTAAAAAAATTGAGAACAACTAATCATACTTGTTTTCAATGTTTTAGAAAAAGTTTTAAGACTAATTTAAGTTAGGCAGCCAAACAAATCTTAAATTTCTAGTTTTTATTAGGTAAACTTACCCTCTAGTATACATTGTACTAGACGGCTACATTGAATAAATGTAAGCAATTTAGCTAACAAAATGAAAAAATATATATATATTTATATATCAATATACGTCATAACTTAATTTATAGAATTTAAAAATTATCTAAAATTTAAAGTCAATGTGTTATTGCACATGAAAGGCGAAAACGTTTATATACAAATAATTAGATCAACTTATCAAATATGACCAATTCGTTGTTGTTTTGAGCCGATAATTGAATTAAATTGAATTGAAAGATTCTAAATATCCGTTAAGTCAAGATTAATTGATAGATTGCATTATCTATCACTAGTTACAATTCATTGGAACCTAGCAAAATTAAATAGTAGTTATATTTTGTACATAAGTCACTTTTTTATAATAAAAAAAAATTACCATTTTTTGTTATACATTTTTTCTATTTACTTAACTTAAAAAGTCGGAGAAGATTTTAATATACTTGAGTTCTCCTGATTTCACAATTTTTCCTGTGTTCTTATTATTCATATTTTTGAATTGATTTTAAATTTAAATTTGTACGTACTTGAATTTAATATTATAATATTATCAAATTGTATCAAGTTGAATTATTATTGTGATAATTGTGACTTCACTTCGATCAAATACTTATATGTTGATTGTTGATATAAAAATTAGAGTACATAAAACAAAAATCCCAAAAAAGGCATAAAAACATTATAGATGGAATTGATTCAAACCAATATTCTGATCACCTAAAGGATTAGATAGGATGAAAATAAGTGACTGGTTCAGATCAAATAAAAATTCTTCAATCTGATCAAGTAGTAAAATATAAGGATTCTTGTACTGTTACCATGGACACAAACATGGTTGAAAAAAAAATCCAGAAATGTCAGCAATTTACAACTCAAAATTTCGGTAAAATAATAGTATGGATATCGAAATTGGTAGAAATCAATTTAGTAAAAAATATCGATAATATTGGTAAAAATATCGTTATATCAATTTTAATACATATGTTATGTTATTTTTTGAAATGTTGTGAAAAATAGAGGTAATATCAGTTGAAATGTATGAATTAAAAAACGTCAAAAAAATCAAATCACTTTGCAGTAGAGTTCTTTATAAAATTAAATTATTGATATCTTGGTCATGGCCACAAATTAATGACATATATATATATCCGTCACTATGTGCTTAGTTTTTATTATTATTATTTATTCTCTCTCTCTCTTTCTAGAAAAGAACATGTTATTATTATTATTATTATTATTATTATTATTTTTTATTTCGCTTCGCTAATCCTTTCTTTGAGGGATATGTACCGCACAGAAATAGAAAATTAATAACATGTGAGCAATCATAAGTAAATACTTTTCGTATTTAATTGAACGTTGTGGTAGCTAGCATATATACTATACATTTATTTTATTTAGAAGAAAGCAATATTTTTAGTAGAATAATACTTAGCTTTTTATTTAGGCATTAGCTGGTTCAATAAGTACTAATCCATAATAAATTTTCAGATATCATAGTCTAATTTAGGAGTGTCTAAAAATCTGGTAGAATTAGTCTAAATAGTGATGTGAGTCAAATGGTTTGGTTTGTTTATATTTTTTTAAATCATTTTTCAAACAGTCTTGTTTGATTTTTAAATTTTTTTAATCATTTAAATCGAACCGAATTGTTATATATTTTATATAAAAAATATTAAAATTAAAAAATATTCTATTATTTATTGTTAAATATTAAATTTTACAATTTAAAATACTTTTTTTTTTTTTTAGTTTTAGTTCTTTATCATACAGTTTTCAGTTGTACGTAATTTATGATGATTTTATATTTTATAAATTTTATCAACTTAATATTAATTTATGTAAGATATTATATGATTTATATGTGTAACATATCTAAAGTAATTTGGTTAGATTTAAAGTTTTTTTTCTTATGTTAATTTTAAGTTTTAATATGATTTGGTTTAAGTCATATAAATTGTTCAATTTAGTTATTTTTTTGCTAAAAATTAGATTGAATTGGATCAGACTATAAACACTCATAATTTAATTAAGCGGTGGAATATGGTATAATTATATATTTTTAGAATGAAGAAGGCTATAAACCCTAAGTAGTATATAAAGAAAGATATAGCTAATTTTGTTTTAATAAGATTTGTTTTTTCAATGATGCTATATTCCCTTCAAAAAGAGCAAATAGGATTAATTGGAGTAAATGAGTATGAAGAATAAGTTCTCCTATTGTTAGTTAAAGATGATAATGAGTTAGACATCTTTATCAATTTAAAGTTCCAACAAAATAATTATTTAAGCAAAAGACCTTGTAGAACAAGCATCATACATTTGTATCAGTGACACTAATATTAATACCCTCATAACAAATCACATTTAGATAATTCCATTAAGGATCAAACCTTCAAGAAGTAAAGTTCTGCTACTTTTGTCAAGTTATAATAAAAATGTATAAAATGACATTTTTAACCTTTTGATTAAATACTTTAATGTCACTCATATTGAATAAATGTATTATTAATAAAACATAATTGTGATAATAATAATTTAAATTGTGAGATCACCTTTCAAAAATAATAATAAAAAAATGGAGGGTAGAAAATGCATAAGTTATACGCAATCCAAATATACATAAATATTTAATTGTTCATGTTTATTAAATTAGTTTGCTCAAATATTATCACAAACAAAACTTTTATAAAATGTAAAATGCAAAATTATTATCCAAATACTAATTTGAATAAACTACCCAAAAAAAAAAAAAAAAAGACATTTATATCTATTTAAAAAATTGTAAATATTTTTAACCAAAAATTCTACTGGTATTTGTTAATGATTTCATCGATATTTTTGAATTTTTTTTTCAAAAAAAATAAAACATTAACTGAATCAAAATTGACATCTCAATATTTCCACCAATATTTACTGATATTTTTGGAGAAAATAATTTATGCAGTTCTACCTTATTTTGATATTTAGACTTTGATTTATGAAATATCATGGCACTGTCAATATTGAATTTGATATTAAATTAAGAAGATAAAAAGTTAAAAGTAATTGTAGAATTATTTACTAATAAATAGTAAATTCTATTATGATACGTAGTTGTGGATGACTCAGATAAAACTCATTTTTCTTTGTAGTTGGTCTTCTTTGCAATTAGTGTACTGAATCTCAACTAGTGAAGCTTTTCTGTTAACACATAGACTGAAACAAAAAATTTCATTTCTTTTATTCGAGTTGTTCTTTTTTGGATTAGATACACTTATTTAATTTACATATTAAGTTAAGATAATCAGATTTCTTTATAGAAAAAATTATCGAGTTTGTTATCTTTTGTCCAATTAATTAAGTTTCCAATAAAAATAAATCCTAAATCCAAAACGGATCGTCAGGCATAATTTTGAAAATATTTATTTCATTTTAAATGTGCCAAATTCGATCCTTAATAAATTAGTATTAATTTTACTATATTCGAAATAACAACCTAACAAAACTAAATTAAATAAAAAAATATAACACAAGTATATTAATTAAATAAATAAATAGACTTTATTTGGAGAATGCTAGTTTAATGGTTTAGTTTTGATAAATATTAATATTAATTAATAAATTGGAAAATGTTGTTGGACAGCTCTTGATGATAACTTAACCTGTTAAGCAGGTTACAGGCCTGAACTTGAACTTTTTTGAAAAAATAACAAAATTAATACATATTAAAATTTGTAATAATAAAATTAGCATTTATTGTATTCAAACTTATATTTTCACAATTTAAAAAAATGATTAATATGTCATTTTTTTAACACTTATTCAATTAGAATTGATCAACGATAATTTAGACCCGTTCAATATTATTGGGAGTGCTAGTTTTATTACTATAAATTTTAGGGGTGTTATTTTTAATAAATTTTCAACTTTTTTTTATATGCATAGTGTAACCGAGCAACAAGCTTGTAAGGATGTAAATTCAGGCATTATAGGCTAGCCTATGTCCAAAATTTTGGATTTGAGCGAGACTCATACTTAGATATTGTGAGATCATATATATTTTTAAGGTCGAATTTGATTATATTTTTAAATTAAATGCAAGTCTAACTCTAAAATATTTTAGTCGATTCGAGCCTATTTTTTAATCTTTGAGTTAACTTAATCATTGCTTAAGTTTAAATGATGATGATAGAAATTATAAAATAATGATATATAATATCCAAATGTACATATATTTTATAAAATTTAAACTTAATTCGCACAAATAAAATTTGGGCTAGGCTCGTAGTATAAATGTTTGGCCCTAAAGTAGGCCTTAAATAACACGAGAAAGGCTCATAGTATATATATTTGGCTCTAAGGTCGACTCTAAAATTATTCGTATGGAGCCGAGCCAAAATTATTGAAACTTAATTGTGCTTCGAGCCAGGTCGAATCAGACCAAGTTATTTGAACTTTAATATAATCGTGCTAAATTTGCATCACTACATAGGTGTCACACTGCTACTAATATGCTTATACTTCTTTTGACTTTTTAGTACCTAAATGATTTAATTATTTACCTAGTTTTATTTTTATTTTTTTTAATAAAAAATATATATTTATTTATGTTATAATAAAAACGAATACATATTTTTTTATGAGATGTTAAAAATAAAAATTTATATGTAAAGAAAAGTTATGATGCTTATGCCATATAATTATTATTATTATTTTTTTTTATCGATGTTGGAATTTGCAGCCCCCTCAAATCGACAACTCATCAACAGTTCGCGCCTATTCTTGGAACCAAAAAATATTAATCATTGGAGTAAGTCTAACTATTTGTTATGAAAGTGAACTCCAGATTTTACAATTATTAAACAATTCAAGCAAACATTCAAATGAAGATATTTCAACAAACTCACCATCATATTTTAGAAATAAACATCCATAATAATGAAAATATAAAGCTAAGAGTAATAAAAAAATAATACACTAAATTTATAATGATTCAATTCTACCAATGTGGTAAATTTATTCTACTTCTTCATCCCTCCAATGGAAATAAGTTATACTAACTTCAACTTTAAAAATTACAATTACAAAGTAGAATACTTTAAGAGAAATATGAAAAGCACTCAAAATCTTCCACACCAACAATGGTAAAAATCCTTTTCTTCTCCTTCTTCGTCTCTTTTCTAGCTTTTCTCTCTAGCACACAATAAGCTCTCATAGAATATGACCTAGCACACTTAAAGTATGCTTATATAGCCATTTGTAACATTTATAATAATGTTTAAACTATTTCAAGCCTCTTAGTCCAAGACTCATGCCCTTAGATGTCATTTTGAAACAGGTTGTAAGAACTAAAAATGGTACACCATTTTTCAGCAAAAATAAACCGTTTCTATTCAGAGAGGTTGCATTTTATAAGCGATAGAACGATTATAAGCACAGCTAGACCGTTTCCACACAGATACCATTTTCTTGGTTTCTTGAATTCATTTTGTCCATTCTCCACACTTGCAATGCTCCTATCAAATAATTGATGCTTGATCACTTATATTTAGTTCTTAAACATCTCTCCTGAATTAGCATTATAATATTAAGCTACTCTATGATATTCTTTTTTTTTTTTTTTTAAGTTCTATGATATGGTGTTCTGCTTTTGTTATTACTCCCTCATGAGTCCATTTATCTTGTTTTATTTCGGTCTCTTGTGTTCACCATTTATTCAAGCTCTAAGTTTGTAGCCATATACAATAATTCGAGGCATTAACATTGTGTTTAAATGTGGTACAATTGTTGAAAATATGTGTGGCACATAGAGTCATGTTGCCCATTTCAAAAGCATATAATAATAATAATAAAAAAAAAATCATGTTGCCAATATTAAACAAAGTCAAAAAGGTAATGCAGCCTATTAAATGGTTGCACCAAATATATACTTCATACATATATTGAACATTGCATACTTCATCTTTTGGGGCAAGTTATTGGACTTCCGGAAAGCTTTTGAAGCTGAACAAATTTGCTCCTCTTTCGAGCACCCAAACAATTTGCTTTCTAGATTTTGAGAGAGCAAAAGCTAATAAAATTATTTGGTTGCTTCAAAATTGTTGGTGATAACACAATTAGTAGTTGCTTTTATTTATTAGAGCGAAATGTTTAAATTGGGTGTATTGAACATCTTGAAGTATTTGAGAGTTTGTATACACTTTGTGGACATTATTTGAAATAATGAATTTGTAACGCTGTATCATTTAAACATTTTATTAATTAAAAACCTTTATATAATTGATTATGACTTTATTAAAAGAAAAATTGAAATATTGTCTTGACATTAAATAGAAAAAGATTTTAACGCTCAAAAACTTTACAAAGAAAAACCTGCAAAAAGTGTAACACTTATTAAAGTTACAATTTATTAGATAAGAAAAAGAAATTTAAATCCTAAGGAACCAATAACGATCATCAAACATTGCCAAATCATTATCATAATGTTTCTGAAAAAGTGAAGGAAAATTTGGGGTGAGTAAAACCACCCAATAAGCAACCTTATCTTACTTTGAACATTAAGCATACACGACACACGTACACACTTACAAACAAACAAGTAATTACAACATACTTATGCTTATATTTTTGAAATAGTGCTTGCAATGCACATATCTTAAAAAAAATACAAAATTTTATCATAATTAAATAACTTGAACCATTTACTTAAAAATTTATCATAGCGGAGCCTTACATAAGTCATATGCTTACATAAGTCATTCGTCGGTAACTGGCACCCGTAAAAGGCATATGCAAGTAAGACTTAACTTATAACTTAGCAAAATTAGAATTTCATACATAATTCTCACATGCACACATGCGTCCAAACCAAAGATAATGACTCTTTAGTTTTCGGATACCTTTCGGATACCCTAATTTACACGAGAGATATTTTCCGCACACGGTCCTTAGTTTATTATAGAGCACTTAACTTATCATATTACTCCAAAACATAAAAAATTCATAATAACGATTCAATTACATAAAACATATCACATAAAACTTATTATTTTAAAACCTTGCATAAAACATATCATTCTTCAAAAGCTCAGCATGAAAGAAATACGTTAAAAAATATATGTATTTGCAATGTCATGATGCAATTATGCAAACCATGTAGTTGTAAGTACATTTAATCAATTTATATAAGTATAATATCATAAATCATATAATCATGGCACAAGAATATTCCCTTAGCTCATCCAACAAATACATACGAAAACATAATAACATTATCTATTTAGCCATAACGGTCACCAAACAAAACATATATGTAGAAACAACCATGAAAATATTTATACACAAAACAAAGTAAACAATACTTAATATTATAAATAGGATTAGTCTACTTACCTTATATAAATAATTAATACAACTAAAATCATCTACTAGTTCACTTAAAATTTAGCCTATATACATTATAATTAAATAAATATTACTCTCATACTATTTAAAATCATCTCCCTTTTTTTAATAACTTAATAAAAATAATAAGAATGCATTATTTTAATACTTAAGTCTAACCCTTATTTTAGGCATAATATTTTTAAAAATAATTCGTATTTTTTTATCACAAAATTATTAGTCGTTTTCATTGTCAGCAAAAGCTAAATAATTTATTTTAGACTTAATTGGTGTCATAAAATTACAATATTTTACAGAATTTTCATAAAAGTATAGCAAAATGTTCAGTAAATTTTTTTTAGGTAAAATTGAATGCTTAAAAATTACAAAATGATTTTTTATTAGATAACTTTTAAAGCTATAGGTATAACAAAATAACAACCTTACTAAAGTTATACATTTTTAGGAAAATATTGGTATTTTAAACTAAAAAATTATACAATACTTCTATAACTTAAATATAATTATATATAATAAAAAATTTTAAATATTTTGGAATCTATTTTCATGGCTAAAACAAATTTTGAATCTACACTATAACAAAACTGATCTTTAGTCTCGGAAAATTGGCCACGATTTTACAAAAAACCGAGGCTATAGGTTTTTGGTCACGGTCTTCTTAAAACCGTGACCATAGTGTATATATATAATCTCGGTTTTTAAAATAACCGTGACCATAAGTGAAGTTAAAAAAACAGAAAAAATTTATAGCCACGGTTTTTAAATAACCGTGACCTTAACGTATAATATAGTCTCGATTTTTTTAAAACCGTGACCCAAAGTTTTTTTTTTTTAGTTAAAATGAAAAAACCAGCTGCCTTATAATATATAAACAAAAATATATATATAATCTCGGTTTTTTTAAAACCGTGACAAAATTTTTTTTTTTTTTAGTTAAAATCAAAGTACTGCCTTATAATATATATATAAACAAAAAAAAAAAAAAAAAAACCTAACTCACATAACGTTAACTGGTGAAATCCCGAGTACCTGCTTGAGAGAGTCTCCGCCAACGTACCAGCCGCCAACGTCCAGCCGCCAACGTCCCAGCCGCCAACGTCCACCCCACTCCCAGCCGAGCTCCTCCAGCCCACTTCCAGCCTCTATCGCCGTGCCTCCTACCAGCCGAGCTCTTCCACCAGATCTGCAGCAGCCAACATAATCTTCCACCATCCGCGCGCTGCACCATCACTTGCCTTGCACCAGCCACGAGCTACCACCCACGGTCGCTGCACCAGCCACTACCCCTGCACCAGACGCACCAGACGCTAAAATCGTGTACCAGGTAGTTCTTCGTCGACAAAACAATTTAAGGGAGATAGGAGAGTGTTTTCTTTTTTGAAAAATGAGAAGGAATGATAGATTTTCAGGAAAAAAAAGGAAAAGAAAAAAATAGATCATAGATTCTTCATAGATCAACCGAGTACTTTTATGGTTGGCTTGTGCTGCATATGCCTTGAGTGTTTTTTCAATTCAGTAGCTTTGTGGTGTGTGGTTGTACTTCATTCGCCCTAAGATGTAAAGTGGTTATTGTTTTGAAAATTAATTGTTGGCATTTCCTGCTTCTTATTAGATTTTCCCTAAAATGACAATTTTTGTCCGAAATCTGAGGTGGGTATTTAAAGTTTTGCAAGAAAGAACCATGTTATGCAACCGGTAGATGATGTTCTCAAACTACACTACTTCAGTGAATCTTATGTTATATTTCAGGAAAGGCATTTACGGGAGATGAAGTTCAGGTATGGTCAGGGGAAAGTTGGATCAATTGCGGAGATGCTTTGAGGTTTTGGCTTATTGTTCCTGATGCTGTGCCTTCATTTATATTCTTTTTTTTTTGCCCCCACTTTCTCTGTTCGTCTCTTTCAATTTATGGTACTCAGTTTACAGGTCAGATTGTTGATACCATGCATGGTAAGCCAAGTGTGTTATAATTATAGTAATGGGATAATATTTTATGCATATACATGAACGTCGATGTTAATATTTTACTTGCTGTTGTAACTTCCATTCTTTGATATTTAGACGCCATCCCCCCAAAACCGTGACTGAACAGAAGTAAATCAAACAACTTTTGTATTTTCCTCATAGTGTTAACATAATTGAAAGTTATATTGTAGTTTGGACTATTTGGTATATGCGATGGACATGGTGGATCAGCAGCTGCTATATCTGCTAGCAAGTTAGTCTTTCCTTTTCTTTTTTTATTTGTATTATTTTTTTAGCTCTACATTTTTAGGCATGTACGTGCAAGCACAAATCAGAACTTCCTGATCATCTCATAAAATTTTGTTGCAGCATGATAATGTACTCTTAAATATAGATCCCAGATCATGTGTTATGTATGCTTCTTGTACAGAATTCTACCCAAGATGGTTGCTACACTCTTGTCAGATTCACTAATAAGGGAGAAAGTCTTAGCATTCCATGATGCTTCTGATGTTCTAAGGGATGCGTTTTCTCAGACTGAGGCATGCATGAATCACCAGTATGAGGTCTTTTCCCAACTCCCAACTTGGCTCCACAGATGTCAAATGAAAGCAAAAGTATTGTATAAACTACTGGTCTCAATTCAAGAAAAGATTAATTGGGCTGATACTATGAGTGAGTTGGACAAGAAGCACAGAAAAGATCTTGAAGAGTTCACAAATCGCTTCTTAAAGCGATAGTATTATGTAATACTTTAAATTACTTTAATTTCATATATGTACTTTTAATTATTAGTATTGTAATTATTATATGACACTCTATAATGTGTCATTAATTTTGAAACAATTTATGCATTAATATTTGTAATTTAATTTTGTTTCGGATTGCATGAACTGTTATCGCTATATTAGTTTTAATAATATATTTTTCGATATGAATGTTGCACTTATAATATTGAAGAAACAGATATTTAAATTTATGAAAATGCTAAAAAATATGTGTAATTATTTTCAAATGAACATTACATATAGTCACGATTTTTGTAAAAACCGTGGCCTTAAGTAATACATATGGTCACGGTTTTTGTAACAACCGAGGCCATATACATATATATGGTCACGGTTTTTACAAAAATCGTGACCATATGTATTACTTAAGGCCACAGTTTTTACAAAAACCGTGACCTAAGTGAATAATTGGTCATGGTCTTTCAAAAACCGTGACTATGTCATATGTCTACAGTCACGGTTTTTAACCGTGACCATAGATTCTAGTCTAAGGTCTCTCCTTCTTAGGTCACGGTTATAAAAACCGTGACAATAGGTCTACAGTCACGGTTAAAAACCGTGACCATATAGCAGTTTTGTGGTAGTGCTAGTTCAATAAATATATTTTTTAAAAAAATTAGTAAAGAACATATATAAATCAAAAATTCGTAAAACATTTATTTTTGATCTAAAAATCATAAAATTTTAAAAAATAATAAATAAGATACATATAACATATTATACAAATTTTCACGTATTTTTAAAATTTATAACACCATAAATTAATTCTAAGCTTTTCGTTTTAATCTGTCAGGTTTTCCGTTTTCAGCAAAAAGTTTTGACTTCAAAATATTATATAAAATTAAATACATAGGATTTTATAATGATTCTAGTGCCAAAAGTTTCCTTATTGTGTTTAGTTGCAAAGATGAAAATTTTATCTTTAAATTGATAACGAAATGCATATAAAACAACTTTAAAATTCAAGTTGTTCAGAAACTAACAAATTCAAAACATAAACTTTAAAAATTCATAAAAAATTCAATATAAATGATTTTTTGACAAATAAATACTCGTTGGATTCTTCAAGAAGTCTAGTTTGATAAAAAAAAAAAAATGATTTAAAATTTTATTAAGCAGTAGAAGAGTTCAAAATAATTTGTTTTCACGTTTTGCAAAATATTTACAAACAACTATTTTACAAAATTTCTATAAAAATTCATAAAATTATTATCAATATTAATTTTATGATTTCAATTACTCAAAATAATATTCTTGAATTATTGTTTTTTAATTAATTAAGATAAAAAAAAATGAATATAATTTAATTACAATTAGTAAGATAGAACATTACCTTTATGTAATCTTTTATAAGCAAGGAAATTCTACTCTCATCAATGGAGCAAATTATAGACGAAAAGTAACAATTTTGTTTTTTTAATTTTTTATTATTTTGTTTTCTTTCTAAGTTGTAAAATGGTGGAAAGACGGTTATGGTAAAAAATGTTTGCAAATGAATGTTAAACTCTAATATCTTATTTAATTAATATTTATTGTCAAAACAAAATAATAATAAATAAATAAATAAAAGAGTTTGTTATATTTGGTGACTCTTTCCGCTGAGAGTCTTGCTTCTCTTTTTCTTTTCTTTTTTGAATATTACAGAATTATTCTCTCGTTCTTGCTTATGAATTAGGTTGTTTGATGAACCATGTAAAATTTTATTCACTATAGTATTTTGTTTTTTCTACGGTTTGACTACCATAGTCAATTTATTATTCAATTTGGCACTTATTATTTAATAAATCTTGTCAAGTGAGACTACATTTTAAGTTGAATTGGCAGGCGCGGAGCCCAAAAAAAAAATTCTAAGGAGGCTGGGATTTTAAACTTTTGAGTATGTCACGTTACGAAAACAGAGCTAAGAAAAATATACAATTAAGTAGCATTGTATTAAAATCATACATAATTAAATTAAATTAATGATATATATATATATATATATATAAACAAACATGTAGCTCAATTAAACATCTCATGATGTTAGTAGTACAAATTTAAAGAAAAAAACCATTAAAGTCTAAAAATATGAGACTGTAATTAAAAATTGATTAACATTTTATGAATTGACAAATAAAAAAATGATGAAAAAAATAACTATTATAATTTTCATATATAGATTACTTGAAATAAATTAAAAGGCTTAACAAAATTAAAAAAATAATAATAATATAATGTCACATAAAGCTTAAGCTAAAACGAGAATAAAAAAAATATTAGAAAAAACTTGGATGAAATGAATGAAAAATCCTTCACTGCTTAATTTAGTATCATCAAGCTTATTTTCTTTCTTTTTTTTTTACAAATTGTTTTATAGTGAAGGACGTATTCTTATTATGTGTACTTCATAAACCAAAGTTTAAGCGCATCTGTGCGTGGGTGCGCGTGCTTAACTATTTGATGCTTGTTCGATGTGGGATAACGAAAACAGAAGAAGAGGTACAAAAACTTGGATCTAGGTGGTTTGTAATTGAACCCAAAAAGCAAATTTATTAGAAACAAGGCATTCTTCCATTTCAAAGTAGCATATGGTAACATAAATAACTTATGTAACAATTTTTTTTTTTTTTCAATATCATAAATAAATAATTACATGGGCAAAGCATACAACTTTGGTCAACATTGAACATCCCGTTCTTATTCACCTTAAAATTCTATAACCTTACTTAGAAACCAACAAACGAAACCAAAGCCATTAAAACTCCAAAACCAACAGCCACCTTTTGTGATGGAGCAGCAGAGCTTGATGGTGTTCCTGCTTGGGCATCAGCCGCAGGAGAGCTTGCTGGAGTTGCACCACTTGAAGTATTTGCTGCACCAGCTGGTGTTGATGCTGTTGGTGTTTGGCTCTCCGCTGATGGAGCACCAGCTGCAGAGTCCGTGTTCGATACGGGAGCTGCAGAACCACCTTTCTTGTGTTCATCACTTGAGGTAGGAGCTCCCATTTTCCTTGATGGAGCTTGAGCTTGAGACTGAGTAGGAGCTGCAGCTTGTGGAGCATTCTTGGGAGCACCAGAAGAAACCTGAGGTGCTTGACCTTTGGCATTGTTGTTGTTTTGGGCATTTGGGTTTGGAGTTTCAATGCCAGGGACTTGAATTGGATTAGAGATTTGAACAACAGAGAGGCTATGAGGTTGGCTAGAAACAGATTTAACAAGATAAGAATTAATAGGAGCACCATTTACAGCAGAGCCAATAGCAACCTCTCCTTCATTCAACAAAGCAACTGTCAAGAAACCTTGTTGATTAAGAGCTTGACCAGAGGCTTGAAACAATGTGGTAAGAGTTGGTCCAGTCTTGTTACTAATGCTAAGCTTGTTTAGCTTCTCAGGATCAAAGTAATCAAGAACGACATGAACACTCAAGATTTTCTTCAATACATCTTGTGGCTTTCCTGCTAAGGAGCCCATAGCTCCATTGGCCACAGCTAGGACTGTAATGGTTTGGCGGCTGTTGATTTGTTCAGCAACCTTTGTGTCTGTAAGTGCTTTACTGAATTGACTAAAATCTGGGTTTTGGCCAAGGGTTTTGGCGATATCAATGGCCGCATATGCTGAGGTGAAGAACAGGAACAACGGGAAGCAAAGCAAGGAAGAAGCCTTTGTATTCATTTTTTTTTTCCCTCTTTTTTTCAAAATAGAATGAATTAATAATGCTTTGCCTGTTTCAGAGAGTGGGATTGAAAAGAGTTTATATAGGAGGGTGAATTAGCGTTTTGAGAAGAAAACAAATTGTTTTCAAGGTAGGCTGTTAGAGAATTATTGATGGAGAGTTTTCTCTTAACTGTACGGTACCATTTTGAGAAATGCATTAGTTTCAAATTTTTGTTTGACTTCTAATAATAGACAACTAGAGACTTGTGGATTTCCTTCTTATAAGGTGTAACACACATACTTCGCCAATCACCAGGTAGGCAATAGATAAGCCAAACCGTTGTGAAATTAATGACCTGTTTCTGCTTCTGCTTCTAAAATCTTATAAATGCGCTTCCAACAGCAAAAGAGCACTTCAATACAAAATATAAATTTTTTTTACAAAAGTGCCATCAAGATCAGAAAGCACATTATTTATAAAAACTTTTTTTTTTCTTTTCTAAAATACTTTTAACAATAATACAAGTAAACAGATTCTAAATCACATATAAAATATGAAACACTTGACCCAAAAGAGGATGGCTTTTGACGTTTAAATGTCTTACCTTGATGCTTTAACCATGTCTAAAAACACATCACAAAATTCAGAGTAACAACGCTGTTTGATCAGCAGAATAAGGCGAACGTCCGTGCATGGACACGTCAAATGAGCTACCTTTTAACAAAATTTAAAAAGGGCATGGCTGTGCAGATACAGCTTTGCATTGCTGCTTAAACAGCACCAACATATCAATGACCAGAGAGAAATCGACCGTAAAGACAAGAAAAGCCAAAAAAAAAACATCAGGCAATGCCACAAAAAGACTGTTATATAATCAGAGAAACTCATTCGCATATGCAACTGATGATCATTTTATCTTTCCAACAATGCTGGCAACGACTTCATCCAGGTCTAAGTCCTTCATTGGTTGAAAAGGTCTTTTCATGCCCTGCAGAGCATTATAACAGTAGTCTCTTAGTATATAAACCAAAAAAAGCTTCAATTCTGCATGTAGAAACAGTATGAATGGGTTCTACCATCCCATCTTACGTCCCATTTAATGTACTTAATGGACATTGTTCAAAATTGTCCCATCTCATTTAAATTCTTCTCATCCCATATAGATGGTAGAATGTATCTTACTTTAAACATAATATCTCATCATTTTTCTTTATACATACATATTATAAATAACCATGTTTCATTTTTCCATTATTTTTTTATTTTTACTTATCTCATTTTAGTTCATCTGGGATCAATAGGATATTTTATCATGTACCATCACAACTCATCAAAAAATAGACGAGACGAGATGGAATATGTTTCTAAAATAATGGGTTGTATTATGAGTTAATGGGACATCAAATCCTAAGTTACATCTCTGTAATACAGTAGTTGTGACAGGAACAATATTCTCTTATGTTCTCAATAAGACAGTATAGATTGCATTGTGCTCAAAGCCAAAGAAACAGGTTTTACAAGATAAAATGTCCATTAGGTGTCTCATGGGTTGGTCATTAATCATAATTAAAGAAATCTCATGCACCAATTTTTTTATAAGCTCAAGATTGCGGAAGATGCCTAGCATTTCATTTCATTCTCTTTAACACTCCTCTCAAGTGTGGGCTATTTTGTCTTTGCAAAGCCTAGCACTTGTGCTTTCCTCAAGAGTAAATTTCATTGTATTTTTACAAGGCACGTCATCAACTTAAAATTTTTTAAATGATTTTGGGTTGCCACAGGGATTTGATTGAATCCAAAGTCATTGACAAAGAAATGTTATATGCAACATGAGGACTTACATAAGGTTATACATCTTAGTACTACTATCAACCAAGCACACTTAAATGTTGAGTTCTGACGGGCTTTGATATCATATAGAAGTAATTGCAAAACTAACTTTCCTAAAACTTAAACTATTATGAGAAAAGCCAACAATACTTATTAATCTATCATTATCCTACAAATGTGGGATCTATACATCATACAAGCCTAATAATTGATTCAATAAATGGGATTACTAGGATTTGAAGATAGTATCTCTAACTCTCATACCACAAAGTCTAAGACATCAATTCTCTCAAAAATTCAAGTTTGTGGGAGATCGGCCTAACATTTCATTTTATACTCTTTAAAAAATAACAGATCCAAACAAATGCCCTGGATTTGAACTATTAGTAAAGTTATGTTAGCAGGGTATTAGTTCCTAGAAAGAAAGCCACATCTTCTTGAAACATTTTAGCACTCTCCCCAATTTGTGAGCTCTAGATATATTTTGAAAGAAAACCATCAAGATTATAAGATTATAGGGGTTGCAGCAGTGAGGTTTTTGGAGGGCTTGTGATGAAGTGAACAAGTTGAATATTAGAATAACCAGGAGTTGCATAGGTTTGAAACTACACTCCAATACCATGTTAGGAAAGTATTAGGTGGCACTAATCTTTAAGTACTAGAAGATGGTTTGACATATCATCACATATAATTATTCTTGAATTAAAAAGATGAAAGGATATATAAAATGATTATATCATAATTTCAAAGCAAAAAAACAGGAGAATCTATCACAATTAGAATCCCCAATAAAGGAAAAGTAAAACAACCATTTTACATATATAATAAAAGAAGCTTCTTTTCAATGAAAACATTGTAGAATACAAGGAACCCAATGTGAAAGGATTTAAAAATGCTATGGGTCTCTTCCAAGTAAAGATTTTGAGAAGTTCTTTAATAAGAGGCTAGATATGCAATAGGAAAACTTCGATGTAAACCAAGAAAGAAGCAAGCATCATTATAATCAGATCTTGTCCTTTTTGCCCGTAATAAATTAGTTTTGTTTATTTTTTATAAATGCACAATTGATGATAGAATACAAAAACTCCTACAAAACTTTTAGGGTAATGATATTGTCACAACAAAGGTGTACGAATTGTTTATTTTGGCCTTATAAATAATTACACTTTAATGCCACTAGTGTTGGATAAAGTTGTCATTAATAAAAAGTTATTGTGGCAATATCGCCACCCAACTTTTATTCATAAAATAAAACCATACAAGATAAATTCATATTCACTTTACTCCTTATGTTGATGTAGCAAGGAAAATAACCAATTATTGTGGCAATAATTGCAGGAAGACACTGTGTATGCCTGTATGGTCGTAATCATACTTGACATTTGAAACATGGGATATCTTTGAGGATTGATTTTCTATGTACAGACTTCATGACAATCAATTACCAGTTACACAATTTAAACTTATATGAAGCATGGTTTAATGAATATTTTTTATCCCTACTAAAGGTAAGTGATAATAATGACAGTCAAGCTCTTGCCTTTATCAAGTGCAATTAAAGACAAATTCAGATGCTTATACGGGAAAACTTGTTATACTAAAAGTTGCTACTTGTTAAATATGAAAAAGTAACTAACCTACAAAGATTTTAATCAACAAAAGAAAAAGAAAATTAATCATTCCAGTTACACAATAGCAAATATTACTTTTTGAAAGTGCATTAAAATTGTAGCTTAAACATAGGAACAAAGAAACTTTACTATTAAAATAAAATGAAAATGGTGTGGAATTACCAGAAGACTGACAAATATCTCACCACCTTCCTCTCGGACTTCGAAGCAGCCCCTTCTTGGCTGTCAATGGAGAAAAAGTGTAATGTTATTAACAACAAATGGCCTTGTCAATCTTGACATTCAGCTTGTGTGTAATGTTACAGTCAACAAACACTTGATAATGCGTAACAGTCTACATATATGGGGTGTATCAAATACTACCAAAATTTACAAAGAAGAAATATGAACTGTTATTTTCAAGTCAAGCAATCCCAGCTAGCATCATAAAATCTAGGATTTGGCTTACCTGTACGCTATCAATATCATGTTATATATCAATTAAGAGAATAAAAGTCAAGAATACATGTAAAAGGAAAGTACAAGAATAAAATTAATCTATTAATTTGAAAAATTCAAACAAGATCATAAATTAGGGCTTAGTCCGCTCCCCCCAAAACCTTACAGACTGTAAAGAAACTTCACGATTAAGAACTTAAAAGAAAATAAGTCTTTTCATTTTCAGCATCCTAGCATAACCTTTTTGCATAGTTTCTAATGGATATTCAATTAAAAAAAAAAAGCTTTCCTTGTATATTTACAAGCTCAAAATGCATTGAATGATCCCAAGTAGACTAATTAAAGGTCTATTCTGTAATAAATCATCAAAGTAATCAAAATCTGATCATTTCAACATGAACATGAATTCAATAAGCTAAACTTGAAGAGCACAACTTAAATACATTCCCAATGTACCTTATCCGGGTTCAGCAGAACTTTAATGCCAGAAACACCCTTCTCTAAACCGTCTTCAAGCTTCAAAGCAGTTCTCTTGAATGAAGAGCACTGTTTACTGAAGAAAATTTCAAATTAGTTAAAGATTAAAAGATATTACAGAACAAACAAGCCAATAACCAGAATAGATATTTGGAAAATACTTGAGCCTAATCTATAATAGCTCATCTTATAAAAATATCAACGCAGACATTTTCAACGACTCTTAGTCATATTAGGCCAACTCTCAAAACAAGATTTTCCTTACTTCCTCATCCGTTCTTCAGTGGGAAAGAAGTAAAATTTTAACAGTTATATCTACCAAAATGAAAGTAAAATCTGAGTCAAAAAAATTCAGATATACTTTGTGGTTTGTTACGAATAATCCAAAAGATGGAAAGGAGATAAAACCCTCAAAACATGAACAGTACATGTATTCCCATTCAGAAATATAACTTAATCCAAGAAACAGAAAATACTCTTTTTCCTATTAAAACTTTCTTCTGCGCCAAACAGAACTTACCAGTGCTCAATAACAATAGTCTTCCCCTTCTTTGCGTCCCCGCCGTTCTCCGAACCATCCTTCTTTTCTTTCACATTCTCAGACTCAGTTTCCTCAGAGTTCAACTTCTTCACCACAACTTTCGCCTTCTTCCCCTTTGGCTCCTTCTTCTTCGGCAACACGGGAGCAGAGTCAACCACCGAGTTAGCCTCAGCAGCTAGTCGAGCTGAACTCCGAGTCACCCTCTTTGTGACCGGAGCAGTCATCGCCGGCTCAACTTGCTCCGATGTTCGTTTCCTCGGCGCCATTTTCAGAACGACGTCGCAGGGTTTGTTCCTTTCCCTTCTTCAACAAGCTGAAACAAACCCTATGAGCACTGGTGATTGTTTTTCTCTCTCTTCCTTATGCTTCTGCTTCTTCTGTACTTTACTGTTGGAATGGTATTTATTTTTCCCATTTTCCCGCGTTTTTATGCCATGGTGATTTTGAGCCAACGATGGAGATTATGTTATGATGGGAAGGGATAATAACAACCGTCAGATGGTTTGTCAGTAGTACGTTGAACAAAGATGTGAACTTGTGAAGGGTAATGAAAATGCCTCGATGGAACGTTGTACATCCAGTCATCCACTCGAAAAAGAAATTGATTTTGGAAAGCCCTCGATGGAACATTGGATGTCCATTCATTGTATTTTTTTTTTTTTTTGAAAAATAATATAAAAATTATAATGCTATAAGTACGAAATTATATACATTATGTATTCAATTAAATATTAAATTTAAAAGATTATATATTTGAGTAATTATTGAATTACTCGTTAATAATATCTCAATTATATAACTATATGTGAATTAATTACACATCAAGCAATAATAAAGAGCATGTTTTTAAGAAAAAAAAAAATTATTTCATATAACAATAAAATATCATTTTAATTTAAATTCACTATCTTAGGCCTTGTTAAATATGTAATCATTGAAGGGTGAAACATCTACTAAATACATGATTTGATTGGTTTAGCCGTTCGATAAAAAAATATTATTTTAAATATGTATTATTATATCATAATTTTTTTAATTAAATAATTATTATATTATCTTATTTATAGTTTATATCGATGGTATTATCACTGAGATAGGAAAGATATTAGTTACTTGACAAATGAAGAATCTGAATACTTTGAAATTAAAGTTTGTCTATCTGAGCAAAGGCAAGATCTTTCGATAAAATTATAAGTTTGATTTTTTTGGCTGAAATTGATAATTTTGCCTGCACCCTCTTCATCGAGGTGAATCACAGTTTGATTGCATATTCTAATCAAATTTCAACAACTAATAAGAACAGTAGAACAATTGATCTATATGACTAATATTCATCCTGACTTGTCATATGTGAAAGTCGATGCATGCATAATAGACCAGCCATGTATTTTGTGAACTAAATGAAGTCCGCCGGGTGGATCTTTTAAGAGGTTGGGTGGACTGTCTGGCTAATTATTTTACAAAAAATTAATTAAATATATATTTTTAATATTAAATAAATATTTTATTTATAGTAATATATTATATCTAATTTTTATATAAATATTTTGATATATATTAACAATATCTAACAATTATATGGATTAAAATGATATAAATTATAAATAAATTAGTTAAATATATAATTTTTTTTTCATATATTTTGTAACTATTAATAACAAAAATAAAATTATAGTCATATATTATGTAAAAATTCTTCTTAAATGTTATAATCTAAATTTTTTTTAAAAATATTTAACTTTAGACTTAATATTATAGAAATAAAATTAAAAAAATAAATATATAATAAGCTCCATATTAAAACTATTAAATTTATGTTTATCATATTTTATTTCAACCTAAATTTTAACTTTATCTAATATTATATTATTTGACATTTTATTTTAATAATATTTTAAAATTTATTTAAATTTTTTTTATATAAAATTTTATTGTTTTTATTATTATTAATCAGTCTTATATAGTTTATAAGCATATATTTTTAAATATAGTCTTAAGATTAAAATTCTAAATCATATTTTAATTTTTACATTTTCATATGTTTGTTTTAATTTTAGTTTTTTAACAACTATAAATTTTGATGTATTTGATTTAGTTTTCTATTTGCTTATATTTTTTAGTTAATAAATTTATTTTATTTATAAATGATACTGATACTTATTAACTTGTGATATTTTTGTTATAAATTAATTATGATGTGTTAACTATATATTTTTTGAGTGTTAACTCTATGTTTTTATTATAATATAACATAAAAAATTTAGTATTAAATTAAATATAATCTCCGATAATTTATACTAATTTTTTATTTTACATAAAAAAAAAAAATATTTAACCCCTTTTAAATTTTTTTCGTAGCTCCGCCGCTTCCTCCGAGCAAAAATATTTTATTCTCTAGATACTTCGACATCATCAATTTTGACTTTGCGGGTTCTAATGTAGATAAAAAATTCATGTTAGGATATAGGAAAAATAACAAAACTAACACCCTTCAAAACTTCTAATAACAAAACTAGTACTCCTTTATATTTTCACAATTAAAAAAATGACTAATATGTTATTTTTCTTTGAACATTCATCTAATTAGAATTAAACGACGATAATTTAAACTTGTTTAATATTAAACGTTCAATATTTTACGTTCAAATTGAATATTGAACGTTCAATATTATTAAGATGTTAGTTTTATTACTATAAATTTTAGAGGTGCTATTTTTGGTAATTTTCCTAGGATATATTACCTTCGTTAGATGCAACTTGGTCTCTTGAAGAGTAATAATATTTTTTTTAGGGTAAAATTCAATTCAATGCTTTAAAAAATATCAATTTTAAAATACTTAATTATTTTATCGATCTTCTAATTTTAATTAAATTTATATTTAAGTTTTCAAATATTTAAATTCTATAATTTAATCTTCAAATTTTATAATTTCACACATAGGTCTCTAAAATTCTAAATTATACAATTTAATTTTAAATTTTAAAAAATTTATATAATAGCATATTATCTTGTTCATAATTGAATTTATCTCAAAATAATATAATAATTATATTTATAATGTATATATTTAATTTATATACATTATGCATAACTAAAATATTATTTTGAACTAAATCTATTAAATACATATTATATATGCCATTAAGTACCCCGAACTCACCTTACAATTTATTGGTTTAGCAGACCACATAAGCTGCAGGAGTGATCAATAATTTATGGTCAAGAAAGCATATTTGATATGCAACCTCAATAATATTCGATATGATATACACAAGTAAATTAAAACTTATATACCCATGTCAACCAGTAACAACATCCATATTCTTATCTATCTAGATTCATCTATTTTTTTACGAGTTAAAAAAGTTATGATTTTTATACTCATGTTGCCCGGGACTCTCGAACCCGGAACTAGTTGGATGGACTGATGGAGTACATGAATGCCTTCTTAGAAGAAATTGGTAAAAATATATCCCCAATTGTGCTTGCACTTTTCATTGCACACGAAGTTCCCTATGTATACATTTTAAAATAAGTTATTTCTCTATAGCTAAAATTTAAGAAAGTGGAATACATTTCTTTGTTATCTCTTTAAGATTGAAAGAGAATTTATCTCAAATCCTTAAAAGAAAGTATGAACGGATCCATTTCTTTCAAGCCGTAATATTTTACAAGTCTAATGATGGAACAATCACCAAACAAAATGTCATATTATCCGAATATGAATGGTAATAAAAATTAAATTAAACAAAAATAATATTATTGTTTGTTTGAACAACGTAATCAAAATAAATATTAAAATAAAATTTATAAAATTATAAATGAAATAAAATTATAAAATTATTATTTTTTATTTAAAAATAAGATAAAATGAAGAAAAAAAATCATAAATAATTATAAAATTAAGTGAAAAAGAAACAGAACATTATAATGTATTTTTGCAGGATGTGAAAAAAATAAAGATTACTACTACTGTTGCAATGCCTTTATATTCTATTACAAAAAGTCAAATCAAATATAATAATAACCAAAATTATTAGCATTACAATTTTTATTACTATTAACTAAATATAACCTTAGAGTGGATAAAGTAATACAATCTTATTAGGTTTTCTGTAAACAAAGTAAATTGATTATATTTATGGAGGGTCACATATTCAATATTACGCTAATATTTAAGAGTAATGAATAATTTTTCCTAATATCAATCCATGATAATTTGCCCAAATCATGCTGTGGATTCCGAAGAATGAGGACCCATATATAAATGAGACAGAATGCTTCCTATTATTTCTAACTATAATGGCTGGACCTGGACCTAAGCATCTTTGACAAACTATAAAAACACGCATTACTTCGCTAATCTATATCAAAGTTCAAAACTGTCCAAAAAAAAAAAAATTTAATTTTACAGAAATCATTTACCTAAGTCAATTTAATTGAAAAAAAAAAAACACAAGGCCCAAAATTTTCTGTTTCGTTATTAATACGAAAAAACAAACAAACAACAAAGCAGAAAATTGCTAACGATGAACCTGCAGTAAGAATTAAGGTAGCCTCTAAAGCCCCCATTGCTAAGCCAAATCCCAAGCAGCTTCGCATCTTCAATGCCAGGAAGACTTTATCCAGCGACAAACTGTAGGTTTACAGCAAGATGCATCCTCTAATCAAAGATGTTTGAGAATTTGGGGCTTGTGTGGGATAGATTTCGTGGATCCCACCAGGAATGAAGAACAATCATGGAAGAAAAAAAGCTAAAAGAGTGTTGTATAGTTGGAGAAAAGGTTAATAAGATTATCAAGAGCTTCAGGATAAAACTTTCTAGCAAATAAATAACATGGCCTCTTCATCCCATTCCAAATGCAAGGCGTGTGCAATATTGTCCTCTGCAGCAGTAAATGAAAGTCCATGGATATTTTTCCCAAGAAAGTAAGAACGTAATAGCAAGGCTGAATTTTGTCATATTTTACACTTTGGTTCCTTAACGTTTTTAATATTAAGTCCATTATCTTTTCAAATTGAATAATTTTAGTTCAAATTTAAAGATAATAGATTAAATACGTTAAAATTTTTAAAGTTAAGAGATGAAATAATGCAATAATAATAATAATAATACAATAATCTACAGTAGAGGAAGTTAGTCTAATTTCTAAATTTGGACGGTTAAAATTTGAAAAGATAGTTGACATAATATTATGAAGAAAAAAGTAGAGGAACTAAAGTGTAGAATCTAACGAATTTTAGGACCAATTATGTCTTCAACTTCATGACATAGCAACTCTAAAGAGAGAAAAAGTGTACGTACCTTTCCATTGCTTGTATAATGTAAATCCTCATCGAAGGACTGAAAAAGGAAACCAAAGCCAAAGTCACTAAATGATAAACCATTTAACAGCAAAAATGGAGTAATGCAATAAAGAGATGTCCTTTGTACCGTAATATTCTTCAGGAGTTCGTAACTAATATCCTTAGACCTGAATGCTTTAGGATGCCACTTCATTTCGGACCAATCAACAAAAGTTACTGACCAGTTTGCAATTCCAGCAGGGTCTTTCATCTGCATAAGGATGATAAAAGGTTGGATAGGGGAAGAGAACATGAGGTCAAATTCAGTTTTATTGCTACTAAAAGCACAAGTTTCTGTATACTAACATGAAAAAATGTAGGGAAGTAATGCTCGTCTGAGTAGCAATTGCGCCCATCCATGTTTGGCTGAAAAAGTCAAATTCATCATTGTTAATATATTGATGCAAAGGCTTTTTATCTTCATCACCTCCCTAAATAGGTTATTAAAATATTTCCGCACATATTCATCACCTAACAAGTAAAGCTCGATTATAGAAAGACTAAACTTGAAGCTTACAGTCTTACAAACATAATGATTACAAGGAAGAAGAACAATTTCAGCTTCCTCAGCAAGAAAAGAGGAAGAAATTCAACGGGCTAAGGATGTAATGCTTCAATACAATAACATTGATTTAAGTTCCTTCCCAAAACCACCATATGGCAAACTAAAAAAATACAATTAAGTAAACATCAAAGAAGCGAACAAAAAAGACTTATGATAAGGTGATCCTCCAAGGAAGAGAATACATCAGATAAATAATGTGCACAGCAATATAATATATGAATTCACTTTTTTCTTTTTTCTTTGCTCAGAAAAGTCTGCATTCGCTAACAAAATCAAAATATACATATAGATCTAGCTATTAAGACTTTGTCATTCAGAGTTCATGAGCACATAAATTTGTTCAGTGTGATAAATTTAAAACCATATAAAAATGTTTGGTTCTTCCTTAAAGCAATTATGTACTAAATATGCTAAAAATCCGTATGAAAATAATTTGTCAAATAGATTGGAAGAGAATAAGAATATGCAAACAAGCCATTTATAACAAAGCACCCCCAAGTAAGAGGAGATTACCCTGCAATAGTGCTTGAACTTTGTGTAGTATAAACTGTCCGCCATGATGATAATTGCATGCTTCCTCTTCATAGTGAACCACTGCATTAAACATCAGCAAGAACCAGCATTAATAAAGAATCATCTACAAGTGCCACACTAATCTAAAGTTTGACCCATTAGTCATTTTCCATACTACAAGTATTGATCAAATATTTTGATGTTCTCAAAATCACTTTCTAGATGTTACCGACAATAGAGTAAATATTTTTAGCACCCGACAAATTTGGTTCTAAATACTTCCTCTCTGCATTATATAAAGAGATCATAGTCCTCTTGACAATAAAACACCAAAATTTGAGTGATACTAATACCACTGATATATAAACTAAGATCAAATTTTACCAAAAAATAAAACCTTGGATAAATCCTAACACAAGAAAGACCTATTTAGATTGTTATGCTAAGTGTCAATGATTCAAACAAGTATAGCAGCTTAATTTCTCAATGTTATGTGGGATCCAGAAGATAAGATGGCCTATGGCCAACAAAGATGATCACAAAAGAGCTTCAAAGGAACCAAGTGCTACTGCTACTAACGTTTTTTAGACAAGCCAACTGCTGGAAGGATAAAGTAAGAGTAATTTGTAAATAGATCGAGTCAAAATGGCGAGAGGGACCCATAAACTGCAGAAGCAATAGGTAAAAATATAGGTAGATAGCACAGAATGGCCAGGTCTGCCTAGACTTAAAAAAAGAAGTTCACATCTAAATGCTACCTCACAAACAAATGCAAACAAATGTTTTCATATTTTAATACAACAAGCTAACAGTAATAGGAACAAATAAAATACCAAAAAGCAACTGTATAAAGAAGATATCATTTTTTTTGAAACATTATACCTGAGAACCCTTTCGAAAGTGTTTCTTTTCCACTTCAGGCAACATATGCTCGGAATATCTGCCAACTCCATGCGGACCAGGGTCGTGCCAACTATAGAAAAAGGGTACATCCATCAAATGCAGAAGGTAATGAATATGTATAAATCTATGCCAAAATAAGGGCCGACACCAATGGGTCTTTCTTGCACAGTACTTACCAATCAACAAAACTGACGTTTGTAAATATGAGATAGTTATACACATACTCAAAGTTATGCAATGGAACACAACTGCAACAAAATGCAGAACAAGATTAATTAGTAATTTATTGAAATTTCTTTACACATACATGCTCATTTTTACAAAGTTCTTATGAAAATTAACCTTTCAGACAGCAGAACAAATTGCTGGTTATCAGGATCTAAGAGAGCAGTCGCTAAAAGTCTCCGCTCTGCCTCAACCATAGAAAATTTTCCCCATCCCACCTGCATGTATATAGCAACTGGATCAGCTTGAATACCTTCACAAAGTAATACAGATATACAAGGAAGCGTTGTTTAAACAATCTATTCTAAAATAATTGAGAAATAACAGCTACTAAATATAAACTTAATTCATTTGGAGAGAAAATGCATGAAATAAAACCTCAGCTTACCAGCCAAGGGCTAAAATAAAATATCAAAAGAAATTTTCTTACTGGAATAAAACATATTATGAGTAGCATCATTACCTTTTCACTACGGATATCTCGATCAATAAAATATCGGCTCACGTGTGCTGGTTTTCCCTCAGATGCGTGTACATAAACAGTAAATCTGTCATCGTGACCCTGCATGAGAAACAAATTTTATCCTTGTGAAGGAAATATGTACGTCTGGCTTTACTTTGAATAGGACAGAAATAAAATGTAGTAAGACATATGTATTATTCATTTATTAGTCCTCTTTTTCCTAAATATCCAACACTACATCAGACAACTGTTGCACTAAAGACAAAGGAGGAAGTGATTGCAAAAAACTCACCCAATGAAAATCAATTTTCAACCTTTATACATATAATGTATTTTATTGGAAAAGTACACAGACGCAGATGACTATATTTTATTTTAATGACACGAATTATGCAATATATACAAATTTAAACACAGAAGCAGATACACACCCATGTGTTTAATTGAAGAAAAAAAGTAATAGTTTCATATCATGTTATCCAGTTCATTAAATTAGATACTATTTTTTCTCCACTAGCAGAAAAAAGATGCAAGTTTTCACTTTTTCTCTCTTAATACTGGAACTCCAAGTCTTGATATTACTTTCCATCCATGAAATGCTAATCTTTCAAGATAAAATGTAAAAAAAAAAAAAAAATGTACAAATCGTTTTAATTTTGAAGCAGAGTGAAGAATAAGTGTCATAAATTTCCCAAGGAATAAAAAAGTACTAAAATTTTCATGCATTATAGTCTCACTTATGATGACTATATAAAGAATTAAGGACATAGCAGGAATACACAATATTAAGAGCTACTAAAAGAAACTTGATGACTAGAAAAAAAGAAAATCCTTACATGAAAGAAAATATCCCAGAGCTTCTCAAAAGGTAATGAACCTGGAGTCAGAAACAAGAAAGCAATTTTGGGAGTCTTTGGTGAAATAAGTGGTGTTTTCAGAAGTTCCCTAATTACAACCTCAGATGCAGTCTCATCATCAGTTAAAGCCCTTGGAGGAACAGGAGGAGGCCAGTTGAATGGACCAGTGTCACAACCACCAGAAGAAAAGAGAAAGCAGTTTGCAAAGCTTCTTGGTGGATAAATATAGGCAATAATCAAGAAAAGGCTTACAAAAGAAACCAATAGAAGAATCCATATTGGTCTTCTTAACTGTAGCCGCTGCCGCGTTCCAGACATGGTCATAATATCGTACGTCTACCCGCCATGCACCAATTTCCTTCAATTAGGATCAAGCCATTTTAGCAACATCCCAAAGCATCTTCCACGTACATTATTCAACTAGTGCACCACCACGGTCTTCAATAGAAAAAGAAATCCATTTAGCAACAACTAATAAAGGAACAACCAGAACTAGCAATATAGTAAACACATGCATGATGTAGAACACAATAAAGTGTGCGTTAAAGGACATATCCCTTGTGAGTTGAATCAGTATTTCAACAGTGTTACACTTTACAAATAAATTACTTATCACAAGGACGAAACGTGCACAAATTCCTCATCAAACCAGAATCAAAGCCTTAAAGCATTGAGGACAAGGGCTGTAGACAAGATCAATAGTCAACAACTACAAACATAGAGGCAAATCTGCTACGATACAAATCTAAAGTCTCTCAGCCAGCTCCAAACAACAAGTAATACCTTCACCATATGGAGAAAATAATTTAATCCTGGATTTTTATCTTTTCTTTTTAAAATGATAAGCAACATTGAATACACATCTGTGTATTTTGCTTTACATCTGAGCCCATTATTATTACAACACTTGAGTATATCTAGTTAGAGATGTAAAGTGGGTTATTCCATCTCATTTCATATACATTTAGTGTCTACTCATGACACAATATTATTTCATCCCATTTAAATACCATATCATCTAATCTCATCCCATTTAGATTGTAGGCATATTGTTCCTAAAAATGTTCAGTAATTTTCCTTATTAAATTTTCGCATTATAAATAATCATGTATTATATTTTTCTTGTATTTTTAATTGTCTTGTTTAAGCCTATTTAGGACAAATAAAATATCACACTTAGTACCATCTTATTACCATTCCATCTTATCAAAAATTATTTGAGACAAAGTGAAATGAATTTTGAAAATTAATGCGTTATCATTAACATTTCATCTCAATTTATATCTCTATATCTAGTGTTTCAAAGCATTGAAACCAATCTAGTTACACTCTATGTTCCAATCACCATTTCTCAAATAAAAAAATATCAAATCCAAAATTAATTAGACACAAAGTACAGTTTATTTTATGTCTAATATTCATCGAATGGAATGTCTTATCCGCATCAAGTTTATATCCCCATCCAAAATTCTCATTCAATTCCAATACATTACGATACCAACCCACAAACACTAAGATACCCAAGTAAAACATAACGAACGAAAAGTAACTAAGCTGGTTTTCACAATAACAATAAAAAGAAGAAAATCCAATAAGTAAACACGAAAAACAAAAACTCAGGCTCCATTTATTCACTTTATGCAAGTTTTCACTTTTTCTCTCTGAAAATGAATAAAAATTCAAAAAACAAAGTCAAATCTCGAAGTGTATTCTCAAAGATGGAAACAAAAACCATAAAGTGAAAGAAAAGAGAGAGTTACCTAAAGATGAAAAATCAAGGTGGTATCTGAATCAGAGAAGCAATAAAGAATCGGAATAACGAGGAGATCTGTGAAAGTAAAGCAAGTGGATTGAGAATAATTCTTCTCTCTCTCTTGTGTGGCTCGTTCGCTCTCTCGCATAGACTCTGGGAATTGACGAAGAGCACTTCGAAACCAGCCAATTATGGCGTTTTTTCCCACGTGACACCAACTATTATTACCATTTATTTTGGCTATAACAAAAATATTATTTGTCTGAAGCTATGATTAAACTTGTTATTATCTTTTGTTTATAAACTTTTTGGTCTTTCAGGAAATTGTTTTGATGCAGGCTGTACATACATAGAGTTTAAAATTTCTTTGACCCTTAATATAAAAATATATATATTTGACTCCTATTTTTTAGTTTTTTCAAACTTTCTTTTTCCTATCAATTATTATGTATATTTATTTATTCTGATATACTTATTTTTTCAATATTATTATGATCTATAAAAATATATTTAAAAATAATATTTTTAAAATTTATAATAAAAAAATAATACTTAATAATATTATTTCATATTTAATTGAACGATGTTTAACATTAAACAAGTCTAAATTATCGTAGTTTAATTTAAATAAAGATTAATTAAAAATTCAGTTTGAAAGGGTTTCAATTAAACATACTTTCAAAAAAAAATATATAAGGGTTGTTTTTTTAATCGTAAAAATATATATTTTTATTATAAATTTTAATAATAATATTTTTATTATTTTTTAAAATATTTCTCACGGCCTCACTTTCTTAATTTTTCTTTTTGGTTTTAGAACAACTCATAGTCTCACTTTAGTAACACCAAAGGACAATCTTATAACAAAAAATAAAATAATAAATACCAAACGACAATGGATTTTTATACCAATATTGTCGTTTATAAACACAATAAGCGTAGAAATATACTGTTATTTTTCTTTAATTTTAGACTCCTATTATATATTTTTCCACTCAGAGACTGCTCTAAAAATAAGTATAGTGCAACAATTTAAATTATGGAAAATTCTCGAGAAATTCTGAATTTTACTTCGAAATATCCCTTTAAATAATTAAATATTTTAAATATAATAAAATGACAAATTTAACCCTTTACTTAAAATTAAAAAATACATCCCACTTCCCACCCCCACATCCCACTCTCTTAAAAATTTCATACATCACACCTCTTCTCCCTCACTCACCTCTACCCTTCTCTCCATATTTATCATCAACCATAACCCAAAATATTAAAAATAGAGGATAGATATATGTAATATACAAAAGAGTTGAAATTTTTTGAAAAAAATGGAGATAAAAAGCAATTAAAATTGGTATGTAAATTTTTTTTTTCTGCAAATCGCGCAGTGGTTCGGTAGGGGCTACCGAACCTATCATATAGGTTCGGTAGCCCCTACCGAACATATCATATAGGTTCGGTAACCCCTACCGAACCTACATGATATGTTCGGTAGGGGTTACCGAACAAAACAATTAGGTTTGACACCTCCCTACCGAACCACTGTACATTTGAGTGGGATGTATAAGAGTAATTTTTAGAGATATTTTTGGTATTTTAAGTATTAATAATTTTTTTATAAAATTTTTGTATTTACTGGGATGTACCACAGCAAATTTTGGAATTTTTTCAAAATTTTCCTTAAATTATATGTCACAAAAATAAATAATTAATAATAATTTTATCTAATAGAGTAATTAATTATATGAATATAATAGATAATTTATAAATTTTTATTCTGTTAATAATAAAATTATTTATGACAATATCATTATTTTTTTGAAAAGTATCCTAAATTAAAAATCACCGATTTAACACTATTTACAACTCCAAATGTTTAACAACTTATTTTGAATGGATACTCATGTGATCTTTTATTTTAAAAATTGATTGTGCGCTTTTTGGTTTCAAACACTATACTTTAAACACGTCCATGTGATTCCCAATTTTGAATATCATACTTTGAACACAAGTTAAAAATTGTTTCCAATTTGAACCCCTAGTTTTGAACACTCTATTATGAAAATATGTTTATGTGCTATGCAGTTATGAACAATTTATTTGTATTGAATTTTTAATATTTTCAATTTTAAACACATATTAACAAATGTTCATCGTATTATAGTTTTGAAAATATTATTTTAAATATATATTAGATTTGGATGAAGTGGTAACGATATAAATAATTAGTATTAAATATGAAAATAAAATAAGATGCTGAAGTCAAGTGGTAGTGATATTGGATGCAATAATCTCTCTTTAGTAGTACCATCGCTATTTTCTATTAAGATAGCATTTGCATAGTCTTAATCTTCGACTATAATAAAGCTCTAGTGGTTAAGTTACAAGGGAGATTTGTTGATCTTCCACTATCTTGAAAACTCTTGGATAATATAGTCATTTACTTCACATAAATATTTAATAATCATTACTTCTAGCCTTTTTGAGAATAAACAGAGGTTTTATTTAAGTTTAAACTGCTACAACCTTGATGAGGATTGGTCGAAGCTATTTTGGCTTAGAGTTAATCAAAGTTACATAATTTGAAGCTATCAGAACAAATTTAGTTAGCCTATGAGCAGCATGGTTTACTCTTCGTGGACAATAACGATAAAAGAAAGAAACACATGATATTAAGAATTTTATGTCAGAAACAATATGACCATCCAAAGCTAAAGAGTGTGTTATTATGAAACGCATGCAGTGAGTCTGACTATAGCTATACCCTTTGAAATCTAGCATAAAAGCCGAAGGGTAGTCCAAATCATATCGCCCACAACTCCGTTGCTTTCGGTGACATTGTCGCAGCCCTCCGACCAACAATGGCGCCCATAAACTCTCCCTTAGCATTTCGGATCACACAGCTCATACCCACAAATCCACTATGAAGCAAAATTGCAGTGTCAACATTTAACTTGTAACTTCCCTTTGGCGGCGATGACCACCAAACTGGGTGGACCAGCGGCTGCTTCCTTATCTGATGGTTATAACGGCAATAATTCTCCAACTCCATCACTGCCAGGGGTGGATCTGAATGGGCGCAAGGGGGCTTCAACACGGGCCAATTTTTTTTACAAAAAATTATTACTTGTATATTTTTAACAATAAATAAATATTTTATTTATAATAATATATTATTTTAAATTTTTATGTACATATTTTAGTATATATTAACAATATTTAATAAATACGTGAATAAAAATGACATTAATTATATATTTTTCATGTATTTGGTAATTATTAGTAATAAAAATAAAATTAGAGTAGTATACTACATAAAATTTTTTTAAATATAAGAATCTAAATAATATTTAAATATTTTTAAACTCAACATTATAAAAATAAAATTTAAAAAATAAGTATATGATAAGCTTCATATTAAATTTTTTTTAAGTTTATGTTTATTATATTTTATTTCGATCTAAATTTTAACTTTATCTAATATTATATTATTTGAAATTTTATTTTAACAATCTTTTAGAATTTATTTTAAAAAAATTATATAAAAATTTTATTATTATTAGTCATTATTATATTATTTATAAACATATATTTTTAAATATAATCTCAAGCTTAAAATTATAAATTATATTTTACTTTTTACATTTTTATATGTTTATTTTAGTTTTAATGTTTATAAATCTTAATATATTTGATTGAGCTTTTTATTTACTTAGATTTTTTAGTTAATAAATTTATTTTATTCATAAATGTTACTAATATTTATTAATGTATTATATTTTTGTTTAATTTTCATTATAAGTTAATTATAATGTGTTAACTCTATATCTCTATTCTAATATGACATAAACAAAATTTAATATTGAATTTAGTATAATTTATTATAATTTTTACTAATTTTTTATTTTATATAAAAAAATAAAAATTAACTTTTTTTTAATTTTTTTTCTGACTCCGCACCTGATCACTGGTCCTCCGTAGATTCCATCCCCAGACCAGCGCTATTATCAAACACTTCATTACATCTTGCACGCCAAATCCAATAGGCCATGTTAACCAAGCCCTGAAATAAATCATCACTCAATTATGCTAAAGCATACCATAAAAATTCAGCCACCTCAACATGTTTAAAGTTCTTATATAAGTCAGCAAATTCAGATTTTTTCCAAGCCACCTTTGCTTCATTACAATTCCATAATGAATGGGTAATGGCCTCTAGTCCACCACATAACCTGCAACATGGGTTATGAATAATTATCTTTTGTATAGTTTTTCATTGTATAGAAGGACACTTTTGATCAGTCTCCACAGGAAATGTTTAGTTTTCCCCATCACCCCATTCTCCACACTCTTTTCCACAGTCGCTACATAGGTTATGCAGCAGATGAGCATACCACACTCCTCTCTGTAGACCGAATATCAGTTGCTAAATGAAGCCTACTTTTGACCCAATACACTTATTGGCTTGTATAGTACTGCCACTCCAGTACATCATTTGGGGGTGTAGGGCGATGTTGGTTACGCTGTATTAAATATCATAATTATATAATTTATATATATAAATATATATAGTTGTAAAATTAGACTGTATCGTATATTATAAAAATAATACGATTATATATAAATTTTGTACGATTATGAGATATGAGTCCAAACCACATCAGATAATTAACTAAATTTATATGAATTTTAAATAATAAAATTATATATCTTAACCTTTTTTTTTTATCTCAAATTAATTTTTTATTTTATTTTTAAGAATGTAATAAAAATATAAAAATGAATTAAATATTAATTTAAATAAATTTTATTATAAAAAATTATTTTAAATATAAATTATTTTAATAAAATATATATAATTAATTTAATTAGTTATATTATATAATTTTTTGCTAAATATTATTTAAATTAATTATAATATAATTTAATGTAATATAATATCTTATATTCATTCTTGAGAAAAGTAACATGTATTGCCATACTAATTTTTCCATTATCGGGAGAGAACCATCATTTTGTAAAGTTTGGTCAAGAATAATAGGGAACGTAATAAGTAAAATTTAGGATATTAATATATTTAATTTGAATGTTAACTTGTACTTAGTGTAAAGTATTATAGTAGTAACAATATTTATTATTTTACAACTCACTTTCAATTAGTCTTAATGTTATTTTTTTCTAGATATTTATATAATTAATTATAATTTTTTTTATTTTTTTTGTTAAAAAAATTATTTTATAATTTTATAATTTTATTTTATTAATAATATTATAAAATTTATTTTAATATAGTATTTTGAATTGTAAGTAAATTTTTTTTTAATTTCATAAAAATCTTAGAATAAAGAGAAAAATTAGTAATTTTTTCTTTTGTAAATTCATAAAATTTTTAGCAAATATTTGATTTGTTTTTGAAAATTAATTATTTAATCTCATTATCTCGATTAAAAGAAAAGAAAAGAAGGGAATGATAATTTGATTATTAAAATTTTATAGCATTATATTGTTTGATAAAATTAAAAAAAATTTAATTATATGACACAATTTTTTTTATGAATTTAATACTATGTAAGTTACTTACTTTTATAAAAGGTATATTTTATTATATTTTTTTAATTGGTATATTATAGGTTTTATAGTTTTTCAAAAGGTACACTTAAGTTTAATTTAAAAAAAATTAAAAAAAAATTAGCACGTTATCATGTGACTTTTTAAAGGAGTAATTTTGAAAATTTATTTTGTTTCCAAAAAATTAAATAAAAAATTGACCATATTCTAAAAAAGTTACATTTTTTTAATTATTTTAGTAAAAAAAAATTCCAAAATTACTCATTTAAAAAATCACATAAGAACCATATGTTAATAAATTAATTTTTTTTTTAAATTAAACTTAAATATACCTTTAAAAAATCCAGAAAATTTAGAATATATCATTTTAAAAAAATAAGAAATTAATAGAATTTCAAAACAATTTGTTTATATAATAAATTTTATTTTTAATGTCTCTAAGTATTGCATATTTGCTTTTCTAACAACGTGAAATATATTTTGCATGTGATGCAATTTTTTTTTATAATAGTGTTTTCTTTTTATTATTATTATAGAGAAATCTAAAGTAGAACTAATGGAATAAAATGTTTTTAATAATTGATTTATATAAAAAACGGAGTGATAAAACGAAGACTATTAAATTTTGCTGAAAACATAATCTAAAATTTAAAGAATAAAATTTTACTCCCTTTTACATTAGCAAGCGATGGCATCGCCACCGCGCTGTCGTTGATACTGAGTAGGGGACTGAGCCAATGAGCTAAAAACCAGATAAAGCAGAAGACGGAGAAGCTGCGACATATAGCAACAGCTAACGACAACATTAGACTATACTCAATACTCTCTCATAGCTTATACGCCGCCATCTTCTTCATCTTCTTGCATCGTATACACAAGTAAAGCCTCCAATGTCGGTGAGTCAATACTAATATTTCTCTTGGTTTCTCCATTATTACTATTATCATTTTTAATAATGGGTTTATCAGATATTTGAGTATAGTTTGTGTAATTGTGAATCAGCTGGCAATTGCCTGTGGGGAAACGTCTCCGTCCCATTTTTTGTTCCTTAGATTTCTGGATAGAACCCTAGATTCCATCAAGAACAACATTGCTCGGATGTTTGGTAACATTTTCTGTTGCCAATCTAATAATGACGTAAATATAAGGTGATTTGCTATTTCTTCTTTATTTGCTGTTTGGCTGCTTAGAAATTAAAGAACATAGAAATGAAAAAAAAGAATGAGAATGAAAACTAATAATTCCCGATTAGCTCATCCTAGGTAGAGAAGGTGTTGATGATGTATTAGTTGGTATGTTTTTCCCCAAGCAATGGAAGTTTCCCGCGTGATAGTGTTAATGTTATGAAAGTTGATTGATTTCTAGATATTCTATGTACATCAAATTCTAATATATTGGCTGCACGATGAAATGAGCAGGTTTACATTGATTTAGCATATCACGATTTTATTTGTTTTCTCACCCCGTTGTTATGTTAAGTAAGTGCTTATCTAGAAATGGTTTTTATGCCAATTTTTTATGTTATTTTTACTATAAATATGAAGGAATCATGGCAACGAGGATCTAGTCCCATATAATGTTGAAGATTTTATGATGAAATTCGGTGAAGACTACCAGTTAACTGCTGAAGATTCGTTCTCAAGGAAGAAGAATGTGGATAATAATCAAGATCCACATGTTGTTTTCAATGCTCTGGATGGAATGCTGAAGGACAGTTTGGACCGTTTGAAAATGATGAGGTAAGTTTTTATTTCTGATAGTTTATTCTAATAAATGTGGGGATAGTCCTAATGGACTGAGCTGCTGGATGATCTTTCACACGGATTGTACTTTAACTTTATTTTAATGTTGATGCGTGTATAATTGCAAAGTTCATTCTTGTGATTTGATACTGCATTTTCAATAAACGTCATTACAAAGATCATACATGTTTTAGAGCCTAGGCAGAACGTGTTAACCTTGCATATTTTGTTCTGTTTAATTTTTCAGTATTTACTATTGGAATTCGCCTTTTAGCATCTTGGAAATTCTTATAGAATTAGGTATTGTTAAAGTTAACCTTTGGTTTTGGCATTGTTATATTTTGGATTGCAAAGGCTGAATTTTTGTCCATCCTCAAACTTATCTTTCCTCCCATTCTAGCTGTTATGACATTGCATACAGAAAAGTGTTTTTCGACTTGCTTATTTTATATTAGTGCGGAAGGATCTTTGAGATGGGTTATCATGTTATTCCACAGAGAGAAGCTTTAATGCAAAATGTTGCATGCAACTTGTTTCTCGCTTTGGCAATCTTCCTGCTATATTTTTTCAGGTGGAGCATGGGTAACATTTTTTAAAGAAAAAAAGGAGTAAATAATCTGCATTAGAGCCCGAAAAGAAAACCTGCATTATGTTTTTCAAGTTCTATGTTGATCATGTCCCAGCCTTGTACAGGGGCATGCAAATGTCGAGTTTCTCTTTCTCAAAACTTTTCTATATATTTGAAGTTTCCAGCACCCATAGCCTTAGAAATAGATACGAGACAGCGATGCAATAGATGTTTCTTTTTCATATGCAACTGATACATATAGGATTTTGTAGTTGTAACTATTGAGGTGTTTACTTGAAATCTGTGAGAATAATTCTCAAACCTTCTACAGTGTATACATTGGTGGAGTAGCTGTCAGATAACATTTTTTTTCTCTTATGTTTTCTGAATGGGCAAATAGTGAAAGTAGTGCTGCTAAAATGAAGCATTTGATTATTTTATGAAGATTTTTTTGTGAGCTAAGCTTATTTATTATAATAATTGTAAATTCAGATTATTTGACTTGATTTCTTCATCATGCAAAATTTTCAGGGAAAGTTTATCTTCGGTGAAGATGAGTTTTGTAGAGTTGTCTATGGAAGCTAATTTTCATGATCATATGGAAGTAATTAGGAATTTATCTTTAGAGGGAAAGTTGGGAACGGCACTATTGCTTCGGAGACAGATGATACATAAAGGTGTTGTCCCTGACGTGTTTACTCACAATTACCTCATTAATGGACTGTGCAAAGCTGGTGACTTAAGGAAAGTGGATTTGCTTATAAAGGAGATGTTACAATTGGGTCTGTCTCCCAATTGTGTCACTTATAACACTTACATTAAGGGTTTATGCCATGCTGATAACTTCGATAAAGCTCTGCAGGTGCTCTGTGTCATGGCCACAGGGGATGTCAAGCCAAATAGAGTTACTTGTAACATACTTGTCCATGCATTATGCAAGAAAGGTTGCCTGGATGATGCTACTAGGCATCTTGAAGAAATACTAAGTGATAATGAGAACAGAACGCAAGATTTGATTACCTCAACTATACTGATAGATGGTTATTTTAAAAGTGGAAATGTGCTTCATGCCCTCAACCACTGGGATAACATGGTTAAAATGAATATCCCAATGGACATTGTTGCTTATAATGTGCTTATCCATGGGTTCTGTCTGAGCAGAGATATGAATCTTGCTTTTGGAGGCTTTTGTCAAATAATAAAAAGAGGGTTGGTACCTGATGTTTATACTTATAATACGCTTATAAGTTGTCTTTGCAAAGAAGGGAAGTTTGAGGAGGCTTTTTATGTCCATGGCGTTATGTCAAGATTTGGAGCTAATCCGGATCAACTTTCTTACAAAATGATTATTCAAGGCCTGTGCATTAGTGGAGATGTTGTCAGAGCTAAGGAATTACTTTTCACTATGTTGGAGAAGTCATTAGTACCTGAGTCTCATATATGGAACCTCATTATTGATTCTTATGGAAGATGTGGAGATCTTGATAATGCATTATCCACTAAGGATCAGATGTTGGCTTGTGGAGTTCAACCAAACGTATATACTTACAATGCCTTGATTCATGCACAAATAAAACAAGGGAACATTTCTGATGCCTATTTACTGAAAGAGGAGATGCTTTTGTCTGGTACTTCTCCCGATGTGGTAACTTATAATTTGTTGATAGGCATTATTTGTAACTCAGGGCGTATTCACTTGGCACTCCATTTATTTGATGAAATGAAGCAACTGGGATTTGAACCAGATACAATAACCTACAAAAAATTAATCAGAGGTCACTGCATTAGAGGTAACCTGAAGGAGGCAGAAGAGATGTTTTCAAATATGTGGAATTCTGATTTACCAATTGATGATGCCCTGTATAAGATACTTATCCAAACATACTGGAAAATGAGGGAGCCTCTCAAGGCACAAGAACTCTACCGTAAATGGTTGGGAAGGAAGAAATAGGTATTCCTTGCTGATATACGTAAACCAAGCATAAGCAATAACAGAGTTTTGGTTCAGTAAGACTTGGTGCACCTTGTGTTGCTTACATTCTTCTCGTTGTTGAACTGAAGAAAATATTTCGTGCTTATGGCAGCATGCTCCTCGTTGGTTGTGGCAAGCTTTCATTTGCCATTCAAACAGGTACTTGCTCCTCATAATCTTTTAAAAATCTTGTTGATTTGAGATCTATTATCATTTAATACATTATGCTTGGGTTATTAGTTAGGGATTTTGCCATTAATAAAATCAAGTCGTTACTATCTAGGGAAGACAAACTCAAACTCTTTTTAGCAAGTTGTGGTAATTACACTCAATTAATGAATCGAAAACTGGCTGTGGAAGAGCCTTGTGTAGTTTTAGTTTTAATACTACCATTATCATTAATTCCGACTTTTTTCCAGTCATGGATGAGACTGGTCTTTCCTTTCAGGTTTAATAAGAGAATAATATGGTGCCATCATTTATGTAAGCCTGCTTTCTCCAGCTTTCTCAGTATTATTGGTAAGATCAGCATCAAGGTTAAATTCTCATAGGACAGACTTGACTAGAAGGATATGTTCTTCACACATATGAACTGGAGGCCATATTCTTTTATCTTAAGTACGGTCACCCACTCTCCTAGGTGAGGTGGATGTGTGTGTTATTCTTAAATTCTCTTTGTATCTTGAAAGACTTGCTGTTTAGACTAGAAAAAAAATAATGTAAAAAGTGGAAATAAGAAAATCTTTTTTTTTTGGGTGCATGCCATGTTGAAACTTGATAATTTATTTCTGAGTGACTCTTGTTTCAATCTAGGTCCACAAATGCATAGGTATATAGCTGGTATTACTTCGCAATTTTTGCCAGGAGTTTTTGGCTGATGGGTTGGTGACCCTGCTCTATCCTGACCCTATTTGTCAATATTGGCAAATTTAATCATTCCCATCTAATTGGAGTGTTCAATATTTCTTTGAAGCTTAGATGAAGACAAGCATAGATAAATATGATACCTCACTGCAGGGTCATATCCTGAAGTGGATTATTCTCAATTGCACTTAATCATGATGTCATTGTTATACTCGTTCAGGTTGGTTTCTTCCATATTTTTATTTTTGGGTAGTTACCATATTGAATCTCTATCTTGACGAGTCCTGTTGTTGCCCTTATGCTTAGGACACCTGAACACAACTCATATTCATGTTAGAGAAAATATTTATTTTGTAGGGTAAATATCAATAGCAACCTCCAGGTTTGTCCAAATCAAAGAACTCTAAATTTGAAAATATTATTAAACCCCACTCCATACCAAGAAAATGTGATTAGAACATGGGCAAAAATATAATCATAGTTTTTTTTTTAATTCAAAATAATTATAAAATAAAAGAATAAAAATAAAATATTCTAAATAAACATTAAAAAGAAAAACTCGACTAATAAAATCAAGATAGAAAACAAAATAAATTCTAATATTTTATCAAGGATGTTAAATTTTTTATTTTATATCTTTGTGCTACTATATTATTTTATTATATTTATTCCTTTGAGTTAAGTTTTTTTTCATTTTATATTAAGACATAGCTTATACAAATCAAAATTATTGAAACTTGAGGGTTGTTATTGATATTTATCTATTTTACTTTCTTGTTTGCAGGAGGGTGTGAAACCTGACCAGGAGGCCTTTTCATTTCCAAGGCCTGTACCAATTTGGCATATAAAAAAAGTTACTACTTTTTATAAGTTACATTATATCAATTTTTGCATAAATAAATTAAATAACGACCCGGCATAAATGGTGGGTATTGTAAGTGATACATTTTTAAGTTAAATTTTCCATGGCACGTGTTCCGGGTATGCATCGCTTCAAAATTGCAAGTTTTATCGATCTGATTTATACTGTAATCCAATCCGAGCATATCCATTAATGTTAAGATTGATTTCGTTCAATCCAATCAAAATAGTTGATAATAGTGTTTTTCAGTTTTTTAATTAATTTTATTTCATTTTTAAATAATACTAGTTAAAAACATGCATCTTATATATAAATTGAGATTGGAAAAAATTGCTAAAGTAAAAGAAGGAAATACAAAGAAGAAAAATTTGTTAAAGAGAGAGAGTATATTATATAAGGGAATCAGGAGATTAAGTCGAGTAAATTGATTTTTTTATTTTTTAAGTTTTAATTTATTAGAAGATAATTTTAATTTGGTATAAAAAAGAAGAAGATTGATTAGTTAGGATAAATTTAAAAGAAACAAATTTAGTTAAACAGTAATGAAGTTCAGAATTTTTAGATAGAAATTAATTTACTCTAAAATCTATAATTTGATTATTAATATTTATATAAGACTCTAATTATAAAATAATAATTACAATTATTTTAGATAACTTAATTCTCGTTACTTAACAAAATAAACATGCTCTTCCTCTAAAACGTAGTTGGGGAGTGGGAGAGAAATGGGTTCGTGAACTACAAAGTGTGTTAGATCACCGAAAACTTAAAAAAAGATTCAAAATAAAAGAAAGGGCATTTATCTTAAGGGTCTCTTTGTGTGTGAAAAGATCATTTAAGGACTTTAACCTTTACATAAGAAATAGAAAGTATGGAATGCCTTACAAAAGAAATTAAAAATTTGTAAAAGTCTATAAAAACATACAGAATCCAAAATGTCAGAAATTATAAAAAATCAAGAAGTAATTGATGTAGAAACACAGGACATTTCAAGATTTTTTCACAAGAAATGATATTCAGTAAAAAGAAATTTGAAGAAATTCAAAAATCAAAATTAAATCTTAAAGAAAAAGATGGATTTAGAGAAGAATCATTCTCTAAAATAAGGAAATTATTTCCAAGAAAAGACATAGTATATTATGGTATAAGTAATAAAAAATTGGATATATCCATTTAGGAGGAATACAAATCCTAATAAAAGCACACTTTAGAGAAGGAATCGATATACCAATTAAATTAGCACTATTAGATAATATAATAACAAATAGAAAAGATGCTTTGCTAGGAATAATCAATGAAAATCTCGGATACCAGAAATTAAAATTTACAGCATATCCAAGATTTGCTGTTAATATCCATGATAAAAATTTAAATCAAGTATTAAGTCTAGCCTATGACTTTGAAAGAGGAAATTTGATGAAAGAAGGAAATCACCCATTTTCAATCCATTATCTAGTAGAATATTCACTAACAAACAGTCACAATAGTTCAATATATGGACAACATGAATATATAGAACTATATAAAACTTTTAAGGATATAGGACAAGTGATAAAAAATCCAGAAAAACTTTCAAAATATGAAGTACCTGATGGATGGAACTTAGACATTAAAGAAAAACCTCTAATAACATCAAAAAGAAATAATATACAAAGAATAACATTTGTAGATACCTAAGCTAAAGTTAGTAAAAGAAATAGGAAAATAGAAGAATTAAAAGAAGAAATTGAGGAAATGAAAGACCTAGTCTATACAATGAAATAATAATGATAAAAGAGAAATTGTTAAAAATACAATTAGAAGGAAATAATAATTTGACAAGCATAAATAAGAATCAAATATTCATAATGGAAGCCTTAATTCTTATAGCAGAAAGAATAGACACTATAGATGAAGATATACAAGAATCAAAAGGAATACAATTAAAAATGTATAAAGAAATTTTAGAATTAAAAAAGACTATAAATAACACATCAAGAGGAAACAAATTAAAATTTGATCCATTAAAAGGACTAAAACAAGAACCTCCTAGAAAATCTGATGCATTAATACCTATAAATGAAAAAAAAAAAGCAGAAGAATATAAACAAATAATAACAATCTAATGGCTTTAATAGAATACAGAAAAGGTTTAGAAGAACAATTTATAAACCCTGAAAATAAAGATATAGAAAAATTAATCAGTTTATTAACATTAACAGATAAAGAATTAGAAAAATATTATGAAGAAAAATCTTACATAAATAAAGAAGAGGATGATATGATAGTAATAAGTGAAAGTGAATCTGAACAAGAAAATACAATCCAAAGAATCAATATGGAACCAGTATTAATACTTAGAACAAACCAAGAAAAATCAATTCCAGAAATAGGAGAAACATCTGACCCACATAGAGAAAGAAGATATAGACCAGAAGAACCTAATCCTATATATAGAAGAAGACAACCACCTAAAATGGAAGAAGGATTACATTGGGGTACTAGAGGAAGTATTCCACCAGAATTTAGACCACATGAAAATTATAAAACAGATATTTTAGATCTAGATTGTATAAGAGATAGGAAAAAAACCTTAAATAAATGGGCTAGTGGAATGAGTGTAATCATACAAACATCATCAACTACAAACACAAACCCTTCGGTATGTAAAGTCCTAGTAGCACACAAAATGACAGGAAATGTAAAAGTATGGTTTTCAAACCTAACTGAACAACAACATTTAGGAATGCAAGGAAATGCTACAACAGGAAGAGATTATCTAGATACTGTAATAAATGAAATATACAAGGAATTTATAGGAGAAGATAAAGGAAAAAATGTAACAGAATCTAGTGAACATGAAATAGAAGAAGCTAAGTGGCACTTAACAAACATGGAAATATGTGACATATGTTACATAGATTCTTTCATATATGAATATGAAATGTATTATCATAAACTACCACCATCAATGCAAGAAATTTATAAGGAAATGTTTTACCAAAAATTACCTGGAATTTTACATAAAACTATAACAGAAGAATGGAATAATAGGAATAGACAAAGTATACCTGATACTTTAGGAAGAAGAATAAGAGGACTTAAAAACTGGATAATCATAAAATGTCAAGAAAGAAAAGAATTCAAACAGATAAGAAGAAATGATAAATTTTGTTGTGATTCAAGAGACTTCAAAACACCAGGAAAATATGGTTGTAATATAAGACCATATAATAAATATAAATATAAAAAACAAAAGAAATTTAGAAAAATCAAAAGATTTAAATTTAGAAAACAAAACTTTCTAAAATATAAAAGAAGATATAATAGGAAACCTTATAGGAAAAGATATTTCAGAAGAAAAAGATACAGTACATCTGAAAAGAAAAACTATTGCCCTTCAGGAAAAAAGAAATGTAGATGTTGGATTTGTAACGAAGAAGGACATTATGCTAATGAATGTCCAAGTATACTTTAACATAAAAAAGAATTTAAGAAGGAATTCCCACAAAAAGCAAAAATATTAGAAGAAGCCTTTAGAATGGAGTTAGAACCAATAGAGAAATCTGATATAGATGATACATGTAGTATTTATCTATTGGAAGAAACTGAAGAAGAAATAACAGACTCAGAAACATCTTATTCTGACTCAGAATAATGGATGGACTATTAAGCATAACAAACCCAAATAGTACCTATATAAAAATAGGATTAAAATTCAAAGGATATAAAAATTACCATTTACATACATATATAGACACGGGTGCTAGTATGTGTGTAGCTAGTAAAAATGTTTTTCCAGAAGAACTTTGAAAACAATCTCCAAAAGAACAAATAGTAAGAATTGCAAACAATACTACAATAAATTTAAGTAAAGTATTAACAGATACAAATATAACAATAGGAGGAGAAATCTTTCATATACCCACAATTTACCAACAAGAAACAGGAGTTGATATTTTATTAGGAAATAACTTTCTAAATCTATACCAACCCTTTACACAATACTTAGATAAAATAAGTATAACAACCTTAGATGGAGAAACAATCTACGTATCAAAAATTAGGAAAGCATTAACTGTTTCATCGCCAACTTTTATGCTACAACATAAAAAGCGAAAACGTGGTGAGGAAATAGAAAAACAAAAACCATATTTAAAAAACATTTCTTTAGACATAGAGGTTGACCAAAACCCCTTTCTAAATGAAATTCAAGAAAACAAAGCCTTAACAGGAATAAGAAAATTATTAAAAACTGTATGCTCAGAAAATCCTTTAGATCCAAATATAAACAAATGTAATGAAATAGCAAAAATAGAATTAAAAGACCCCTTAAAAGTCATAAGAGTAAAACCAATGATTTATACTCCAGAAGACAGAGAGGAATTTGAGAAACAAATTCAAGAACTTTTGGAATTAAAAGTAATTATTCCCAGTAATTCACCTCATTCTAGTCCAGCATTTTTAGTAGAAAAAGAAGCCGAAAAAAGAAGAAGAAAAAAGAGAATGGTAATAAACTTTAAATCTTTAAACAAAGAAACTATCGATGATGGATATTTTATACCAAAGAAAGAAAAATTATTATAATTAATTAAAGGGAAAATATATTTTTCAAGTTTTGATTGCAAAAGTGAATTTTGGCAAATAAGACTTGATAATGAATCACAGAAATTAACGGCATTCAGTTGCCCTCAAGGACAATTCCAATGGACAGTTGTTCCATTCGGACTTAAACAAGTACCAGGTATTTTCCAGAGATATATGGATAATATCTTTAAAAAATATCATAATTTTTGTTGTGTTTATATAGATGACATTTTAATATTCAATAATGATTTATCAAAACATTATTTAGATATTATTAATGTCTTACAAGAATGTAGAAAATCAGGAATAGTATTATCAAAAAAGAAAGCAGTTTTAGCTCAACAGAAAATAAAATATTTAGGGTTAGAAATAGAAGATGGAAAACATCATCTACAACCCCATATTTTAAACAACATACAAAACTTTCCTAGTATAATCAAAGACAAAAATCAATTACAAAGATTTCTAGGATGTTTAACATATGCGGAAGCATATATAAAGAAACTAGCAGAAATGAGAAAACCATTACAGGCAAAACTTAAGAAAGATTATGTCTGGCAATGGACTGATGAAAATACTAAATACATGGATAAAGTAAAAGCACAAGTAAAAGATTTACCAACTTTATATCATCCAGGACCAGATGATAAAATGATAATAGAAACGGATGTTTCACATGAATATTGGGGAGCAGTATTAAAAGCAAAAGTTGATGACAAAGATGAATATCTTTGTAGATTTACTTCATGATCATTTCAAGGCCCTGAATTAAATTATCATAGTAATGAAAAAGAATACTTGGCTGTTAAAAAGGCCATAAAGAAATTTGCAATATATGTCATAAGTTCGAGATTTATTGTTAGAACAGATAATAAAAATTTTAGACATTTTTTAAGAACTAACATTGCAGGAGATTATAAACAAGGAAGACTCATCAGATGGCAACAATGGTTTAATTATTACAAATTTGATGTAGAACATCTACTTGGAACAAAAAATAGTTTAGCAGATGCATTAACTAGAGAATTGGCACCACTAACTATTTTCATGATTTCAGGAATGGAGCAAATCGATTTAAAGATCAAGATAAAAGAAAAGGAGATAAAAATTATTGAAGAACAACTTGAATTATTAAAGCTTGAAAAAGCTCTCATAAAGTCAGAAAATACAAAGGAAGAACTAAATTTCCCAAAACAAATATCAGAACCAAAAGATTCTGAAAAAATTCCTGAGGAAAAAGTTCATATTAAAAAGGAAGAACCTAACAGTTCAAAAAAGGAAGAATCTAACAGTTCAAAGACTTCTGATAAAGGAAAAGAAAAATTCAATTGGGCTGATGAAGCAGAAAAATTTGAACAAAAAAAGGTCTATGTAGTTTATAATGGACTAAAACCAGGAATTTACAATAATTGGGCAGATGCAAATAAAGCTGTTATGGGAATCAGTGGAGTTACCCATAAATCTTTTACCAATCAAATAGAAGCAGAAGGAAGCTATGCCAATTATAAAACACCAAAACTCTTCAACCCAGAAGGGATCATAAAAAATTATTCCACAGCATTACAACAAACATCCCCTACCAGTAGGATGAGGACTTTAGGAAAAGTGGTCAGACCACCAGTTATATTCAGAGACACATCTCCTAAACGAATTCCAGAATTTGAAGAAGAAAAGGACCAGTACAGAAATCTCAGTAGAACTCAATGGTTGAATTTATATAACTTGGCTAGAAAATCCACTCAAGAACATATAGAAGACATGAAATTCTACACAGTAGAAAAGGATTATCCAGCTGGAAGTAAGTTCAATATCCTTTAAGGAGCAAATCCCATTTTTGTGTACAAAGCATACCATGCAGGCTTAATTGAAAACCTTTACTCAGAAATTAATTTAAGTGAATTAAATTATTTTCCTGAGAACTTTAAAAAGTCTTTTAAAAATTTTAGAAAGAAAATTAGAGCAGGTGATAAGCCCGTTTATCTAAGATTTTTCAGTTCTTTAATGGATTGGAATTGTGAGGATTGCATTAATCCTTATCATTTTATCAAGATAGGCATTGCCAATACAAACAGAGAAGTGCCCAAACCAAAAGCACTACCAGAAAGGGAGTTCAATACAGAAGAACTCTGTATCTCCAGAGGACAAATGTTAGGACAAATTTACTATGAAATCAAGAAAATTGATAATTCTATTGAAATCAAAGTAAATTATTCTACCAACAAAGTAATCATCATTTCTCACAAGCATGTCTATTACTGAAGAAGATGGTGAAAAACTTATTAAGTTCGAAGCTGGTTTTAATTCCAATAACCTAGAGGCAAGCCAGGAAATAAGAAAAGTTTTTTGTTTCTATGCTAAGAAGGTCACTGATGACCATAAATGCATCTACTGTATAAGAGACAGAGAAGACGAAGAAATGTCATCACCAACGTCATCAAAACTGTCGGTAGAAGAAGACAAAGAACAGTGAAGAAAGCCCGTCGGCAGAAAAGCAAAGGACAAAAGTCAAGATGTAGGATCTACAAATAGTTGGCAGCACATGCCAAGGAATAGTAAAAGTTGTCGGATAATTATTGTAAAAGAGATTCATTCGTTTATAAAAGGAACTCTTAAATCTTATCGAGACATCTTGGAACCCTAACCCTCATCTTCAACTTCAGAACTCCAATAATCTACATCTTTCAGGAAAGATCTTAAACACTCTAAACACCCTACACTCAAACTTTCAGGACCTCTTCTAAATGTATTTAGAAGTTATGTATTTACCAAAAATAAGCGGCTAAGCACCCTTTCAAGGCTCTTAGTTGGCTCTAGGATGTAATAATTATAGTATCATGAATAAAATGGAGTGAAGTCACTCTTTTCATTCTTTTTGTAAGTTAAATTTTTTACCTGTATAATATGTACGGATGCAAATGCTTCTCTGTAACCAGGTGGGTTTTGAAGAGTGAAGCAAGCTGAGGCATATTCTGGGTAATAAAAGGAGACGAACAGAAGAAGGGAAGACCGTGGTGGATCCATTAAGTTCAGGTATGGTAATTATAATCCTTAGTCGATTAAGAATCTTGAATGATCAATTACTTGTTTACAGCTTATTCATAAATTCATAAACAAAAAATCATGATTAATATAGAATTATTTGAAAGAAAATTTATGAAAAATTTAGAAGAATATTTTGATGGTGAATGCTATGAAACCTGTCTAGAAAATTTGAAAAGATTTGACAATATCTTAGATTTTTATACTGATTATATCTCTAGTATTTTATATCTAATTGATCATCCTGTAGGAATAATTTTGAGGAATCATTTTATGCAATATTTTGTTTGAGTAACTAATATAGAGTTTGATAATTTGATTTTTGAATTTTATTTATTCAAGGAGCATATAGGCAGATAAAAGTCAATTAAAAATGTTCAGAGATAATATCCAGAAACTTATAACAAGACTATAATTAATAGATCTAATAGATTAAAGAGAAACCTAGTATTTTAAAGAACAACTTTTATCTTCAGGATTTGAACAATATAATTTACATAATGAATATCATGATCAGAATTGCAATTGTTTAGAATATATTTATAAAATAAATTTATTTCTCAAAATCATACAATATCTAGAAACACTTCCACAAAAATATAAAAATAAACAAAATAATTAAAATGTACAAATGCGCAGAAATTGGTATCAGAGCCATGTATTAGAAATGTTAAGAAAAAATGATTTCTAAACTCAAAATAATGATCAAGGATGCTCACAGAAATACAAATTAATAATTTAAAGAAATTAATGAATTTAATCAGAAATACAGAAAATAATAAAAAATTTAATAAAGACTTTATAGGAATATTTTTAGCATGTATGAAAATAAAAATAAGTAAAATAATTTTGTCACAAGAACAAACAGAAATCTTAAAAGAAAAATTAAAATTTTTAGAAGACATAAAAACAAATCAAATTTTTATAAAAGAATATAAAGTTTTTATGAACTTTATTTTAAAAAAGTCGATAAAAAATATATAAAAGAAAATTGAATAAACAACATTTTCTAAAAATTTCTACAAAAAAGACCTTTTAAGACATATACCCTAAAAGAAAAGAGAATTCGAAAGCAAAACCCCCCAGTTTTTCATTCCTTTTCTCTACAGTCCTCATCCGTACATTTTTCATTCTCATTTATCTCTCCAAACCCGCCTCTTCACCCAATCCAAGCTATTCGTTTGCGTACTCCATTTCCGATTGTCAACATTGCATTTTCTCTCTCCTTTTCTTATCTTTGTGGGATCCAAATGTAGAGAAAGAAAGAAGAGCGAGGTCCGTTGACTGATTCGAACATTCTTCATTCATCTTCATTTCTTTTTCTCCATTTCCAGGTTTGATTTCTTTCTTTTGAGCTTTTGGATCTGTTATTTCATTTCGGATATGTATACCTGTGGATAATATATGATTATAATTTGTTTTGATTTTGCAAAAAAAATATTATCATTGGAGGAATTGGGATTTTGTGTTTTTTGTAGATAGATATAATAAAATGGCCGGTGACAAAGCGGTTGAGGAAGCTGAGAAGAAAGACGCTGTTGTTACTGGGTTTTCGAAGAAGAATGAGCAGAAGAGGAGCATTATTTATCGAATATGGAGTGGGATTTTTAGGATACACGGGGACGATTTTGAGAAGCGGCTTCAATACATTTCTAAAGAAGAAGCTGCTATTCTAGCTCGAATGAAAAGGAGGGCTCAAACATGGAGGTTGAGGAGTAGGCAACTTATTCTATTCTCCCTTTTTTGCGAGGTATTGATAGTGCCTTTTTCTTTTTCTTCTCTATTATTTGTTCTTTCATCATGTCATTGGTTTGATTAAAGGTATTGATTGTGATTAGTGGTTAATTAGGAGTTGGTGTTCGTTGCTTGTAGCATAATATGCTCATTTCCTTAGGTTATGAGGCCAAACAGGTTCTGGTATACTTTGAGAAGGACTTGTTCCCTCCCTATATTCTTTTGACTCTTCATTTTTCACGAAGTATTTAGAAAAATGTGTGGGTACTCTTCACAGGTGTGGGACGCTCCAATATGGTGGAAATTTACATAACATAGAAAAATGGGTGCCCCCATACTAGGATACGTATCCAAACATTTATGGCTTCCTATGTCTTAAAAAGTCCGTAACATACCTTGTACCCATTCAAAGGTAATGCACTTTGTAGGCGAAAAGTGGTTTACGAACCCGTTAAGTATGATTCTCTATTGGTTGCAACTACTCAAGCTGAGGTTCTGTTAGATGAATACTAGCTTCTTGGTCTGTCTTTATTTTCCCTACTCCGTTTAGGTGTTGGGGGTTGGAAAGTCTTTTTCTCAATTATTAATTTATTGTTCAAGCTTCAAATAACCTTTTCAAACTGGAGACCTAGAATGCTTTTAGAAAAGTGACTCAATATTGGGCTAATAATACGAGCTATGTTGTTTTCCCCTTATATTCATGGTCACCAGACACCAACGGTGGATCTAAGAATTACTTCGAGTGGCACCATGTAAAATTATTAAAAAAAAAAAAAACTTTGAGGAATGTGGGGGAATTTATTACTTGCAGGTGGGCTAAATCATTAGAAATTTGGGGGAATTTAGTAGCACTCTTAATTGAAATGCTTAAGAAGCTTACCAATTAATTTAGGGAATCAAGTGCTAATAAGGAAAAGACATAAATTAGTTATTAGATGAAGTACACAGAAAAATCTAGAAAAACAAGGGGGAAAAAGAAGAGCTAAGGCTTATAGTTGCAGAAAAGATGGAGAAAAGTTGAAAAAATGTGAGAAGGGGGAAAAGCGAGTAGAAGAATAAAAGAAGGGAGATTTTGATGAAAAAGGTTCCAGTTTTGGCAGCAAAGGTTATAGTAAATAATTTATTTTATTTCATATTCAAAGTAAATGTTTCTTCGAAAACTAAGAGCAGAATTTCTTGAAACTTTTTTGTTTATTTATTATATGAAAGCATTGAGTTTTTTGCACTTTAATGAAAATAACTCAAGGCCTAAAGATGTAATTTGGGCAGGGGGACTTTTTTGTTGTTGCCAAATTCATGGGGGCACGTTTGAAACAAATAGGACTTGAAAAAGATTATGATAAAATATAATTCTCCCTCTGGCCCTCTAGAGAATCTGCTGGTGGTCTTCCCTCCTTCCAAAGCATCTATGTATCCTGTTTTGTTGCTCATTTAATGTATGATAAAAGGATGATGTACTGAGTTTCACCAAATTCAATTTTCCTCGGAAGTTATGCTAGAAGCTGTTTCTGTTTTTCAGGTTCTAGTAGTTGGTTTTGCTGTTATGATGACTAGATCAACAAATTTGGACTGGAAGATGAGGGCAGTCTATGTCTTGCCAATGTTTATGTGGCCTGCTTTATCTTTTTTTGCTCATTCAACATTAGTAGGTTGGACAAGGAGGCGTAAGTGTTTCAATTCAACAACTAGGGTTTTGTGGCATGTCATTATTTTAATGTTTTTTCCTAAAAGATTTCTATTGTAGTTTCCTAAGACGTCCTTTGGTTGTTTTTCCTACTTCTCCTTTGTTTTTGCATTGCCGAGTACTTCTAATTTGAGGTTTTATACTTTTTGGATTCATTTGATTAGTTTGATCTTTATTAAAAGTCTTTATCAATGTTTGTTTCTTAGACTTAAATCTTATTCATATTTTTATCTTTCACTTCAAATTCTTCAATAAATGATGGATTGGATGGTCTAGGCTATGCTTCTAACATGTTTGAATCTTATCCCAGTGATGAGCATGCTTTTCAAAGAATATAATTAACTCGTATATGGACCAAAAAGACCCATGGATGACCATTCTGTGAATCTGTCCTTATGAAGCCCTATCAGGTGTTAGGAGATCCAATTATAGCTCTTATTATTTAGGGATATAGTGCCGTAATGGCAGACATTTCTTCCCAAGTGTCAGTCATTGAAATATTAGCAAAAACTTTGAAGTTTTGTTCTTTTACTGGAAGTATTAGTGCTTTTGAAAACTTGGTTGGTTGCTGGTCCCTTGATTAGATGTGAATTGTCATATACTCTGATTATCTATTAAACTTTTAAATGTTTTTGTGTACTATATCTGGTGTTTTATACTGGTACTAGGTCTTACTATCTTAGACATTGCTTTGACATGATGTGTTTCAGTAGATTCTGTATGATTTTTATGTTCGGATCTCCTGAATTGTTGGTCCTTACTTTATCCAAGGTCTACTAGTGGGTGATATGGAATTAATACTAATGTCATTTCTTCTCTTAGTAAATTCTGCCTCTCTTTGTTGGAAGTTAGTGGCAGGACTAATGTGAAACTCTGAAACCAAAAGATATTTTGCAAGTGAATGTAAAATATGAGACAACATGACACGTACAAGGGGTTGATGCAATTTTCTCTGAATTTTGTCATTCAACGCTCCCCCCATTTGATCTCAAGTCGTGTCGTTGACATTTTTACAGATTTTTTATTAATTAAAATTTATTTATGAATGGAGATATATCACCTTGTTGAGACTTGGTGTATGTTTGCTTGTGCATGTGTCAAAAGTGGTTTCAGGATAAGTGCTTACTGTAAGAAGCACATTATTTTTTGATTTTGTCGGAGAGCACGTTTGCACTTCTAGCAAATTATTTTTTGTTTGGTTGAAAATCACTTTTGTAGGAAGCTGATGTAAACAGACCCCTTAGGACGTTTATCCTTCTAGTTGAGCACTTAATTTTTGTTGAGTTTGCCGATCCACGTTAATGTTTTTACCTATTATGGTTTGATATGTTAACAGTCTTCCTGTTGTGTTCTGTGTGCGCTTTACTGTATTGACACTGCAAAGTTGTGTTTTTTATAAAATTATTTTGTGCTAATGATTTTAGGTGATCACAATAATCATAATACTCTGGAAAGGCTTAGGGCTGAAAGACAAGCAAAAATTGATGAGCTCAAAGAAAGAACAAATTATTATACCACTCAACAACTTATTCAGGTTATTGTGAAAAGAATTTTTTTGTTCCTTAATTATGCTATTTCCTGTCCTGAGAAAGTTCTCTCTCTGAGGACATGAAACAGCATAATTAAGGAACATGGTAATTACTAATGTGTAAACAAAATATCTAGAAGAAATTAGTGAATAATTTGTGAAACGATTAAGAAAATGATGAAACATTGACAAAGATCGTTTTCCAAGCTAAAACAGATGAATTATTATTATTTTTTAAAATTGTTTCGTGTATAATAAAAAATATAAGACAAAATTCTGAAAAGTTCAGCTCTACGTTGAATCTGTATTTGTTCACGACTCACCCATGAAGATAATATAATGTTTTTTATCAAAAAAAAAAAACAACGACAAGAAATTCATGGCTCACTTCAAATATCTTCATGGAGTTTGTATAGTGCCTATTCAAGTGTCCCATTTTTGTTGTCTATAGATCATGATAAGATTTGTCCATAGATCATATGTACAATCGTGTAATTTTAAAGCTGCATATTGCTTTACATCATGTATTTGAGCTAAGATTTCTTATACAGAGATATGATCCTGACCCAGCAGCAAAGGCTGCTGCTGCAACTGTTTTAGCATCCAAGTTTGGTGCAGAATCGGGGCTGAAAATGTACTTAGGAGAAGAATCTACTATCAATGCCCCAGCAGGCAAGAGCAATGATGATGAAGTTTTTCAACAGTTTGGTGGACTTAGAAAGAGGAAACAGCTGCAAACATCCATTAGTGCTGGGAACACTCCTTTGATTACCTCAGGGGCAACAACGCCTCACAATGATGGCACTTGTACTCCTGAGAGTAATCAATCTGTTATGGACCATCACTTTCCCCAAGGACCGTCAAGTCACGATGTAGGATGGATTGCTCGCATTGCGGCATTACTTGTGGGCGAGGATCCAACTCAGTCCTATGCTCTCATATGTGGAAGCTGCCACATGCACAATGGTGAGTTATTTGGGTTCCACGTCCTTTGTAGGGTAGATGTTATTTATTTATTCTTTTGTTCTATTTTCTTCTGGGTATAAATAAAGGCAGTCATGAGTCTGTGCTTCTTTGCAAATATGTATTTTCTGGCACTGTAGTTGCTTCCGACTTTCTTTTACTGTTGCGAAGAGGAAACTAATTCATTATTTCTTGCTCAGGGCTAGCAAGGAACGAAGATTTGCCATACATCACCTACTATTGCCCACATTGTCGTGAACTAAATAGGCCAAAACAGTCTGAAGAAACTCGTTCTGGTTGTGGCACCCCTAATTTTGGCACCTTGAAAACAAGCGTATCTGGTGAACTAATGAATAATTTTAGTTGTTCTCCAAGTGAAAGTTTAGTCACAAGTAGTAGCACTAAAGTAACTGGTCTGGTGATGGAGGAAAAAAGTGAGAACGCTGAAGTGAAACATGTAGTTGATTGAGAGACCAACTCGGTGATGCAGTTTGTGGCCTAGTCTGGTGGACAAATCTTACGGGTGGTTTAGTTGGTTGTACGAAATGGATTTATTGGATTGATTGGTTGACCAAGATGCCTGTAGGAGAAAATGTTGTGAATTCTCACGTGAGAAACCTTCAGGCCTTTATGCTTTTGTACATAGATCACATATATGGCTTTATATTCTCTTGCCTGTATTTTTTTGGGGGTCGTAATTCTTGTCTGTGTTTGCACTTTGCATATTCTTTTCCGTGGTGGTAAGGTATTTTTGGGCCATTTTGTTGAGGCTCTATGTATTTTTATGCAATGCCGTGGTTTTGGATGGGATTAGTTTTCCTTAAAGAAACGTGCAATATAGCGATAAAGCTTTAGTATGTACTTCATTGATTGGGGTGATATGATGAGATTGGACTATACAATTTTGGTCTAGTTTTATTATGCAGCCATACTTTCATCTCTCAGATGAAATCTCATACTAAATGGGAAATGCTTGTTGAAGTATCCTTGAATGCTAATATCGCTCACTCTTTGCGCTCTTAATATTAGCATGTTAATGTGTGACATACTATAAATAGCTGTACAAATTTTTGTCCCTAGTAATCCTATATAGCTCATAGGCGAGCAACACCATCATGTGTTTTGTAAGAGAAAATGTTTCACATATTTGTGGCGAGTAATTTAGTGATTTTGCAAGCGGTTTTCAGGATAAATCTCCATGTAATTTATCTCAACAAGAAACATCGTTCCACATTGCTCCACATTGAGGTAAATGAAAGTGCTATGTTTCTGATTAGCCTTTTTTATTATTATTTATTTATTATATTCTAGTGGTTATATATGAGATAACTAATTTTACTAAAATATATACATTAATTTACATGATATAATTTAATTGGTCTTTATTAATAATTGTGTCACAATTATTTCATCATTTTACATTCATAATTTTACATCTAATCAATAATTTATATATCATTTTTAATTTTATATCTAATTAATAATTAATATATCTTATTAAACATATTACATCAATCATCTCATTTAGATTTTCACTTTTTAGATCTGTCTTTCTGACACTTCAACATATCTTTATTATAACTTTAAAAAAAAAAAATTTGCTAATTATATTGAGACTTAAGTAGCACTCAAATGATAACACATTATAAATTTACCAATAATTATATTATATTATTTTGATAATTAATTTTCTTGTACTAAAATTATTTAAAATAACTGCTTAAAATTTAATAATATAAAATAATATTATTATTTTGTACTTTATTTATAATAATGATTTTAAATTTTTATTTACAATTAATATCTTACTATTTTTTGAAACAGCTGAAAATATATCATTTTTGGTATTATGATCTTATCTGCTGCATGTTTTTTTAGACTGTATTAAAATATTAAAAATATTAACAGTATAATTTATATACAATAATACATTTAATTATAAAATTAAATCGTATCGTATAATATATAAATAGTATAATATATGAAAAAAATTGTACAACGAAAAGATATAGGTCTAATACTGAATGCTAAACTTATTATGTTTAAATTTTTAATTATAAAATTATGTGTCTTAATTTTTTATTTCATCTCAAACTAAAATAATATTTTTATTTTAAAAAATATAAAGAAAAATTTAAATATAAATTTAAATAAATTTTATTCAAAAATATTATACTACTTATTATTAAATACTATACAAAATAATTATAATATAATTAAATTTAATTTAATACCACTGTATTAACCTTTTTACCAAACATTTGTTTGCCGTTAAACCATTTGAATTTGACGAACCGAATTTAACCCGTTAATCAACGGTCGAAACCCGCCTACCCAAAACCCTAGCAACTGCTCCGTCATCTCCTGCTTAAAACCCCGCGATTTTCATTTCCGTCGAATTCGGCTACAACCCTCTGAAACCCTACCTCTCCCTCTTTTGAGAGGCTACTGCTAGTAGCAGAAGAAAGCGGCAGGTTGTTGAAGCAAAATGCCTCTTGGCGAAAGGTCTGGAGACAAATCCGAGTCTAGGTATTGTGGGATTGAGACAGAGTTCAGCGATGACATGCCCAATGTTCTGGCCTTCAATCTCTCTAATGGAGGATTCGATTTCGTCGTTGCTCCTCTGGTTCGTGTTATTGTTGCACTTTTTTTTTTGCTCATGTTCATTCGTGCACTGTATGGTTAATTTTCTGATGTTATTTTAGTGTAATCCAGTTGAATGCGAGTGAAATATGTGGGTTTTAATGTAGTTGAAATGAGGTGTTAATGGTGGCCAATTAGCCAGTCACATACTAGCTTAACAGCTGCTTCACTATGTGAATGGTCAGTAAGCTCACCAAGAGTAATTTAATTCCATAGCCCTCAGCAAGTCAAGCTACTTCACTGTATGGTTAATTTTCTGATGTTATTTTAGTGTAATCCAGTTGAATGCGAGTGAAATATGTGGTTTTAATGTAGTTGAAATGAGGTGTTAATGGTGGCCAATTAGCCAGTCACATACTAGCTTAACAGCTGCTTCACTATGTGAATGGTCAGTAAGCTCACCAAGAGTAATTTAAGTCCATAGCCCTCAGCAGTCAAGCTACTTCGATGTGTGGCTTCACTTGAGGGCTATTGACTATATCCACTTCATTGTGCTTAGGTTGATGAACTATTCTTGATTTAAATATTTGGAAGGAATGTTAATTGACGAGATAACTTGAGCTTAGAAGTAGTTTATGCAAGTAAAATTTTGATTGGGGCAGTAGCGTTGTGGTCATGTTTGGTTGCAAGTAATGGAAATTGTGAATATTCCATTGTTTCCCATTACTTTTTCATTTCAGAAACCAAACATAACATGACTGTCTCGAAGCTGAAGAGTGTTGGTGCAAACTTATAAAGAATTTTATTTTCAAATTTTTATTGTTCTTTTAAAACAGTCATTGCTGAAAAAACTTATGCACTGATTGGTAGTAAATTATTGGAATACTTATCTTATTAGGTATATATTGCTGCTCCTTTCACTTGCCCCCATCATCGTGAAGTTTGCTGCAAAAATTAGTTGCTGGTATAACATGTATCTGGCTATATATGTGTCTGCATAATGATGAAGATTGCAATTTTATATGAAGTGATTGGCACAACTATATTTTCTTGTTTATTTCATGGGCACTTCTACATTCTGGTGGCTAATTAGCCAATCACACGCATCCATGTTTCTGGTTCTTTGTGTGAATGGTCAGTACGCTCACCAAAAGTAACATTTGTTGGTAGCCTTTGGTTGTGGAGCAAAATACTGGCTTCATATTTAGGCTACGAACGACATTGAATAACTTTCATCAACTATTTTGTTGCTTGGTGTCAAGTAAATCAAATTGACAAGTCTTTTGAAACCATATATATGATCACTGCTGATGCAGTATTAGCTTATTATGGTAGACAAAGTTCAATATTTTGTCTGGAGTAAATATCACTCATCAAAAGCATTTTCTTGGAGCAACAATTGAGATTATTTTCATAATACTTTATTTGTAAAAACTGAAGAATAAGCTCTTAAATTGGTTATTTTATGTGTCATCTTAACAATAATCTACAAAAGACCTATTCAAAGTTATCGGTTCACACATTCACACATGCATGCATCTGTTGCTTTAATTAATTTGCTAATATACATGATTCTGTGAAGTACCTATTCAAAGTTAACAAGATACGCATGCACATATGTATCCGTTGCTTTAATTTATTTTGCTAATGTTGCTGGAAATTTTATAAATAAACACTTAATTGGGCCAACTGTTAGATAAGTGGTCATTGTTTGTCGTGACAGTGTCAATTGTGCGTGATAATAGGCTCACCTTTATAAACATGTTACTTTCCTAGAGCGATGATCACTTCTATATCATGCATATGCTGCCAACTACAGCATGTGGTTCATATGGTCTTATTATTTTGTAAAAAATTATTTTCTTTACTCTGATAGCATTTGTGGTCTTCAAGAAATTAAAATACCTTATATTATAGTAATATAAAATAATATTACACAGTGATTTGGAGCTAAAACAAGGCTGAAGCTATGGTGGATCACATGTAGATATCTAATCATATGTGATTGAATCAAGATACTTAATTTTCAATATGGGATATTGATGTATGGTTCATTATGGAATTCTTGTTGTTAGATACCTGGGGCGCTAACATTTAATCTTACGATGCAGATGGATCCTGCTTACCGTCCAAGCTTAATGCAAAAAGATGGCATTCCACCATTTTCAGGGTCAGACTTGGTGTTGAGCCCTTCTCAATGGAGCAGTCATGTAGTTGGTATGAACTTCTTGATAGGAACTTTGTGCTAATAGTTGCATCTTGTTAAAATAAATTGGTTATGAACATTTTGGGTCATCTGAACATAGTCTAGTTTGAAATTCGTTCCAAATTACATAATCACTATATTTATAGTCATTGATATGAACGAAAAACTTCATAAATAAAGTGTTACATTTGAAACTAAACATTTAATTTAGGCTCAATTACACTTTATGCCTTCGATGTTTGGGGTCTGTAACAATCTTGCTCCTAATGTTAGGCATGTGTGTTGTATACCCAAACATTGTACTTAGCAATGAAACAATTCCCTTCCATCAACAACCATTAATTCCGTTAATGGAATTGGTCTCGTGCAACAACTATTTCTCACTAAAGCACATTATTTCACTTTGATTGACCTCCAAAATAAAAGTACATGACAGTATTTGGTGCTAAAATTAGAAGCCACTCTCAGGGATTCATGGGTGTTGTGTTTCTTGTAGTGTGAAATGGAAATAAAGTCACATGATTTTATGAGCAATAGGGTCGTGTGTGATGCACTTAATTGGCGTTGACGGAAGGGCATTGTTTCCTCGATAAGTACAACTTTAGGGTATAAAGCGCACATTTTCAATAGGGACCTCAATCATTGGGTCATAAAGTGGGATAGGCCTTTATTTCATTGCTAAATACACCCTAGTGATTTTTCTAAAAATATCATCTTAAAGTATTATGCTGAACTTAGATGGCCATTAGGATGATGCTTTTGTTTTTAATGGATAATTGGTAAATTATTTGTACTTGTTTCCTATTAATATATTATAATACAATGTTTCTTATAAAAAATGTGTTATCAGTTTTATTGCTATTAAAAAAATGCAATTTTTTGGGGGTTATTACACGTATGCTTCCCTATTGCCTTCTGACATTTTACACTTTTTGTTCAATTAATTACATCATGTCTGACCTTATTCAGGAAAAATTAGTCCTTGGATTGATTTGGATTCTGAAGATGAGATTCTACGGGTGGATTCTGAAACAACTCTCAAGCAAGAGATTGCATGGGCTTCTCATCTTTCTTTGCAGGTGTGCATCATGTGTCATTTTTTGCTGACTTTCTATTATTTATTAGGGATATAGTTATTAATTTTGTTGAGAGAACTGGCAACAGATTCTTGTTGTAACTTAATTGAATTGTTTGAAAAGGTTAATTTATTCATGATGACAGTTTGTTATAAAGAACTTTTTGCACAGGTTCCTTTTTTTTTTTTTTTCCTTCTTTCTGTACAAATGAAGCATTCTATACATGTGGATGTGGTACAGTGCGAAAAGTTATTAGGGATATATCTCATTCAATCTATAGAATGAAATTTATCTGCTTCTTTTTGTGATTTTGAGAATTTTTCAGTCTGCTTAAAGGTGATTTTGCACCATTTGATTGGTAGCATCCCTTGGTCAATGGTTTTGTTGATAGATCAAATGGTTAAGATTTTATCTGCTATAGGAGCCATCCAAGGATACTATACTACTGTCCTTGGGGTTCTTTTGTTTAATCTTGTATCTGGTTTAAAGCTTGTACTTTTAGCTCTTTGATAAAGACCTTCATATCTATTTCCTTTAATTGTTGAATGTTTTTATGATTGAAATTCAACTTTGAATATGTTAGATTCATTGTCTTTTTTTTTTTTTTTTAAAAAAAAGAGGTTAAATTCATTGGTCTTAAGGTTTTTTTTTTTTTTTAACTGGGTCCTTCATCCTTCAAAATTTATCAAGAATCCCCCAACTAAAAAAACTTTTACGTTAAGAAAAAAATAATAAATGAACCTTGAACTGTCAAAAAGAAATGGACACATGGGAAAACTTGCAGTTTTGGGAACATTTCTGAACTTTTTGAAAATTTACATGTTACTTGTAACATCCTGGTCTCAGTAGAAGAAGGTGAATAACACATTTTAAGTTTGCATTTTTCATATTAACTACATCTCAATATTGTAAAAAAGAAATGAAATACTCTAAAATTTAGAAATAGCCCTTCTCTTTTTTTCCATTTCACAATACATGAAAACACAACACCCATGGAACCCTAAGAGTGGCTTCTAAATGTATTGTCTCAATTGATGCAGGCATGCCTTCTTCCCACTCCTAAGGGGAAGTCCTGTGCCAATTATGCTAGGTGTGTAAATCAGATTTTACAAAGCCTAAATAATATTCAGGTACTATTATTGATTCTTGAAGGACTTATTCTTCCTTATTTTTCTATCTTTGTTTATCCAGTCATTTTAATGTAATGTCTAATTATTTTATTATTAAAGTTGTGGCTTAGAATTCCATTGATGAAGGTCGAAGAGGATTCCACAGATGTAAATTCTGATGATATGGTGAGTCATGTACCTTTGGACAAGCTATTCTCATGTGATTTTGACTTGCCACTAACATTTAATTTCGGTTGGCTGTTGCATTCATACTCTACAAAGTAGTTCATTGAGAATAGTTTTTTTTTACATCCTTATAATTTATATTTTATCTTTCAAACCCAGATTGATTCCTGGGAGACATGGAATTCATTTCGATTGCTGTGTGAACATCACAGTCATTTGTCAATTGCCCTTGATATTTTGTGAGTCTAACAAACATATGCTGTATCCTTTTTTATTATTTGTCTAGTATTTTAACATAGGTGTTGTTCAAATGATTTAATACTAGAATTACTGTATAAACTTCTGTTAATAGGAGCTCACTGCCTTCAGCAACCTCTCTGGTCGTTGGTTTGGTGAATCTGTTAGAGCAGCTCTAATCAATACGGATGTAATTTCATCTCGAGTATTTTATGTTATCAAATGGTCAATTTTTCTTACTGCACATTAAACTGTCATCTATTGTAACAACACTATTTTTACTTTGCCAGTCCTTCCTAACAAATGCACGTGGTTATCCTTGTTTGTCGAAACGCCACCAAAAGCTAGTTACTGGTTTTTTCGATCATTCAATACAGGTATTTATGGAGAAGTTTATAGCTTCATTCTTTCTTCCTAATTGTGATTCTTCGCCGCCCTAAACTTTACCTTTAGGCAACCGCACAACCTCTATCTTAAAATTTCTTCTTGCGTTTGATTGCTATTCTAAACAATGTCAATCAAATTTGTATGTTATATTTGGCTACAATTTGACGTGACTGCTTTTGATTCCTTGTTGGTTCATCATTGTTAGTTTATTCTTCATTTGCAACAACTTTTATTTGCTTACCATATTTATCATTTTATGCTAGTTTCAAATATCACCATTGCCAGCCTGCTCACCTTACTATATTTGTCTATGTAATCTCTTCAGATTGTTATGTCCGGGAAACCTGTTCACGGTGTTCAGAGGGGTAATGTAGATTTAGCTTCAAGTCGTAGTAACAATAATGTAGATGGTAAGTCAAATCCTGGTCTCCATTACTATTATTCACAATTAGTTAGTGCTATGTTGTCCATAATACTATAAATTTCTATAGGACTTACTATATCTGAGTAAAACCATCCAGAAACATACACATTTCCTTTGGATTCCTATCATTATAACTTTAGTGGTGGTTTCAACTAAAAATCAGTTATCAGCCCATATATTCTGAACTGTCCTAAATAAACTTCAGGTTTGCAGAAGCACCCTCTGAGGCCATATTTGGATTATGTTGCATATATCTATCAAAAAATGGATCCTCTTCCCGAGCAAGAACGATTTGAGGTAGGCTGTGGTTAAAATCCACCCAGACTTGTCTTTGGTTGACAAGTTCATTACTTTCTATAATCTTTCTTGTAACCCTCTCAGTGTCTTATGCCAGCTTGGTTACAGAGATTTTTTGCAGTCTCCCTTACAGGTTCACATTCTCCACCTTTTCTCCTTTGACACTACTGATATACTTAGTTTTGCTAAATTGACTTTCCACCCTCTCATAATGTGATGAAGAGTTGTACTCTTTGGCTATTCCAATGCAGCCTCTCATGGATAATCTGGAGGCTCAAACTTATGAGACATTTGAAAGGGATGCAGTGAAATACATCCAGGTATACTGTTTAATGATATGGATGCAGAAATACTCCTTTCTGTTCCAGTAATTCTCTCCCTTTCTCTCCACATTTCTAGGCCCGCTTATTAGTTTCTGCTTGCAAATAACAAACTTTGGAGCTTTTCATGTTTGATCCTTTGTGGCTCGCAAGTAAAATATTCTTCCTTAAATTTGTCAGATTATCAGTTGCTGCCCTTATTCTATTAGGTACGGGAGAAAATTGGCCCTTGTCTCCTTGATAAGGAGTATGGTTGACATTCAGGAAAACTTTATGGGAAAGTGTATTGTTATTCATACATTTTCTCCTCGCCTGTAAATAAGCCTAACCTTAGAAAGTTTGGTGTTCATTTGTTTTACTTGTGTGCTTTCTCTTTAATGTGTCTTGCATGAGTAGTTCGCAAATCATTTGTGTCAAATCATGAAAATAAGCTAATACTTCTCCTTTCTTTCCAAATTAAATTTAAAGAGATGTTAAAACATTTAAGCTAATAGCTTATTTTTTAGTTGGTCCAAAAAGTATCATGCTCCTTTTCTTTCTATGGCTGGAGTGGATGGGTAGAGTGGTTCTGGTGTTTATAGCTATTCCTGTATTTTATTTTGTGATAATGTAAAATACATATCATTTGTGTGCTCCATTGATTATTGCAGCAACCAATCTAGTGTATCAATTATCATAAACAGTATATAATATTTTGCTAATATTTTGGTAGTACCAAAGAGCAATCTCCAAAGCTTTACTGGATAGGGTTCCTGATGAAGAAGCATCATCAACTACCACTGTGAGCTATATATTTTGTCATTGATGTCGTTATAATTCAATGTCTTCTACTTGTGATTGTAAGTTCAATACTTTACCTTGGAAAGTCATGACACTTATCTTTTTGTACTGCAAGGTATTGATGGTTGTAGGAGCTGGCCGTGGACCTCTTGTTAGGGCTTCGTTACAGGTTTTCCTCTCTTGTGCAATTGAGGCTTTGGGCAATGCCTTTGATCTTTTCATTGCATTTTATGTTACTAGCATTCATTTTCCCTGCTCACATGCAGGCTGCTGAAGAAACTGGCCGCAAGCTTCAAGTTTATGCTGTTGAAAAAAATCCAAATGCTGTTGTAACCCTTCATGTGAGTTGTTAATTGAAGTCCATGTCCAAAATGTGGTTTCTTTCAGAGTTTTATCATTTTCTGAAGCTAATATTTCAATGTACTTGGAGCTCTATTTAAGTTGATACATTTTTAATGCTTCTGAACTATTGAAATATCTCTAATGAATTCTTCCATCTTTGGTGTAGAGCTTAGTTAAACTAGAAGGTTGGGAAAATGTTGTTTCCATAATTTCTTGTGATATGCGCCACTGGGATGCTCCTAAAAAAGCCGATATTCTGGTATGCAATCTGTCTTTCTTCCCCCCGGCCCAAAACTCCCCTGGGGATCAGAGTTACTTGTCTTATCTCATATTTTCAGGCACTATTGTTGTTTCTTAGGTTAGTGAATTGCTGGGTTCTTTTGGCGACAATGAGCTATCTCCAGAATGTCTTGATGGAGCTCAGAGATTTCTGAAACAAGATGGAATTTCAATACCGTCATCGTACGTCTATTATTGCAAACCTGTTCAATGTTATATTCTCTCTCATTTTGAAAACAAATGGCTGTGCGGTGACCACTATTATGTAGAGATCTTTCATAGCCTTCTTTGGGATGCAAGCAATATCTTATGCTGCTAGAGTCTTGTCTTTCTCTTGATTGAACAGGACACATAACTGGGTGCTAGTTTTGTACTCAACTAGATTGTTGTTGCTAAGGTTTTGATGACATGCTTATGGTGGTTTATGGTTTAGTTTACGAAATTCATATAATGAGAAAGTGGCTGGGTTCGTCCCTGAAGACAGACACTCTTTTTTACATAGGTTATCTAAACGTATATTACATATTAATCATACAGTGTTGATTGTTTATTCCTAGCTGCTTTAAAGGTTAGGTGTTTACCAAGTAAATAAATTCTTTTTAGGCTTTGTTGTCCTTGTCCCCTTTATGGTCAGTGCACATTGCTTTTGGCCCCCAAAAAAAAAAAACATTAGTGTTATTTTGGGGTTCAAAATCTTGGCTTTTAAATGGCATGATAATGATTTCCTCAACATTTATATTTCTTATTATGGTTCTTTCAGATACACAAGCTTCCTCCAACCTGTGACTGCTTCGAAACTTTTTAATGATGTGAGTCTCATTTCCTTCTGTAAAATCTCTGTATCTACATCCTGTTTCATGCATTTCTTGAGAACTGCTTGCATTGTTGCAGATTAAGGCACATAAAGATCTTGTACACTTTGAAACTGCTTATGTTGTCAAAGTGCATAATGTTGCAAGGCTTGCTCCTACTCAATCTGTGAGTAATCTCCTCCCTACAGTACAGTGCTTGCTAGATTAAATTTTTTCCAGATTTGACTCCTATACTAAGGCTGATATGGTTCTTCACTTGTTTTTTCTTGAGTATATATACTTTTATTTCACAGTATCATAAGTGGATCCTTTTTCCTGCCCATGGTTCTTGTTGTTCTGTTTAAGACAAAGCCAGTAATTTGTCTCTGACACTTGTGCAGGTATTCACATTTACTCATCCAAATTATTCAAGTAACAAAAGCAATCACCGGTACAAGAAGTTGCAGTTTGAGATACCCAGCAATACTGGATCAGCCATGGTGCATGGTATGTGGTGGTGTTTTTGTCCCTAGTATTATTGTTTAGAATATTAGTAATGCACTTGGAATTATCCTTATTAAAAAGCTCTTGAGCATGTAAACTGCACTTGGACAAATGTCTTGTACATAAACAATGGAGTAATGCATCTCTTTTGCTGCAAATGTGAATTATACTTCAACCTATTGTTGGGGTTCTCACATAGATTCTAAGAGCTAAATTTGAATAAAAGAAGTCGGTGACATTCTTTTGGGCACATGCAAGGATGAAATGGTTTTGGACAAAGGTACATGAAGCTTATATTCTAGATTGACTTGAGATTTCAAGATGCCACAAGCTGTGACCACCTATTTGCTTTGAGTGCTGGAACCACTGCCATCTTTGCTATGTGCACTTTTTTTCCCCTTCTAGATTGACTTGATTTTTCAAGATCCCACAATCCATGGCCACCTATTTGCTTAGAGTGCTGAAACCATTTGCTATGCACTCTTTTTTCCATGCTTTAAAAAAGAGTTTTATTGCTATCTTTAGCTCCATATTTTAGGTGTATTACTCTCAGCTAATTGAGATACTAACTCATCATTATACTGAAGAATCTGACTTTACACCTGTTACTTGGGTCCGCTCTTGTCTCTGTATCAAATGCAATTGAATCTTGCCTTTTCATCTTGCTAGTCAAACATGGTCTTATGTTTAATAAGTCTTGTATGATTTTGAGTAAAGTAAACGAGCCTTTTTGGTTTTACTGGTTGCAAGAGAAAGCAGAATGTTGCTTATATTTTTTGTCCTAGAAATACTGATATTTTTTTCTGCTACGTGTAGGATTTGCTGGCTATTTTGATGCAACATTATACAAAGATGTACATCTTGGGATTGAACCATCAACAGCAACACCAAGCATGTTCAGCTGGTATGGCATTTTATCTTCTATAATCAATTTATGTACTTGTTGTTAGTAAAGCCTTATCCTTTATATATCTGTATCCACAAAAACCTCACAGTTTCATGTCTCTTCTTCTAAGGCTGACATGCACTTTACTGTTTCTTACTTTCTAACTTTCTTTTTGTGTTATGTGAGACTATTCTTACTGGGGTATGCATAGGATGCTAATAACGAATTAGGTCATTTTTTTGTTGGTAACGTGCACGTTTTGTTGAGGTTGAGTTCTTTATCTTTTATTTTGTTTTTCTAAATAAACAGGTTCGCTATATTTTTTCCCTTGAGGACACCGATCTGTGTACACCCTGGTTCTTCTCTTGAAGCACATTTTTGGCGTTGTTGTGGCTCTACAAAGGTACGCATTGTCCTTTTAATCATTTCAACAGCTGCATCTTACCTTATGTAAATGAAACTTGAAAGATGTTCAGTTTCTATTCATTTAAACATAATATTCTGAGTAGACCAAGACAGTTTCTAATCTATTATCCTGATTATCTCCTCATTCCAGTGTGAGTTCCACCTATATTTCAAGTTTTTCTTCGAAACTATGTTGTAGCAATTATGTAAAATATGGTTTTTTGGGCCGATCATGTTTATTTTATTTTGGATTTTGGTTGATGTGAAATTCAATGCACAGGTATGGTATGAGTGGTCGGTAACATCTCCCTGTGCATCACCTATTCACAACAGTAACGGACGATCATACTGGGTTGGCCTGTAACTGTCATTTTGCCATATTTTGGTCATGGATTAAACCAAAGAAATGCCCTCCAAAGACGACGAACATCACTTGATCACTTGATATGATGGCATAAGAAACTAAACATCTCTTACCTGGACTCTATAAATGATGATAGTTGTGCCTTTCTTTCCTGGATGTGGGTGAAAGCTGCTGGCATTGGCACCGGACTTGCGTGCATCTATTTCTCTGTGAATTTGAACCCATGATATCAGGCAATAGTAGTGTATATTTGATATGATAAATGTTCTTGGGAGCTACCTTCCCTAGTTAACTTGTGCCCTGTATCGTTTTGAAAGTGGGTTTGAGTCCCATTCGTAGTTTAGAGTACGTTTTGTATCAGTAAAATGATATTTTCCTAGTTCAGAAATTTTGCTAAACTGAGAAACAAGAGGAACATATTTTGTCACGTTGGGCCAAAATTATTTTCTTTTAACTTTTGATTTTGTCTTAACTATATAATTGTGCTATTGACCCATTTTTTACTCAGGTTCTTAAATTTCAGATTAAGTTTTAAATTAACTTCGAATTATTCACTGTGTCTCATGTAGTCAAGGAATAAGCAAATAATTTAATTAGTTTGCTTAAATTAAACAGTTGAATTTATTAGCGGCGAACAAGAATATCCGGAATAAACCCAATTTATTAAATTCAATCCAATAAAATGATTCTTAAATTTTATTAGTTTGATTTGGTTCTTCGTAATAAAAAATCGATTAATATTATGTTGATTTTATTTTTATTTATTAAAATCTTAAAAATATCTGAACGAACTTAATTTATTTATTAATTTTTTTTAATATTTTTATATTTATATTATTATTTTTATTTAAAAAAATTAATTTTTCATTCACAAATAATGTTTATACTTTATACCCTTTCAATGAATTAGTTTTCTTTCAAAAACTTAAATCAACGTCTCTTATGAATTACTCGTAATGCTTTTCACAAGTTACACATTCGTCTAATTCTAACTAATTGCTAACAAATTTTGCCCATTTTTGCCGTTAGAGTTTGGATATTTAAGTTAAATTAATGCAAGCACTTCTCTACTAAATACTCTCAATTATTTTATTTTTTATCCACGTGAGAACTAATTTTATATTATTTAATTATTTATCCATTATAAATTTATAATTTTATTATCTTTCATATTTTTGCAATTAGAGTTTCCATTGTATAAACAATATTACTAAACAATATTATTATATATGAAAATTAACAAATTTTGCCATATATGTGATTACTATTCTTTATTACTTATTTGTCTTAATTATATTTTTAATTTTTCTTGCACTTTATGTTTGATATGGATAATAATATTAGATAAGTGATCGAAATTTGTATTTTTAAAATTATGTATTATGATAAAATTTGTATTAAAAACTTTAGAAACTATAATACAAGAGTTTAAAAAAATAATAAATAAAATTTATTAGCAAAAAAAAAGGAAGAAATTTTCTTTAACCAACCCAAACCAAACCAAACCAAAAAAATTAGTTCGGGTTCGATTGATTTTTCAAATTTTATGGTTTAGTTCAATTCTCGTTTTTAAAAAATCGATCGTATTAAGTTAGTTCTAATTTTGATCTAAACTCAAACTAACGCATATATGTTCACCCTTAGAATTTATATTAGATTAGATTAATAAATTTTTTAATATGATTGAATTTGGATAATAAAATATGCAATTCATTCAAATTTAAATCAGATTTAGATTGATAAATTTTATAATCTGCTATAATCCAATCTGAACTAAATTATTATTAAAATTATAAATAAATGTATATTTTAGTTGTAACATATTATATTTAAATATTATATATAACACGATTAAAATAAATTACTATTTTAGCTTAAAAAGAAAAATAAATATTTAATTTTTTATAACAATTTAATAATATTTAAGAGCATATTTTTTATTATTTTGATTCTCTTATTTATAAATATAAATAAATAAATTTAATTAATGATGTACCAATTTAAAATATAAATGTTAATATATATTATGTTTTATATATAACAATAATTTAAAAATAAGTTATAATTTTAATTTGATCTTATCTTATCTAAAAAAATTGATCTGTTCGAATTCAAATTTAATGTATTTTTGGATTGAATTTGGATTTAATATCTTAAAATTTATTTCAAATTAGATATAAATAAATTAAGATTAGTAAAAAAAAAAACATACAATTTCAATTCGCTGTTCAGTCATAATCAAAACCATAATTGAGATGATTTATGGTTATTTAATAAACTTGAGACTTGTGGTAGCATGAAACAAAGATGTTGATTAAGATAATAACAATAGTTAAATTAAAATTTGTTTGAAAATTTTAATTTCACAAGAAATTAAGACAAATATTAACTTAAAAATTGTTTTCAAAATTTATTTAAATATAGTTTTTACAAACATTAAGGTGTTTTGTTGGTATTTAAAAAAAAAATTTATTAAAAAACAAAAAAAAAACATGATTATAGTGTTGTTCAAGTTATTTTTACTTATTTTTTTGTATAAATTTAAAAAACTCTATTTAATTAACTATTAATTAATCTTTGAATTGAATTGAATTATGATTCATATAATTTGAGTTGTAGGTGTGTTAGAATTCTTACTACTTGTAGTTTCAATATCTTTATTAGGTGTATCAGTACTGTTTTTCACAACGTGTTTGGCTCTCTCTAGCCTCTTTTCTCTAATTTTTGGGAGTTTTTCAGCCAGTTTTCAACCGATAGTGGGCTGGTTAACCGTTCGGCCTTCGGTCCCCTTCTTGTTTTTTATAACTTTTTTTTTTTCTTTTTGGTGTTTTTTTGTTAGCGTTTTTGGTCGCCCAATTTATGTTGGTCTTCTCTGATGGTGTTGCTCTAGTTTAGATTTATTGATTTAGTGGTTGTCTGGCATAGTGGCCAATGGTGCGGTGATGGTGAGCGACAGTGTTTATTGTCGATAGCCTTTATCGGCAAGGAAGAGATGTTTTGAAGTGTATTGGTTTTTTGTGTTTCGTTATTTTATTATGTTGTTTGTATTTTGTGTTATTTTTGGTGTGTTTTGAAATTTATAGATGATATATTTTATATTTTTATGGTTACGATGAAAGTTTACAATTGTAGAATAATTTTTACTATTTAAAAATATTTTTTTTTAAGTCATTAAGTCAAGCACTAATATAAATTGTAATATTGAATAACTGTATAAAAATAACTTTATTCACTCATAATTATTGCAGCTATGCATGTCTTAACTATATATTTGAAAATGTAATGATTTTTTTTTTTTTTTGAGTAATTTTATACAAAATTATAATCTAAATTTATAATTAAAAAAAAAAAAAATCAATATCTACTCGATTAATAAATCTCAAATATAATTATTACTACCAATCATATTTAAAATATAACTCATATTTAATTGAGCTTTTGCGATGATAGAGTTATAAATCACTAAATCTAGTAATCCAATCAATTATGAATTTTCTCAAATCTAATATTTGTTTGGATCATTAAATAAATTAGAATATAAACTCTGATAACTTCGCATGTAAATAAAAATTCAGATTTAATCCTCAACTATAATTTAACACAATTATGACATCCTTTAGATTTTTACCTTGTCGTCTTAGATAAACTAGAAATCTAATCAATCAAGAAGCCACTTCTTATTATAATTAAAATTTATTGAATTAATAATTTTAAGTAAAAAAAATTATGTTAAATATAGTATTTTTTGAGTACTGCATTTTTTTTTTCTATCAAAAAATATTTGTTGTGATAAGAGAGTGTGAATCTTACCCTCAAAATACTAAGAAAATTGAATAGTTCATTTAAATGCTCTATTTTCTCAAAAAATTTATAACTTACACGTTTCCAAATAGGTATATTTTTTCGTACAAAATAAGTATATTTAATAAAAGTAGTGTTATGTATATTAAGTTGTTGTACGCATTAAATAATGTATTAATTGTTAATTTGATATAAAGTTAGTACGATGATAAAATAATTATATGATTATTTATTAATAAAATGCTTATTAAATTATAGTATGTAAATTATGGTACACATTAAATTATAATAAATATATTTTTATTTTTAATTTAATAAGTGACAAATCTTAATAGAGGAAAAAAAAAAAAAAGAAGATAGTGAGACAGGGAGTTTGTTATTGTTAATAGATTGTTGTAGCGTGAGTTATAGTCTTATTAATTAATCATTATAAGTAAAAACACTCAAATCACCACCTAGATAGTTGTTCTTCGTGTTTTATGATTGTTTTTTAAGAACAGTGAAAACAAGGTAGAAATGTTTTTAATTTTTTGTCTATTTAGTTCATATTATTTTTTAAAACTATAATTTAAAAACATGGCCAAACATCTTAAATTATTTTTAAAAATAAGTTTTTTGTTTTTAAACATAAAAAATACCCTAAATTGTATTGTTAATTAAGTCTTTTATTTATTTATTTACTTTATTTTCCTGTAGTTTTTGTTTAGGTTTAGAACTATTGTAAGTAATGGTTTTTGTATTTGACGGTGAATGGTTGGTATATGCTGCTGAGCTATTGGTTTGTAGCTTATGTTGCAGGATAGTCCAGTTAGTTTAATTTTCTCCCCTTTATGTGTCCTCTTCTTTGTTATTGAGAGGTTATCGTATTGGTTTCATTAACAGAACTCTCTCCTTCTTCCTGTCAAAAAGAAAAAGCATTGGCTGTATGCATGATAGCTATAAGAAGCAAAGACTGCTGCTTCTTGTATCCATGTTCTTTTATCGGTTCATTTATATTATTATTTACTTGGTTACCCAATTCAATAAATATATTAAATTTTATCTCTAATTAAAAATTCAATTTGAAAATTTAGTTATGTTGGAGGCTCATTTTGTCCTCTTTTTTTTCTCTCTCTCTCTTCTCCCCCTTTTATCTTCAACTGCTCTCTCTTTCTCTTTCTCTTTTAAAAGATGAAATTACCATCAATTTTGTCACACGCCCGACTCATAACTAAATTTCTGCTCTCTCTTACGCATTAACATAATATAAAGGATTTGACGGATTGATAAATTATATATACAAGTATAAACTGTCTTTTTTTCTTTTCTTTTCTTAACCACACAATTGGTCTATACATTTTGGTACCTTAAATTTTTTCTCGTAATATATATTCATCATTCACTGTCTTCTCAAATTTAAGATATTTCATCCAAAGTTGAAAAATTAAAAAGCTAAATAATTTGAAATAAAGTTATTTTTAAACATGTTAATTCTAGTTTCTATATTGCATTTTTATTCGTACAAAATGACAAAGGCAAATAGAGTTTTTGAATACTTATATTACGGGTAAAAAATGAGACAAAAAAGTTCAAGAACAAATTATTTATGTATGCCCCTTTTAAAAAACAACATATTTTAATAGTTAAAAGTTTTCATTTTTCAAAGATGTCACAAAATATTAGATGAAGTATAAACTCTTTCAATCTTAACTGTTGATTAGGCATTGACTAAGATTGATTCTCATGAATATAATTGACTAATTATTGCCTTTTGTCAATACAAAATTAATTATATAACACTTTTTCATATCAATATTGTACGATGTTATATATTAAGTGAAAATTTTCATTTTTTCGTTGAAGTACTTACTAGGTTAGCATAAGCCTTTATCAATCTCACTCGTCTTACTTTTAATAATGTTTATCTTTTAATCGTTTATGACATGGCTTTACCAAATTAATGTAAGACCTTAATTTTAATCTTCTTCATTTGGTAAGGCCTTCTCAGGTCTTAACAAATGTGTTTCACTATCAGTAAAGTTTATACCTATTAAAAAAATAGAAAAAATAACAAAAATAATACCCCTCAAAATTTCTTTTAACAAAATTAGTACTCTTTGTGTTCAAACTTATATTTTCATAATTAAAAAATAATTAATATGTCATTTTTCTTTGAACACCCACCCAATTAGAATTGAACAACGACAAATTTAGACCCGTTTAATATTGAACGTTCAATATTTTACATTCAAATTGAACGTTCAATATTATTGGGGTGTTAGTTTTGTTACTATAAATTTTAGGGGTATTATTTTTGATAATTTCTACAAAAAAAAAAAAAAAAAACAACAAATATGAAGTGGTCTTCATGCAGCAAACTTGGATGAAATTGTCTAATCGAATGTGCAACTGAAGTGATATTCATTTGACTAAAGGGCATACAACGTGATCTCCATTCACTTATACCAGCTTAAAAACCAACCGTAATATATGTTGCTTATAGACTCATTATTTTTTGTGAGGGATCTAAGCGATATTAACATTAGTGTTACAGTATAGATATTTGAATATTTTAATTTGACTTAAAATTTATAAAATATTAAAAAGAATTAACGTGTCTATACTAAATATAAATACGTATTAAAAACTTTATAATTTTTGGTGTTCTAAAAAAAACTATATAACATACTCTATAATCAAAATACTTTATAGTTTATACAAATGTTGGTCGTAATCTGAATAGTATTTATTCCACGGTAGGGACCCAAAACATGAATAATCATATAGCAAAACATAATATGCCAGGGAATAATTACATGTAATGTCATATCTGGGAGTTGACTTTGAATCCAGTTAAATCGTAATGATGACATTTGTTAATTTTGTCAATTTTTTGGGAAGAAAAGAAAAAGAAGTGTCAATTTTTAGTGTTATTTTTTCTGCACCTAAGTAGAAAAAAAAAAAAATAAATAATAATACCTTTAAAATTTATAATAATAAAATTAGTATTTTAATAATATTAAACATTTAATTTGAATGTAAAATATTAAACGGGTCTAAATTGTCGTCGTTTAATTTTAATTGAATGAGTATTAAAAAAAAATGACATATTAGTTATTTTTTTAATTGTAAAAATATAAACTTGACCACAAAAAGTGCTAGTTTTGTTATTATAAATTTTGAAAAGTACTATTTTCTCAAACAAAAATATATAAAGTATGTGCTTCTTTTGTCTAAAACACAGAATAGGATACATTATACAGCCATGAAGACATGGAAATTTGTAGCTTCACAGAGAAGGCAATTCAATCAATTCAACCTATTAAAATCATTTTGAGTATTCATTGCAATGTCGTTAGAAATATAGTGATAAATGATAATCATAATATTTTACGTATCCTTAATTAGATGGGAACATTAAATTGAGACAAGATCAGGAAGCCATCTTTCTTAGTGTCAAAACCAATTTCATAAGCAAATGGAGGTCAAAAAGAGATGATAAAAGATAATGATTAAAGGATTGCTTGTAATGCAATAACATATGTTCCAAGTGAGCACTAAAATGAGGTGAGTTCGAATCTCGTCCGATATAAATATGTGTGTGAGTATGTAATATGTTATTTAAAAAAAGACAACCATTAAAGGAAATGTGATCATACTAGAAATTGTAAAATCTTTAATCCAACCAGTAAAGCACAACAGTTCACAAGTCGCTGCATTCACCTAAATTTACATAATAATATACTTGAAATGAAAGTCAGCAGCAGCCATCTCAGAGTTGACTCCACAAATTTCAATTTTAAGCACTTCCTTTTACACTTACACGTGCATCAAATTCAGTTGAGGTGATCTGCTCTCTTTGGCCTTTAGGATTTTCTATCTCTTCGAAGTAGTCTTCACGAGCATTGTCAGCCAGCATAAGGGCAACCAACCAAAAGAGGGCTGAATCAAGCGATACGAATGCACCACCACCAAGAAGACCAGTCTTAGCAGTAGGGCATTGGGTGGGAATTTTATGAAATTTGCGTGACAGATGGAGTTGCTCTGTTATTGTAGGCCACAATAACAATGCTGCAGCTAGACCTGCTGTGAACCTGTGTAATTCCATCACAACCACCAAAGGCAATAGCATTAGAAGGTCACCATCTTAACATCTAAGACAAACTATGTACAAAAAATTGATGTAAGAAAAGATACTACGTATAGATACAATGAGGTTATCTGGTGATGGCCAGCATGCACGTTGTTAGATATAATGCTCAACATACATATCATAATGCGTTATGAGGGGATCTGGGGTGCATAAATTATTAGTGAATGACACATTTCGTCCAAGCACAATCTTCACATAGGCATAGCTGTACGTCCACGTCAGAAAGTTAACTTGACTAGTGCAGGGTCATAAATCCAAAATATAATCATCAGGGCCAAGGAAAACAAAAAGGTTGGCAAAAGTAACCAAATATAATTTATCAAAAACAGGTTCACCAATCTTTTATTTGTGTTTGAAAATACGAATTCTCATCAGAAAATGTCTAACCCTAAATTTCTTCAAGTGTCTATACTACAGCTGATATAAAGTTCTTTTTTCCACCTTTGTAATGGGGGCAGCCCTTAACTCACACATTAATACCCCAGGTTTAGTCTGGCCTTTGTGAGCTGAAACATGATCTGATAAATCATATACAACTAAATGAAAAAAAATTCAAGAGCATAAACCATTTAATAATTACAGAAAGCTTTTAGGAGAATCTAAATGAAAAGTATCTGCACGGGAGTGATTCAGCTGTTGAACATCAAAATGAAGCATAAATTCAATCAATCAAACAGGATAAATTTAAAATGAAAACACACACAGGGAAGAATGTCAAGGAAAATATGCTTACAAAGCAATGTTGAAGAACACAACAAAACTAGTGTTCCTGAATAAAGCAGCTTGTGGAAGAACTTTTCCTTTGTATGGGTAAAACAGTGAAAGAAACCCCACAACTGTTGTAGCAAGGAGAAATACAACAGAAAGATAGCCCAAAGCAACAGTTGGATCAGTAGGATACTTGCAGATGGTGAAATCTTTACCAGCAATTGGAGTTCCAGCTGCAGGCTGTCAAGATGACAGGCTAAAATAATTAAGAAGATAGACAAGTGAGAATATGGGTTAAAAGTTGTGCATTTCAGCATCCGGAGAAACTAGTTGCTTTTGCTTTTTAATCAAGTGTAGGTATTTATGCGCCACTTCTAGAATCGCAATATCTTTTGAAGTCTCTTTATCGTTCAGGCAACACCAGAGCTTAACTAATGATAGATATTCATGAATGAGTGCATATTTCCCTGCATACCACTGTTTTGCTTCGGTATTTTGCATAATAATTTTGTACAACTACAAAAATAGGCCCAATATTGGAGAGGGGACTAGTAACTCATGTTTTTCACCTTCAAGTCAAATTAAGAAGGTATGTTTTTTCTTCTTTGATGCCTACTCTCCACTCTCTTTGCTCATTATTCAAAATTTCAAGATTGCAAGCTAAATGAAGTTATAAATTCGCAGCAAACAACAAAGCTCTCGTAATGATTAAATTAATAAGATTCTTAACATAAATACATTTGTTTCTGCTGTTTTAGGCAGATCTGATAACAAACTCAAAATTTCATTGCACAAGCTAGTCCTATAAAGTTCAAAGCCAAAGATGCTGTATTAATCGGAGTACTTAACAAGCGATTTATCAACCAAACTTCCATAGAGAAGCAATGCAAAATGAACCGTTCAAATATGGCATAAAATGAATATCCAATAAATAAATAGAGCAGCTAACTTTTTGCATTAAAGAAAAAGGGACCGAATATTCAAAGATCTAATACCTTCTTATTTTCAGCAACAACTCCAAAGATGAATGACACTACTCCCAAAAAGGAGATTGCCAAGGACATCTGCTTCACTGTAACAGCCATTCCTGCTTCAATTATGAACTTGAATATCTGAATCCAACAAAGAAGACATGATACCCATCGAATCCAATTATGATAAGAAACAAATCGCTTGAAATTCCCATCAAAACACAGCAAATTAAAATCAGAATGTAATCAAACTTCATATTCATACATCTCAAGTCACGGTTAACGTAACTGAAAATGGCTAACTAGTCACACTTTAAGCAAATATAAAAACACATCCTCAAACATAGGCTCTCAACAAACTAACACCATCTCCAGATTAGGTTATTATCTAGAACAGAAGCCACTCCTGAATTTCGCACTCAATCAATTTTCCAGGAAATCAACTACAATGTAAAAATTTAACTTGAAAAAATATCGTTAAATTCAATATTGTTATTATTTGAGAGTATTAATCATACTAAACAAGTCTTCAAACAAAATCCATCATCGATAAAAAGTCAAAACCCTACAAAATATTTTTAAAAAAATTATAATTACCAAAGTATAATGAACTCAAACCAAAGAAAATAGACTAGGAAAGAAATGGATTGATCATTGATACCTGTGAGAAATTGCAGAGAAAGAAGAAGTGAAACAACACGCAGTGTCGATTGAAGAGGCCAATGCTCACTTCGAATCAATTCTTCGAAAAGAGATGGACTCGCTCCTCTCTCTCTCTCTCAATTTCTCAATTTCTGCGGAAATAATAAGAGAAGAAAATTAGTTTTTTTTTATAACTGTATGCGAGCGAGATTCTAGTGAAGTCAAACTGGCAAAGTGTAGAATCTGAATTTGTTAGTTGTTACCAATCTGGTTGTTGCGTGGATCCGGTGTTCACAGTAATCAGTACTATTTTTAGGCTTTGTACAAGAATAAAAGACACAACTTGATAGGTATTTAATAAAAACAATATAAATTTATTAAAAAATAAAATTATTATTTTATCAAAAATATTTTTCTAATTAATAAAATAATATTTTAAATAAAAAAATAATTTTATATTTTTAAAATATGTATATTTTATTTTTTAAATATATTATTTTTATTATTTCTTATAAATAATCATTTTAACTATCTGTCGCTCATTTTAATAGAGTAAATTAATTACAATTAATTAATAAATTATTATTTTGATAAAATAATAATTTATTTTTTAAAATATATATTTTTTATTTCTTAAATATATTATTTTTATTATTTTTTATAAAGAATCGTTATAACGGGTCCTTCACTCCTCTATTGAATGTCAAATTTGGGCCTTCCATACTTTATGTTATTGGAGATTATATAAAGTAGGGCCTACTTTGTTGATGTATTAGGACAGGAGAGACTGGAGTGTATATGGTAGACTCGTAGTTGTTTCCTAATGTTTGATAAATAGCATTTAAACCGTTTTAATGACCTTTTTTTTTTTTTTTTTTAATAGAAATAAATTTTCAGAAGATCAATTCTCTTTTAAGATAAAAGTACTTGGATTAGCAAAAAAAAATTTGAGATAAAAGTAGCAAAAAAAAAAATGTAAGTAGCAAAAAGATAAAAGTACTTGGATTAGCCGATTGATTCTCCTAATTTCGATTCAATAAATTTGAGAATAAAATAAATTACCCATTAGATAAAAAAAATATATAAAATATTGCATAAGGAATAAACTAATATAATATCTCTATAATTATCTTTTACGATTCTTCATATTCGAAATCGTTACATAATAGTTTTACTTTCAATACTATTAAAAATGTCTTTTTTAATATATGTAACTAAGTAATCGTCCATCTATTTATCTACCATCCTATCATACAATATAAAGTTAACAATGAAAAAATCATTTACAATGAATAACTTGGATTTAAATATGCCACGCAAAAAGTAATTCAATAGTTAACTTACAGAAATACTTGTTTAATTCTTAAAGATGCATGTATCTCAATATAAAAACAATACATGTTTATGATCTCTTGTGCATTAAGCTTTGTTCTCTAGCGAGTTATATACATTTTATTCATATAATATACTTTTTTTTTTAATGTGATATCATAAATAGTATTAAATTCGCTTAATAAAAAATTCCAACAATTATCTCTTTAAGTTTTTATATATTACTCAAGCTTACGACATTCATAATATTTTGAACCTTTTTATATAATACCTTTAACTAGACTGATATCACTTCATTTAAAATAAAAATATTTTTTTAATTTAAATTGTGATAATATTATGATTAATTTATCAAAATTTTATTAAATTATGAAAGTGGGGCTAATGAAGATGAAACCCACTCATGTGTAGCCAGATGAATTACACTTTATTTGCACTCAATATAAAAGTACATTTTATCTATACTCAACAAACTAAATAAAATTCACTTTATATAGTATCAATTAATAAGTTAATATGTTATGATAAATTAATGTTTGATCAATGTTAATTATATACTGTCAATATTAATCGATTATAAAAGAAATGAAATTAATTTAGGAAATTATCAAAAATAGCACTCCTAAAATTTATAATAACAAAACTAACATCCCAATAATATTGAACGTTCAATATTCAATTTGAACGTAAAATATTGAACGTTCAATATTAAACAAGTCTAAATTATTGTCGTTCAATTATAATTGGATTGATGTTCAAAGAAAAATGACATATTAGTCATTTTTTTAATTATGAAAATATAAATGGGTGTTAGTTTTGAGGAGTGTTAATTTGTTATTCTCCCAATTAATTTACCATTTTATGATACTTTTTTAAAAATTATACTTATGTCTGCACTGAAACATCGACATTTATTTATAAGATGTGCAAATATAAAATTAGATTCAATCCATTAGTTGTATAACATTATTTAAACAAATTATGTTTTTAACTATTAGAATTTTTTTTTTACATAAAAATATATTTATACTATCTTTTATTTTATTTTATTTATTTTTAGCATATCATTTGATTATCTATTGGTAAAATAAAGGAACAATTTATTTGGCTAAATGATCTATTAGATTTATATTTTTAAAACAAAATTTTGATATTTTTTTAAATGCTCCAAAAATAATTTCAAGGATCATTATACTTTATATTTTTAATCACTATTAATTTAAATTAATCTCATTCATTAATTAATTTTAAATAAATTACTTTTAAGTAAATTTCCCCTATCGTAGTAGGATGGATGTATTCATCGAATATAACATAAATATTTTTTAATTTCAATTGTTTTATTTTTTTGAAAGACAGTAATTTCATTGGAAAAAATTCATATTGTACAAGGTTTTGCAGTTGCCCACCTGTAACAAAAATTAGGACAATATGTAAAAAAGTGTATTTAGTTCAAATATTAAAAATAAACATCTACTACTGTACTACGAAAACAAAAAATAATTGAATAATAAATATATATCTATATCTACTTTAAATAAAAAATTTGATTTTAAATAATAAAAAATTACTATTAATAAAGTTAATATTAATGAATAATATTTGTGTTAATAAAGTTACTTTTTATTATCTAATAATTATCTTTATAACTCCTATCACTAAAATAACTCTTGTAACTTCTATAACTTTAAAATAATCATATTTTAAAATTAAAAATCGATAATTTATTAAATTAATATAATAACAACAATTTTTTAAATTATTACAATAACAATTAATTTTGTAATGTTATTAAAACAAAATGCATGAATATTTATTATAAACATTTGTTTTAAATATTTTAATTATAATTAAGTTTGTAATGTTTTAAAATTCGTAACGAATTATTATAGTAAAAATTTAATTACTTTGTATTATTTTATTTATTAAAATAATAATTATAATTAATTTTTATATATAAACTAATTATTATAATTCTTTAAATTATAATCTTAAGTTGTGACTCATATAGTTAATTTTATTTTAAAAATTTAATATTATTAATAAAATTAGCATTAGATAACATTTATATTAATAAAATTATTTTTCATTATATAATAATTATCTTTATAACTCTAAAATAACTCTAAAATAAAAAATCAATAATTTATTAAATTAATATAATAAGAACTGTTTTTTTTTTTAATTATTATAATTACAATTAATTTTGTAAAGATTATTACAATTATTATTATTGTTATGCTAGTAATGATAGCGAAACATATACGTACAACTTATTCACTTCGAAATGCTTCATATTATTTTCTTTTAAGTCTTTTTTTTTTTCCTCATTCTATCATTTTTTTTTTAATTATTTTTCTATTTTTAGCTTCAAGTATTTATATGCAAGAAAATAGAAATATATTACATTAAAAAAGAGTATAGAGGCACAAACTTATGTATGTAAAAATTCTAACTCCAATTTTATATACTTGTTAAATTTGCTATCTTTTTTTGTTTTTGATACTTTGTACAATCTTGTTTAATTCATTTACTCTGTATTAATATCCTAGTAATGATATTGAACTATTTATCTTTTTAATTTCAAAATATTCTATTTTATTTTCTTCTAATAATATAAAGGCATAAAAATTATAAAAGTAAATAAATAAATTTACATAAAAATAAAATATAAATTACATTAAAATACATATAATGAATGAATCTTTTAGTAATTTTGTCAAATCACAAATAGTAAAGTGATTAATTTCAATTTTTAATTCTTAAAAATGGTTTAGAGTATAATTTTAATAAAAGTGGTTGAATATTTTCAACTTTAACATATAAAGTGAGTAATAAAATTAACAAATTCAACTAATTTATAAATTTTTTTAAAAATTGAGACAAAATTATGAACAAAATTTAATATTTAAAAATTAAATTATTGTTACATATATTTTAGTATGGGCATGAGACTCTAATGGTTATTTTTTTTAATGAAAATAAGTATCTTATTCTCTTATATTTTGCATTACTTTAGTTTTTTTCTTTTTAAAAGTGACAACATTATTCATTTTTTACTATATAAGACTTTACAAATATTTGTTAGGTATTTGTAAGGTTTTACAAAAATAACTTATTATTTATAACATTTTATTAGTTTAATTATAATTTATTTTAATTGTTGTATTTATTTTACCTGTTTCATTTTTTTTTCTTACTAGAGTATTAATTTTATTAATTATTCGTTATAATATTTTAGATAATTTACTTCTTTTTGTTGTATTAGGTTAGATAAATCTAATTTTAAAATTTATTTAATTTATTTACTGACTTTTATAACAAAATTTCATGCAATATTTTGATTTTAATAATTTACAATATTTAAGCAGATAAATTTTTTACTTTTAAACTTGTATTTACATAAAATTTCTAATATATACAAATAAATTTTTATAATTAATAGATAAAATTTATATGTATTTTTTGATCATGAGTATTTTTTATATTAAAAAAAAAATGACTTGTGCTATCATTTTTCTATAAAAGAATGACTTATACTATTATTTTTTCATAAAAAAATGACTTAAGTGTTGTTAAAAATAGATAGAGGACTAAATTATTTCTTTTCAAATAATTAAAAGACCTATAAGATATTTTTCCCTTTTAGTATTTAGGCCAAATCACAAGTGATTAATTTCATTTTTGAATTCCTAAAAATGATTTAGAGTATAATTTTAATAAAAGTGACTGAATATTTTCAACTTTAATATGTATAATGAGTAATAAAATTAACAAATTTAACCAATTTATAAAAAGATTTTAAAATTGAGAATAAATTATAAACAAAATTTAATATTTAATGACTAAATTATAGTTACTTTACTTAAATTATAGTTACTTTTATTTGTTATAAAATTATCATTTGTTTTTTCTTATAAAAATAAAATTATCAATTGTTATAAACACTTATTTCTTTTTTTTTTTTGCAAGTATTAATATATGACATATATTAATTATTTAATCAATATTTAAATATGACATAAAAAATATAATTTAGTTATAATTTCATTTTTTTAATTCATAATATTAACAAACATATTAACAATTAATAAAAAATATTCAATGTCATAATAAAAAGTTTAAAAAATTAAATATTTATAACATGAATTAATAATTATTGTGAATTATTATGATATTAATAATAATATTAAATAACTAAATTTATTAGACATTAATAATTTATTATGACATTAAATTTAAAAAAAAATATTATTTATTAATTATTGTCTACTTATTATAATATTTTTGATAATTGTTATATTTTAAATAGATTTTATGTGGTGTTTTATAATGTTATAACAAAAAAAAAATTAAGAAATTATAATGATTATGAATTATTATAATATAAATAATAACATTAAATTAAATAAATTTACTAACTATTACTAATTTATCGTGACAATAAATTTTTACTTAATTTTATCAATATTATTTACTATCTTTTTTTATTTTATTTTCATTTGTATTAAAAGATTTCCACCGAACCTATCACTTATTAATTCTATATATATATATATATATATATATATATTATATTTATTTATTTATTTTATGTTTATGTTTTGTTTCTAATTTTTTTATTTACAAAAATTAAAGACTCAAACTTAATAAAAGAGTAAAAAAAAAAAAATTAATAAGTTATATAAATTAATAATAATTATGAATTATTGTCAGATAATTGTTGACATTATAATAAATTTAATTAAACTTTAGATACTAATGATAATTTTTTCTATTTTATATAATTAAATAAAATTAAAGTTTAATTTAATTGTGAATTTTTTTAAGATGAGAATCATAATTTAAATTTATTTGTATTAGAAATATAATTGTCTTTAATAATTACATATCTTTTGAACATCAAGTATATTTTAAATAACATAAAGTATTTATTTAAAGGGATATTTATTTTCAACTTTTTACGTACAAAATAATTATTTAATTTATTATACTAAATTTTTTAATTTTTATTTTTTAACTAATAATAAATTTATTAAATTTACTTTATAAGGTAATTTAGACGTGTTATATAAAATAAATATTTTATTTTATTAATTTTAAAATAAATTAATAAAATATGAAAGATAATATTAATTTTAATTATTCTAATAATAACAAATTTCATATATAATAAATTTTATTTTGTGAATTAAAAAACCTAAAAAATAAATAATTTATTATGTATTTTTAGTTTAACATCAATAGTAATTTATTAAAATGTTTAAATTTTATTTTATTTTTATAAAATTTTAAATAAGTTACAAATACGATTTTTTTAAAGAATATTATTTTTTCCTTAATAAGATATTATATTTTTTTAAAGAGAAATAATTTATTTCACAACAAAATTTTTAATAAAAAAAGCATGCATAATTTATTTTTTTTGTTATAAACTATTAAACTAAAATACAAATATTCAAATTATACTTAATTTTAAAAAAGTTATAATAGAATAGATAATGTTAGATATAAATATAATACAGAAAAAGATGGACAAACTTTAATGTACGCATAATTTTAAAATCAGACAAAATTTACAAACAATTTATTAATTTAAAATATTATAAAAATATATTTATTATTATTATTATTATCATTACTATTCATTATTATTAATATAATATAATAATACTAATACCTCATATTTTTTTTGATAATCATTCAAATTAATTCTTATTTTAAACCTATTATTATAACTGTTATTAATAAAATTTCATTTTTTTGTTCGAACATTTTTTCCTAAAATTTGAATTATTCTATTTACTTATACAAATTTATCATTCAACCGATTATTATTATTATTTTTATTAATATCATATAATAATATTTAATTTTAAATAATAATTATTTAAAATTTTATAAATTGATATATAAAGAATTGAAAATAAAAATATAATTAAAAAATCAAAATAACATATACAATATTTTGATTCATGTTAAAAATTTTATCTTTATAATAAATATAAATATATTATAAAATAAGATTATTAAAATAATTTATTAAAAAAATAATATCACATATTTTAACAAGTACTGGAACCTAATATATTAAAAAAAAATAGTAAGGACGTGCTTAATATCTTTCGCAATAAGATTCCACTGAGAGAATTTAGAACAAGCAGTTAAAATTTATTGAAATAGAAATAATTATTGAAAAATATAAATATAATTTTTAATTTTTTTAAAAATAATTATCAAATATATTTATAATTATTTTTATAAAAAATTAAAAATTATAAAATTAATTATTTAATTAACCTTTTTTAGATGGTAAAATTTTTTAATTTTTTTATCGGTAACTCAAGTTCGAATCTTTTTTTTTGCTAAATGGATTTTTGTCCACCAACAAGTGTTGAACTTGTGACCTCCCTTTTATTGGGAGGGATGTTTTGCCATTGAGCTACAAGGCCACCGGCACTCAAGTTCGAATCTTATTTGTATATGAGTGTATTTTTTTTATTAATAAAAAAAAAAAAAAAAAAAAAAAAAAAAAAAAACTTCAGTGCCTTTTAAAAAAAATAAAACTCGTACTAAAAAAAACTCTTCAACGTTTTCAGTTGTATCCCGTGGATCAATTTTTCTTAGAACCAAAACAGAACAAGGCAAAAGGCACTTGAAACGGCGAGTTTCAATTCTTGCAACTTCCCACTACTATCAATGCTAGGTTCTTACTATATTTTCCCGAGAACCAAACATATCAAGACTGTAGAAACCAGCAGTTTCTCGACATCCAAAATCACTCCGATGCCTTAAATTCCTTTCTGAAATATTGTATTATCTTCCTCGGAAAATGGACAAAGAAACTGAAATTCTCTCGCGCTTAGCCGCGAACCACCTCCACCTTGCCCAATCCGAGCCGTTCCGAGCAATCATTTTAGCTCTCCGAGCTCAGAACCCAGAGCTCGCCGTCGCTGTTCTTCAGACCATTGTTGCTCGTTCAGGTAGATTTGAGAACGTTCTATGGTCATCTTCTTGTCCGTCGCCGTCTCTCCTCACGTACTTGTCGACTATTGAACTCTTACAATTCGATAACGCTTCTTCTATATGGAGTTTCGATCCCGAAACACTACGCTTGCGCGCAGAGTTCTTGTTATTGGTTCAGAACTTGATCGACCGTGTATCGGAAAGTCTGCGAAGGAATTTTGATTTAGAGAGCATAGAAAAAGAAAAGGAGAGAGATGGCTTGGGCGAGAACGAGGGTTCGGAGGATCGGGTTGAGTTACTGGATAAGCATAGCGAGGTCAGAAGCGAGGATTTGAGGGATGCTAGTAGTGAATTAGATAGCTGTGTGGGAGTTTTGGATAGAGTATTGGAGCTAGGGGTGAAGAGATTGAAGTCTAATATTGTAAGTGATGATGTTGATGGTGAGAGCGGGAATGAGGAGACTACGAATGTTGGTTTGGCTGAGGAAGGAGAATTGATGTGTTTGCGGAGAGTAATTTGGGAGTATTCAGATGTATTTGATGCCTTGTGCTTGAATATACAGAGGCAAGTGAGGGGATGGGAGGGCCATGATTCTTCGGGTTTGGCTATAACTGTAAGGAGTGACGAGAATGCAAGGCCGGATATTTCTGAGGAGGAAGATGCTAAGGTTCTTGTTTGGATACAAAAGATTGTTCAAATGACTCATTTAGATGCTATGAAAGAATGCATGAAGGAAGGTAACGTGAATGGAGCAATTTCTCGGATTCGTTTTCTTCATCATGATTATGGTGTGGAGTTGTCCGAGTATCGGTATGTACTTGAATTTCATAAGCATATTATGACGTAGTAGTTTGACTGTCCCTGTAGACTGCTGAATATAGATTTAGTTAGTGTCCTGCTATGAGTAAAACATATGTTTTTGTTTTTATTAGTGTTGTTGCTGTTCGAAGTAGAGTCTGTGATCATTGGCAAGTACACCAAAGTGGTGCCTACTATGAGATTTTCTCTTATTCAGCATATGTCCTCGTTGTTGGTTGACTTGTGATGTTGCAATAAGCCAATAACACTCCAGTTGTTTTTCCTTCTCTTTCTCACCAACTGTGGGAAGCTTAGACATCTATCTAATTAGAAGTTTATTTGCCTTTACTTTTGATGTCTGCAGCACATTATTTAAAGATCTCCTGAAGATGGTTTCTCAGGAAAGGGAGGGATATGGAGACTCCTGGGTTTCCACGCGAGAAACATTTTTGCAGATTTACAGTTCTGCTCTTGCTTCAAACTGTGGACATTTGATTCAATCTTTGCAGGTAAATCTTGCTAACATCTTTTTATAATAGGTTCAAATTTTGGTTTTTTGCAAAAGATGAATTCCCATGGCCTATTTGAAATTTATTTTTATTTATCTATTGATTTTGAAGGAATCTGGTTATAGTCTTACAGTGATGCATGCAATGGTTGGTTCTAGCTTCCCTCGTAAAATTGTAAAACTTGGTTTTTCATGACAATCTGGTTCATTGGTAGATTTTCATATCTTGCTCAAGTCCTTTCCCCTGAATGAAAGGACATGTAAAACATCATGAGGTTTGTATTCAAGCTGTATAACAACTTTTAAAATGAACTCTATATAAAGAAGGTGAGACCAAGTAGTTTAAACATCATTATGCCATTTCCTGACAGCTTTGGCCGACCTATGTTGTATTTCAATCTTAATTTCCTTGTTCTTTGGAAGTCTACAATATGCTTTTTTTTTTTGGGTTAAAGCTGGAAGCTGTAATAGTAACATATAATAAGGATACATTTACATAAGATAACAAAAGCTAGAAGCTATAAAGGATAAACATGAAAACAAAACTGTATCCTGGAATTTGTTCATGTGTTTTTAAAGAATCCCTCGTTAGATATGAATTTTATCCGGGAACTAGTTACCTTGAAGTGAAATTTTAAGATTAGCAACCAAATTCCTTAATTTTAGCATCCATTAAGGATCTATTTGCATCCATTGGGGAGACATTTTGTACATGTATGTATATGATATCCTTGAAGGGTTATATTGATTGCAAGGTGTTTCCATTCAGGCTCTTCAAGATGATTTGCTCTTGGAAGAGATAAACTCGTATAAGTCTAACAATAACAACCAGGTTCCACTCCCTCTTCAACGGTTTGAAAGACATGTACTAGACTCGAAACTTGACATAGATTCATGTCAACAAATGTCCTTTGATATGGTAGTCAGTTCTTGTATGAGAGAATTATACCATTATTCTCGTGTCTCTGGATCACATGTTCTTGGATGTGTCATGGAGACTGCTCTGTCTGCTATCAAGCAGGAGAAGCTAGAAGACGCTAGCAAGGTATGACACCAATTTAATGTTTAAAGCTAGAAGGCATTCACAGGTCTTATTTTAGTACTTATATTTCCATTTTGTGATGTTGTGTCACTTCTGATTTAAATGAAAAGGTTGTGCTTCTTTATTTGCATGGCAGGTTCTTTCATTGTTTCCCCGCCTCCATCCCTTGGTAGCTGCCATGGGTTGGGATACATTGTCTGGCAAGACACAAGCACGGCGAAGATTATTGCAACTGCTATGGAAAAGTAAGTCGCAAGCACTTCAACTGGAAGAATCTTCTCTTCATGGTAGTCAATCAGATGAGGTACTTCTCATTCTATTAGTAGTTTTCTTTTAACTGATAAGAATTGGAATGAGATGTCTCATGAAGAATTTTCTTTTGACAGATATCTTGTGTGTGGCATCTGTGCGAATCATTATGCTACCAGTTGGATCTTGCCTCTTTCATTGCGTTAGTCAATTCTGGTCAATCATGGAATTCAAAATTCTCATTGATGTTATCTGGAAAAGAACAATTTAAACTTGGAAGTGAAGGACCGCAATTGGACCCTTTTGTTGAAAATTTTGTGTTGGAAAGATTATCAGTTCAAAGTCCTCTTCGGGTAAGACAATAATACTAATTTAGTTAAGAAATGCTGGGCATACAGCATATGGTCCACAACGGCAAATTGCTTTTGATTTTGTTGCTTGATTACATGACAACTTTTCACCTTTCCCTAAAAGTTATCAGAAGTTCAGAACAGAGAGGTGTTCTTATGCTGGTGAATTCAATGCAACCTCTATAACTTATGATGAGATCCGATAATAACTGAAAATCTATAATTTCATTAGCAATTAGGGGATTGATGCATGAAACTCATCGTTGACAAGTCATTTGGATGTTAAACTTGGATTTAAGCAGATAAACATCAAATTGCATTCGATATCTAGAAAAGAGATTATATGTTGAATACTTCAAAGATCTGATGGATTTAATGATCAGTAGTTGTATAAGTGATAATATACTACTGACATTATGCAAGTGCATATTTTATTTATTTATTGGAATGTCAAGTCATGACAGGACACATTTTCCGTAGGTGTTGTTTGATCTTGTTCCAGGCTTAAAATTTGAGGATGCTATGAAGATGATCGGCATGCAGCCAACTGCTTCTAGCCTTGCAACCTGGAAAAGGTGTGTATGTCAATACCTCTTGTATTACACCTATACCGGGTGCTAATATTATCTCATTGTCATGCTTACTTGTTATTCTGCGGTTTTTTGTATATCCTACTTTTACATTTGTTTTTTTGTCACAGAACTATAGTTCATGCGTGAAAATTGCCCCTCAGCTATCAAACATGAACGTTTCTAACATTAATTATATGTAAATTGACTGATAGACTTTAACACAATAGATAGAAAATCCCATGTGATATTTTAAGGTCTTAAGTGATGATCTAGGCATGATTTTGCAAATAACTTTTGTTCTGGGTTTGTGGAAACAACAAAAAACCCTCACAAGTTTTGAAACGACAATTACATTCTTTGCGTGTAATGACTTTTTCAGGGATGTCTTTAAAAAACTGTTCAGGAAGTTCAATGGAAAAAGTGCTTGTTTAAAAAGTTGAGTGGCAACTTCCTGGCCATATTTAGGATCGTAAATGTATATAACCTTTATTTTTCCGGTAGAGAGCTTTCTATAAAAATGATTAGTTCAATCAAGTTCTAGAAATATATTATGTAACAAATATCCATTACTTTGTCCAATCAAAGGATAAAATCAACCAAGATACAAATTTGTACGTAGAAATAAAAAATGGTATCATATAACTTTTCTTTCTTTATTTTTAAGTGATGAAGTCTAACTTAGCCTTTTGTTAATTTTGTTGATCTTCCTTACCATTCCAAATATTCACATTCATTGGCCTCTTTTACATTTATATATATTCTTTTGTTTCGTTAGGTTGCAGGATCTTGAACTAATGAACATGCGTTATGCCCTACAATCAACAGTTCTTGCACTTGGAGCAATGGAAAAGTCTATGATTTGTGAAAATCAAAGTCTTCATCAAGAGCCTTTTTGTTATCTGAAAGACCTGAAAAGCCACCTAGAGGCTATCAGCAATATACCACGCAAGGTTATCTTGTTTCCATTTGTATTTCATTGGAGTTGCAATACATAATTCTTTTGGGTCTATTAAACCTATGGTTCAAATTATACTAACAAATGATAAGTCTCATTCTGAGCAATGCTTTGCATTTACTTTTTAAATTAACATAAGTTCATGGTACTGTAAAAAAAATTTGTTAAAAATTATGTGGTTCGTAGAGCACTCTCTGATCGTACACAATTGCCAGAAATTCAGTAACATGTAAAATTCGAGAACCCTGAACTTCCTTGTCAAATTCATATGCTAATACTGGGATCAGTTTTAGAGCTTGCTCTTTTTTATGTGGCAGTTCTTATACTTTGATATTTATAATATATTGGGTTCATTCAATTGTGCAGATAATGATGGTGAATGTTATAATATCACTTCTTCATATGGATGGCCTCTCTCTTAATTTGGTACAATCCATGCTACCAGGAGGCTATTTTGAATCATATCGAACGTGTCTTCTGGAACATACTGATATGCCTACATTGAAAGAGGGAAACAAATTGGTTATATCTTTCACAGGATTGTTACTTGATATATTGCATCATTGCATTCCGTCAGCTATAAGTGAACTAGAACATGTGGAGTTGAGTCCAGGTGGAAGAGAGGCACTACAGTGGAGGATGTCTTTTGCTAACCAATTCATTGAAGAGTGGGAGTGGCGTTTGTCTATTTTGCAGCATCTTCTACCATTATCTGAACGTCCATGGAGATGGAAGGAGGCACTTGCAGTATTACGCGCGGCACCATCTAAGCTACTTAATCTGTGAGTTAGATTATGCTCCTTGGAAATTCTTAGGATCTTAAATTTGTTCTTGACATGAGTATTTGTTTTAAAGTGAAGCTTTATGATTTTCCCATGCCCATTTTATTCACTTCTCTCCAATTTGAATGTTTAGTTTTTTATGTGAAGACTTGCGTTCTAGAGTATTAGAAGCATGTTGTATCTTGAACAATGTTCCAAAAAAATGCCTTGAGGCTACCTCTTGAGGTGAGGCGGCTAATGCAGGCCTTGAGGCTAGCGCCTTATTTCCTTAATTTGAGGCTTAAGCCTTTTACAGTGAGGCGTATGCTTTGAGGTAGCATGTCGCTCATGCCTCTTTTATGAAACTAAAAAGGGCTAAATTGTACTGTTTTTAAGCTAGGTCCAAATTTTTATATAAAATCCAATAGCTCATTAAATGAAAAAAGAAATAGAAGAAACAAAAATACTTTTAGACTTAAGAGATGAAAAAAACAAAAAATGACCATCATATTAAAAATGTTTTGTAACTTTTTTTGTGGTTTATTTTGAAATTTATTTTGTGACTTTATTTGAATCTTTACTTGTAATTTGGACATTTATTTCTGTAGTTTGTGACTTTATATTTAAACTATTTATGCTATTCTTACATTTTATGATTTGTATATTAATTTTTACTATATTTGTACTCTACATTAAAGGTTACTAATAACTTTATGCATTTTTATTTATTTTAAGTGAGGCTTACGCCTCACACCACCGCTTGCACCTTGCCTCATTTGGGGCAACATTTATTTTCACTTCATCTAGAAAATGAGATCTCTCAGCCCTAACTTGTATTTATTACACTGTATTAGTTAAATTGTTCGGATTACTACTAATTCTTTTTATGCAGTTGCATGCAAAGAGCAAAGTATGACATTGGAGAGGAGGCGGTTCACCGATTCTCATTATCTGCTGAAGATAAAGCTACCCTGGAATTAGCTGAGTGGGTAGATGGTGCTGTCAGAAGAACAACTGTATGATTCCAATCAAATTACCCGTAACTGTTGGTTTCATTCATGCTTCTAATAATTTCCTCAAAACTATACTTTCAAATCAACTTATGCTTTTACTCACCAATTTATTTTCTCCTCCGTATGCCTTTATCTATTTTTCACTTTTCTTTCACCTGTTTCATTTGTATTTGTAACCACCCACTTATGCAGAATAAAATCTGTTGATTCTCACGCTCTTGCTCTCTGCGAGAGTATTGTTACTCATCAGGCAACTGGTTATATCATCCAGACATTTCATGGGAGATAATTGTAATTTTTTTGGGGTTCTTCTGTTAGTTTTGGCTTTACCCATCCATGCTAATAGGTTGTTGAAAGTCTTCACCAACTGTTTTTATTTTTAAAGAAGGTAGTTTCACCTACCATTTGGGTTCTGTCTCATTGCACTTCTGGTCCTGCGTAGATATTATTTTTCCAAGGCAGTAATTTTAATTAATGACAGGTAGTAGAATTTGTGAAGCCATAGGTAGCATTTAGCAAGTAACAACATATATTTTGGAAGCTTTTCATTTGTGCTCTATCTATGTATGGACTGTGGACATTCTTTTTACCGTCAGTTTACTAAAACTTGAAGTGTGCATAAGTTGAATAGAGTGGATTAGAAGAATTTTGAAGAGAAAGAGCAGAGTTCTAGTCTTTTTGGATAGAGAACTTCAATTCCTTCTCAGTTCTCTGTTTATTGTAATTGGGAAGCTGGTCTTCTTTGATACATTCTGTTTTACAGATGATGGGATCTTGGTCTTTGTAGTATTTTTATCTTGTTTAAGGGTATTGTTTTTGATTTGAGTTTATTGGAAACTTTGTTTTATTATTTCTACTTTTAAAAATGACTTTATTTTCCTATTTAAGTAAGTTACCATACTCATGTTGTAAGGTGTGCTTATTTTCTCTACATGGTTTATTTTAGATGTAAAATAACAATGTCGTACTTCGTAACTTGTGGCTGAGTACTTTTGTTTGCAAATATTGGATCCGTCTTTCTTTCTATTTTTTTCCCCCTTTGAGAATGTGTCTGGGCATCTATAGTGGTAAGTCACCACTCTTGCATGCTGATAGGAGCAAACATGATGATGGAATGCTACCCATCATGACCTATCATTACTTACAAAACCGGTTGGAATATTATCATCAACAATAGCAGTATTCTTTCAGTCAACATTTCCCTCCTCCCTAATCTGAGTTTTATGATTCTCTTTTTGGTTTCTTTTATGAATGCAATTTTCATCTTTTCAGGTGGAAGATGCGGTGTCTCGTGCTGCTGCTGGAACTTCTATATTACAAGATCTAGATTTTTCCTCTCTGTGCTCCCAGTTAGGTCATTTAGCTGCTGTAAGTACATATACATGTGTATGTGCACACAAGTGCAGAACTACCTCCCCTTGCTGTGATTTCTAATGTTTTATATGCTGGTGCTATATGCCTTTCCTTCCAGATTCTTCTTTGTATTGACATGGCTGCTTCTTCTGCACGGTTCACAAAGATGTCCCAACAACTTCTGGATCAGGTAAAGTTTTTAAGAACTTAGGATGCATTCATTAATCAGGTAAGTGAATTGATTATCTTGTTTGCTGAGCCTTTTATGGAATCAGAATAAGCAAGAAACACATTCCTGATGTATGGGAAATTTGGGAGTAAACATTGTTAAATCGAAATAAAAGAAAATTTAAGTAATAACTTTACCATTATTATTTTTTCTTTTTTCATATATTACAAAAACTAAAGGTTTTAATAGAAAAAATAATACTTTTATATTTTATCATTTTTACTTTTTTAAAAGAATTTAAGTAATTGTATATAATGGATTAGTAAACCAAAAAAATATTGAAAATAATTTGCAAATAACCAAGCTATAAGTATTACTGTTACATGTGAATAATAAATAATATATGTGATAATCTACAATGTAAAAGGATTATTAACAATTTATTTTTTTAATTGTTAAATTTGTATATGGGTAATTGTGTCAAACTTTGAATTGCAAAAAATTATAAAATAATTTTGGATAGGGTTGGGGTTTGGAGTAGATTTGGGTCTAAAAGGAGGAGAGTAGTAACTTGGAAACGATCTTATTCCCATTCCGGATTCAATTTTGGAAGTAAACATCGCAAATGGGAATTAATCCCTTTCCTTGTTTCCAATTTGCCTTCGTTAAACATATGCTTAAGGATCATATCCAATCCAAATCATATTAGAAATGCTCCTCAAATATACTTGATTGATTTCTTTTCCTTCTTTTTACCATACGTATATATTTCCCATAAAATCTTAATATGTTAAGAGGTTGGCTAACTATCATTTTATAAATTACTGGTCTTAATACCTCGTTCACTTGATGGGCTTTGCACATGTGGGAGTAATTTATGACACTTTCCTTGAATTAATAAACTTCATTTGTACAGTGAGTAGATATGATGCGAACCCGTACATGAATTTTGAAATCCACGAACAATTACATGCTTGAGAACCCCAAGAAATTGGCATAAGACCCAACAACAAATTATCCCAAAAAACGGATTAATAGATTAGTTGTAAACACATTGATTCTATGGATACTACGTATCACGAACCAGAAGTGTAAAAATGCCACAAGAGTTGCAAGTCCTTGATAAGTTAGGTTAGTGGAGGAACAAAGAGACTAAAAAGCTCTCTAACTTTTAGATTAAATCAAACTATTTCATTATTATTGAATGTTTCATTTGTTTACATAGATCCAACCTTATATAGGCTAAAAATGGAAAATAAACTTGCTGATAAAATAATTATAAATCTTAAGAGATATTTGGAATAAAAATATTTCATAAGATAATTAAATCCTAAAACAATAATTATTTATTGAAAATAAGAGATTAAAAATGTAGCTCTAGTAGTACTTCTCAAGAAGAAATCTTATTGCACACAAACTTTTTAGATTTATTGATTCATTTTGAAAGACCTAGTAAACATCCAAATTGCAAAAAAATTATTTCTATAACAATTGTAGCCCATTAAATCAACTTTTTAACCCAATTTGAATCACTTCAATCAGATATTGGATGACAAAGATATGACAAAAATATTGAAAGTTGCGCGGAACAATGCTGGAACACAAATCTAGAGAGGGCCAAGCCGTGGCCCACTTTTTATTAGGCGCGACTTGTTCCGCACTACTACACGCTAATTTTGATGATTGGGTCGGTCTGGGCCTTGGGAAATACGTGCAAACACGTTCAAATAAGCTTGTAAGTGATTCTTTAAATAAGAGGCCCAATTGGAATGTATTCCTTTAGTGACGCTCCTTTATTTTCATCATCTCCTTTCTTTAAGAAGATTCAACCTCGAATCTTGGTTGTAATAGTGGAGATTGTTGCCCTCACGAAGGATGACTTAAGTGCATATCTGACAAACTCTTGGTTAGTGTCATTGAAATTGTTGGTCCAAGTATAGCATAAAATTGTTACTTATCTCCTATGATATTAATGTGTTGTTCAACTCTAATAAAATCAACTTTTGTTATGTCATTTGTACCTTGCAAAATAGGATCAACAATGATAGGTGATGTCGTGATGAAATAAAACTTTTTTTTGGAGGAAAAGAAGTTTCTTTCCTCTTAATTCTTTCTTCAACAACTGGAATTTTACTCATCTTGTTTTTGTTTAATCTCTTCTTTTTCCTCAACTTTCTTTCCTTTTTCACCCTCTTCCTCACTCATCTCTTCGTGTAAATCACATACTTTTTCTAACTCGTTCTTTCTTTCTAACTCATTAGCCTTTCTTTGCTCATTCTTTTTTTTTTTTTAGCTCAATCACTTTTCAAGTAACTAAATCTCCTTAGATAATTGATCTTCGTGCACTTGTTTTGGAGCTAAAGGTGCAAGAGTAAAAGTTTTGCCATAAATTACAAATGAGTACTTGGTGTATATATCATTAGTTGCTTGCCTATTTTGCTGCCATGGTCTCCCTAAAAGAACATGAACTGTATCCATTGGAAGTACATTATACAAAACCACATCTTTGTACTCTCCCATTGAGAATGGCACCAACACTCGTTTGTTTACCTCTATTTTACTAGATTTATTTATCCATGACCACTTATATGGCCTTGAATGTGGCCGAGTTACCAAATCTAATTTTTCTCCCATGAGATTGCTAGTAAAATTAGCTCTTGGTTGCTCATTAATTTTCACGCTACATATTTTATCATGAACATAACATCTAGTATAAAACGTGCTTGCAACCTCCTAACAAAATACTCTCATGACTTTTTTTTTTTAATAAAGTCAAACTCTTCTTTTCTTTTGACTCTTCGAAAACAAGGACAAGAACTCTAACAAACAATTGATTCTTTTTTTTTTTTTTTTGACTCTAGAACGATAAGGACTTTGAGATAAACAAGGACTCTAAAGAAAAAATTACACTTTTTTTTTGAAAAATTGACTCCATTGATGAAAAGAATAGCAGATCTAAAATAAAAATAACAACTTTGACTCGACAGACGGAAGAAAATGGTAGATCTAAAAGAAAAATTAAGACTTGACTCAAAACACGGATTCAACAACAAAAATAAATAAAAAATGATAGGGATCTTGAAAACTGAACCTAGGCTGTGATACTAAATGATGCAAACCCATACGCGAATCTTGAAACCCACGAACAACTATGTGCTTGAAAACTCCTAGAAATCGGCCTAAGACCCAGCAACCAATTGAAATCGATCCCAAAGAACGAATTAATAGATCAATTGCAGACATCTTATCTTATGAATATTATGCATTACGAATCAGAAGTGTAAAGATGCCACAAGTGTTGCAAATCTTTGATAAGTTTGGTTGAAAGAGTAACAAAAGAGATTAAAAACTTTCAATATGATAAAAAAAAAAAAATAATCAATCTTTCTTCGTTCGTGTCCAAATATGAGGCTTAAATACATAAAAATATGACCTAAAAATGTTTGGTATGGAAAAATCCTAGAAAAATACGAAAAACACTAAAAATACTATGTGGGCCGCAATGCAAATAAATTCATGCTGCGGCACGCCCCAAATTGGACAACACATAAAACAACCCGAGACCCTCATGCCGTGACACAAGTTTCTTTGTGCTGTGGCGCGTGTTGCTCTTCATGCTTTCTCAAGATTCAATGTTGCGGTGCGCCTGGTTTCACTAGTCTATCCCCAGAGCCTCATGCCTCGATGCCAAATCTCCAAGCCGCGGCACACTTGGTTCTGCTTGAAATTACATCTTGATTTCATTGATTGACGAAAATCAAGTCTTGAACTCCGTTTGTGCCAACTTTGGCTCATGGTTTAGCTCTTGAATCAGGCCGTCAATGCTTCCTTGATTTGTGTGGCTTTTGACCTTGTCTTGGGGTCCACTTGGAAGTTGTAACGATTGGTGGTTTCTATCAAGATATTTGTGATGGGCTCTTACACGTGGGTTGAGTAGATAGTGGATAGTAGATCTTTTGAAGGACAGAGATGACCATAAGGTGGGGTACAAAGAAAAGATAGAAAAACCCAAAGTTTTAACATTTACCCATACAAGTGAAAACATTGTAGCTGGGGTGGTTCAATCCTAGAACTTTTAGGAGGTGGGGTAACTTTTTATGTATGTTATATTGTATTGTTTGAGTGAGCATTTTATGATTTCTTTCTGATATCAAAAGGGAAATGGTACCTTTAGTATGTATTTACTTTCTGGTGAGGTATTTTTGTCAACAAAAATGTTATTTCTTTTCCCCTTTAGTGTTCATTAAGTACTATGGCTTTCACATCATTAGTACTATTAATGTTCTTACAGTGAAACCATATTTGTCTTCCTTTAAGTAATGTGAATGTTGCACTCTAAAGTTAATTAAAAAAAGACGACTTTTATACAGAAATAAAATAAATGTATGGTTTTGGACAAAAACAAAGGTTTGACTGTTATTCTTGCTGGTGAAGAGTTATGATTACTTCAAACTTTCAAAGGAAAATTAGTACAAAGCCACGAGGTTTTTAAAACTGGAACCCCCTCTCCCCTCAAATTTAGAAAATAGGCAATGACATTCCTCAATTATTGTTTTATTGCAATATCCTAACCCTAATATTTTGACTGCTATCGGAACCTGGATGGAAGTATTTGTAATTGGAGAAAATCATAATAGGATGCTTTGCTTTATGCAGGCTCAAGTAATGCTGTCTGAGATATATCCAGGTGTTTCTCCAAAGAAAGGCTCCAGTTACTGGGATCAGATTCTTGAAGTAGGAGTTATTTCTGTTTCAAAAAGGGTCCTGAAACGTCTAAATGAGTTATTGGATCAGGTGTGACTTCCCCTTGGCAGGATTAATTAGTTTTTCCCAAAGAAGTAGGCTGCTGTTTGACCTAATAAGCACTGAATCTCGGTTATTAAATTAGTCTCTGATTATTTATTTTTGGTACATTTGTTCCGTAAATTTGTTCTTACCAAGCTTTTGAACTTTACTCTTCAGTTTGAATCAAAGAGTGATTAAAGTTGTGAACTTTTTGTTGGAGAAGGGTGGATAGATGTTTGGTTTATAATATTTGTTTGTATTTTTCATTTTTAGATTATATATATATATTTTTTCTTTTTAGTTGAACCACTTTTCATATTAAAATGATGTAAAAATTTCTGTTTAATGATTTTCTGATGGTTAAAATAGGTTTGAAACGAAAAAGAAACTAGACTTTCAGTTAATTAGTTAATTTCTGCTGGAACTAAAAAGTTACTTCCATTGGACTTTAAATCTGTATTCCAAAGAGGCTCGCTCTTTCCTAGGATTTGACTTTAATTCAGACATGATAAATTTTAAACTCTTATGATTGAAAAATTGTAGATTAAAATTAAAGAAAATGATATGCAGAAAACGGTACAATGAATGATTCTTGGAACAACTAGTCTACAAGAATCTCCCAAGACATGTTGTGTGTGTGGCAGTTGGGGGGACCTATTCCATCACAATCACAAGCAAAATGTGATACTTATGGTTAAAATGGAAACTGATTTTGTTTGAGGTTTAAGGCTGGGGATGTTGCACGAAGCTTCTTGAATGGAATACTATGCATCACTTAAAATTGATACTTGAGGGTGAATTACACTTTTGGATTGTTTATTGGTTCAGTGCACCAAATCACGCTTTGCTTAATAGTTTTTAGTAGTAATCCATTGGGTCTATCTTTTAATCTCCGTGCTTTCATTTTCAGCCTTCCAAACTGTGACTTTTTGCCAAAAGTACTTACATGGTTGCTTAACACTTTTCCCGACCTAACCTCCAGGATAACCCTCTAGCACTTCCTGCCATACTTTCTGGGGAACTTACTATTTCTTCACCAAGAGAATCCCATCGACAAGGGCAAAGGGAACGTGCTGTTGCTATGTTACATCAGATGATTGAAGATGCTCACAAGGGTCGTCGGCAGTTTCTTAGTGGTTCAGTTCTTTCTTTTATATCCTCCTACTTTAACTTATCTCTTGAGGGAAAATAGCTCCTGTGTGAGCTACGTTACTAATCAAAATGTGCTTTTTATATGGATATTGTAGGTAAGCTTCATAATCTCGCAAGGGCTTTGGCTGATGAAGAAACAGAACCTAATTTTCTTAAAGGGGAAGGCTCATCTTCTGATCAAAAGGTTCTAAATGATTTTGACAAAGATGGGGTTCTTGGGCTGGGGCTAAGAGTTGCCAAACAGAATCCTTCAAGTCCAACTGCCGGAGAAAATACTACGTCTTATGTTTCTTATGATGTAAAGGAAAGTGGAAAGAGCTTGTTTGGTCCAATAAGCACCAAGCCTTCCACCTATCTTTCGCAGTTCATTCTTCATATTGCTGCAGTTGGTGACATTGTTGATGGAATTGATACAACTCATGACTTCAACTTTTTCTCACTCATATATGAGTGGCCTAAGGATGTGAGACCTTTTATGACTCACCCTTGATGAAAAATTATTTTTTTTACTTGCTGATATTCTACGTCATGCTTAATAATAAAGTTTGTGTAGTTTGAAGAAGTTAATTTTTTTTTTGAAGTATTTTAGTTCATAGAAGTAGTGTTTATATGCAATATGACTTATTGTGTTAAATTTATGGGACCAATTTACTCAATTATAAAGGGTGATGATAATTTATATAAATATGTAATACATTCTGCATGGACATTTTGCATATAGAGCTTTTGGAATATCTACCAGAAGATTCTCGAATTGGGGGTGAGGGTTGTCGATACCAATAAAATAGGAGAAATCGATATCAAGTGGGAGCTTTTCCCTTGCTTATACACTATATCTATGAATGTATGCATCTACTACTGCTATCTATCCTGTATTTTAGTGCCATATCTTGTGATCCATAATCAAAGCGAAGTCATAAAAAATTGTTTTTGGCTCATGTTATTGACTTTTTCCAGATTTGTTGATGCATTTTGATGTGCTTTGCAGCTCTTAACCCATCTTGTCTTTGATGGAGCCAGCAGTGATGCAGCTGCCAAGTTGGCCGAGATTATGGGTTCTGATTTTGTACATGAAGTGATTTCAGCATGTGTACCTCCAGTTTATCCACCACGGTCTGGTCATGGATGGGCGTGCATCCCTGTCATTCCTACTTGTGCTCGAAATGGCTCAGAATGTACGTTACTGTCCCCTTCTTCTAAAGAAGCCAAGCCTAATTGTTACACCCGGTTCTCCGTGACACCTGGGATTCCGTTGTATCCTCTACAGTTGGATATTGTAAAACATTTGGTTAAACTGTCCCCTGTGAGGGCTGTCTTAGCCTGTGTTTTTGGCAGTAGCATCTTATACAATGGCAGCGAGTCGTCTTTATCAAGCTCTTTGAGTAATGGATTATTACCAGCACCTGATACTGATAGATTGTTTTATGAGTTTGCTCTTGATCAGTCAGAGAGGTTAGTAAAGTTCTTTTCTGCTGTTCTCTTTATCCGATATCCTCTATGGTTGTCCACATTCAAATTCCAAGTTGATTTACAGGTTCCCAACTTTAAACCGATGGATACAAATGCAGACTAACCTTCATCGGGTTTCAGAGTTTGCAGCAACAGCCAAACAAGCTGATGATGCTGGCAAGGAAGCAGAAACACGAGATGCTATTAAGAGACTACGCGAGCAGGATTGTGATACCGACTCAGAGCTTGATGAGACTGTTGGTGGAAATAATGTTTCAACAGCTTCCCCAGCTTCACCATCCTCAATGCCTGATGTTGCTGAAATTGATGCCTCAGTTTTTCTTTCTTTCAATTGGGAGAATGAAGAGCCCTATGAGAAAACAGTTGAGCGGTATCACAGTTTGTTCCTTCTTGTTTAGAATATTTTTCTTCGTTGTCACTAACTTGTTAGGCTACACCTGTTGCATTCCATTAACATTTGTTTCTGTTAGAGTTGACTTTCATGGTAACATATCATATTGGGATATTTAACTTAATTGCTTATACAAATCTCAATTTCATTATTCTTTCCATAACTCTTTTTGAAAGTAGTGGTACTCTTTCATTGTTCTTTCCATATTTAGTTTGTACAGTACATCAAAGTAGAGTTTGTTTACTCTCACCGATCGATTGTGTACACCAGATTGATTGATGAAGAAAAATTAATGGATGCTCTTGCACTCTCTGATCGCTTTCTACGTAATGGAGCCTCAGACCAGTTATTGCAGCTACTCATTGAACGTGGGGAGAACCAATCAACCTCGGGACAGTATCAAAGTTCTGGAGGTCATGGAATCTGGAGCAATAGTTGGCAGTATTGCCTGCGCTTGAAGGATAAAAAACTGGCTGCTCGACTTGCTTTGAAGTATGTAAAGTTGGTTATTGTTATATTGGTTAAATGCTGAGTTATGCTTGACTTCATGACACTTGTGTATGATGCAATCTCATTTATTCTGGGGAATACCTTTCTTATCCTGGTCTGATTCGTTTGAGCTTTTTTTATAACATCTGATGCTATGGAAATATATTCAGCCCTCATCCCTTGATTTTTCATAACATAAATTTATCTGAATCTCATTTTTTGTTTTTTCAGTTATATGCACGGGTGGAAGCTTGATGCTGCTTTGGATGTCCTTACCATGTGTAGCTGCCACCTGCCTCAAAATGACCCGATTAGGAACAAGGTTCTGTTTTTTTTTTTTTATAATTTGGTTAATTATTTTCTTGAAATTCCAACTTTTCTTTTGGCCAACTTTTCCCTCTATAACTAGAGCTGATGACATGATTCTTCGAGATGATTAGGTCATGCATAGGAGACAGGCTTTGCATAGATACAGCCGCATTCTAAGTGCCGATGACCATTATAGTAGCTGGCAAGAGGTTTGGAATTTTCCACTATAGATACTGAAATGAATTGAAAAGTTAATTTCAAGATATGCCTAGATCTTGCTTTCTAAGCTTACGATCAACTCTTCTTTCCTTGTCTCACAGAATTGATTTGTTTTAGCTTTCATAGATTACTTCTCTTTTCTGGGTTTTGTTTTTGTTGATATGGAACTTTTGTATCTTATTACTACTATTTAATGTCAGGTTGAAGCAGATTGTAAGGAAGATCCTGAGGGCTTGGCACTTAGATTGGCAGGAAAAGGAGCTGTTTCAGCTGCTCTAGAAGTGGCTGAAAGTGCAGGATTATCAATAGATTTGCGGAGAGAACTGCAGGGCCGGCAACTTGTGAAACTTCTAACTGCAGATCCTCTCAAAGGCGGAGGTCCAGCAGAAGCTTCACGGTTTCTCTCTTCACTTGGTGACTCTGATGATGCTTTGCCAGTTGCCATGGGTGCAATGCAGTTATTGCCTAATTTACGGTCAAAGCAACTTCTTGTAATTAACTATCTCATAGAGCCACCTTGTTTCAAATTTAGTATGGATATTTTGTATTGATTTTTGGAAATTCATCTTCACGTGTCTTTTTCCTTTTGTAAAGGTTCACTTCTTCCTGAAGCGACGAGAAGGGAATCTTTCTGATGTTGAGGTTTCCCGGCTTAACTCTTGGGCCTTGGGTCTTCGTGTTCTCACTGCTTTGCCATTGCCCTGGCAGCAGAGATGTTCCCCCTTACATGAACACCCTCATTTGATACTGGAGGTTTTGCTGATGAGGAAACAATTGCAATCTGCTGCTCTGGTTAGAAAAATTCTCGGTTCTATTCACTGTCAAATCTGATCTTTCTGTCATTTCATTTTCTGTGAACTTTCTATTTTTTTTTTCTTTCTATTTTCTATTCCATAAAAAGTAAAAACATTATGCTTGATTTCTTGGTTACTCGTCTCAGAACTTGATGTGATCCTTTATGTGCAAGTGAAACATATTGTTTATTTTTCATCTATACTCATTCAAATTTTCAATGTCAGATTCTTAAAGAATTTCCTTCACTGAGAGACAATAATGTAATTATTGCATATGCTGCCAAATCTATTGCTGTCAGTATTAGCTCTCCTCCCAGAGAACATCGGGTATCTGTGTCAGGAACAAGACCAAAGCAGAAAACAATAACAGGTTCATCTGTCAGATCCTCTTTCTCTAATAGTCTTAGTAACTTGCAAAGAGAGGCTCGTAGAGCATTTTCTTGGGGTCCGAAGAACACTGGAGAGAAGTCAGCCCCAAAAGATACATACCGTAAAAGAAAGAGTTCTGGGTTAACGCCATCCGAAAGAGTTGCTTGGGAGGCAATGGCTGGAATTAATGAGGATCATGTTTCAACATATTCTGTTGATGGACAGGAGCGACTTCCTGCTATTTCAATTGCAGAAGAATGGATGTTAACAGGTAGCGCAATTAAGGATGAAGCAGTCCGAGCATCTCATCGATATGAAAGTTCTCCTGACATTACTCTGTTCAAGGTACCATATTAAATAGGCTACTGCATTGATTCTAATGTGTTGAATACCAAGTACTGTCAAAAGAAATGCCATCAGTTTGGTCATTTTGCCTGTCAGCATATGAATTTTAGTTTGTGGTATCATGGATTGCTGATGCAAAGCAACTATTTAAACAAATTTTCACCCCACGTTTCTCATGTTTTGTGCACATTAAGTCATAGTTGTTTGATGCCACATAATATGTTAGTGTGTCAAATTATTTGCATTTGAAAGCTGAAGATGATAATGCTAAGTGAGGTTTATTCCACCAAAATGTCACCTTAGCATGTCGAATCTGTAGGAGAATTCAGTTTGCTGATCTTTCTCTCTCATCTATTTTATTATTATTATTATTTACATATGATGATTTTAATACATCATGCATTCTGTTATGAATCTGCTTAACTTTGGGCATTCTGTTTTTAGGCCTTGCTTTCTTTAATTTCGGATGACTTAGTGTTGGCCAAGAGTGCATTAGAGTTGTGTGTTAATCAGATGAAGAATGTCTTGAGCTCCCAACAATTGCCTGAGAATGCATCTATGGAAACAATTGGCAGAGCATATCATGCCACCGAGACCTTTGTTCAGGTATGCCTTTCCAAAGCCCTTCGTATGCATGTCATTGTTGAGTTTTGGTTGGAGTGTCATGTTTAGTATGTATTCCAATTTTTATTTTTTTATTATAAGAAACATTATATTGTATTAAGTAATAATTACAAAGGTACAAGGTGGATCTGTAATCCACTTACAAAAAAGGCACCAAACTATACCAAATAATAGCTACAAAATTATTTTTTCATCTTCCTATCACCATATACAGTTAAGTTTGTGATGGAAATCAAAATTATAGTTCACAAGGCACACATTGCAGGGACTATTATATGCAAAATCTTTGCTGAGAAAGATTGTGGGAGGCAGTGATTTGTTTATTAATTCTGAAAGAAATAGGGATGCTGATGATGCATCCTCAGAAGCTGGCAGCTCTGGTGTGAGTACTCAGTCTGCAGACGAGTTATCTGAAGTTGTGTCACAGGCAGAGATTTGGCTGGGACGTGCTGAGCTGCTTCAAAGCCTTCTTGGATCAGGAATAGCTGCTTCCCTTGATGACATTGCAGATAAAGAATCATCTGCTCGCCTCCGTGACAGGTTGATTGTGGATGAACGTTACAGCATGGCTGTATATACTTGTAAAAAGTGCAAGGTACTATAGCTAAATTTGAACTAATTACGCTTTGCACTTAGTGTAATGCTGATGATCATGAATAGTTTGGGCTTCTCTCAGATTGATGTTTTCCCTGTGTGGAATGCTTGGGGACATGCTTTGATTCGGATGGAGCACTACAGACAAGCTCGTGTAAAGTTTAGGTATGTTCCAATTTTTCTATCTGTTTGAACTTTTGAGGTTTCTAGAATTCCCTATCTTTCCTCTTCCACATTTTGATCTGGAGGTGTGGATGTTCAGTTCAGTGATGATACTCGTTGTTTGTTTAATTGTTCCAGACAAGCTCTTCAATTATACAAGGGTGATACTGCACCTGTCATTTTGGAGATCTTAAATACTATTGAAGGTGGCCCACCAGTTGATGTTTCTGCTGTTCGTTCCATGTAAGAATTTTGCAACTTTCAATCAGAAAATATGTGAATAGACATTTATGAGCGCACCTGTTTCATCTTGAACTGCTAATCAGTTAGAAGCCATGCTCAAGCTTTTTCCAGTCATATAATTGTTTGTTTAAAACTTGACAATTTGATATTATTTTAAGGCACAATACAATTTCATTTATGCATGGTAATAAATTGAGAAAGGAAGAAAAAGATCTTCTTGTATGCTACCAAACATTGCAGGCAGGATCCATCTTACACTTTTTCTCAGAAACTAAATTATGTATATGTATGCAAGATAAGATCAATCTCAACTGATTGGAATTGAATGTATCAATATTTTTGTAGGGCAAGTCAATTTGTACAAATAACCCAAAATCAAATGAGATGTATCCTTATACTCGGGCAATAAAAAAATGAAGGTTGAAAATGATGTTAAGAATGCAGATCCTGCATCTTATTCATTTCTTATCGTTGAAATTATGACACATCAACACACTTGGTTTGTGAAAAAAAAAATTACTTTATCTATATAATATTAATTAGGAAATTTACATGATACTTAGGCTGGTGTATTTTCAGTTCATTATAGGACACAATAAGACAAGTAAAATAAACATCTGTACCTAAATGTGAATTTGTCCTTTAAGCATTCCGTCTGCCACCCATATCCTGTAAACAATGCAAGAGACCTCTGTGAAGTGTAGATGTTTTATGTAAGTGGTCTTTGTCGACAGTCATTCTTGGGTCATTTTGTGTACTTAGGGATTTTTTTTGTCATTTATGTTCATTACTGGATATTGTCTAAGATAACCCCCAAGGGATTCTTTCATTTATGTCCCCTCATTGTTTTAAACATATTCAATAATATATTTCTTTTAGTACATGCGTTCAAAAATAAAAATGTCTTCAGAGCTCTGGTAAGTCTGCGACGGACGGTTGTCGGACCACTTGCGAACCATGCTACGCCTGAAAGAACAAGTGTTAGGGCCACGAATATTACTTTGGAATATATATTCAAATGAGCTTTGTTTTTTAAACATATGTTCAAATTTGTGCATCAATTGGCTAGGGGTCAAAAATAGAAAGCAGTGGATAAGGGGGTCAAAAATGAAAACTTCCCATCTTTTCTGATGTGAACAAGTTGTATTATGATCCAACTTTTTGGTATGCCACTTGTCGAGTGTGATTATTCAGTATGCTGCTATGGTGTGTTTCTTTCCTAACTGTACCTCATCTTAACAAACGAAGTATGTTTGTTCTTTAAGTCAACTGGTAAATAAATTAGGCAAGAGTTGGGGAGCCCCATCTGGATACCTCTCTTTATTTAGAATCTGAAATGTGCAAGTTATACCATAGGTATGAACATTTGGCCAAAAGTGCTCCTGCAATATTGGATGATTCTCTTTCTGCTGATTCATACCTCAATGTACTATACATGCCATCGACGTTTCCACGTTCAGAGAGATCCAGGCGGTCTCTAGAAGCTGAAAATAATAATTCGGCATATAGTTCGGAGTTTGATGATGGACCTCGCAGTAATTTGGACAGCAAAAGATATGATGAGTGTGTCAGCTATTTGCAAGAAGTAAGTTATGTTCATATGTTTGTTTCTGTTGTTATTGTTGGAATATAAATATTAAATAATGTTTCCTTATTATTGTAGGAGTCATATTATTGTCCTTTAATAAATATACATGTAATATTTCAATTGCTCAATTGCTATTAAGAATGTAGAATTAGAATGCCTACTTTTTTAGATATCCTCTCAACTCATTTTGATTCCCTAATATTCTAGCGTCTGCATTGTCTATTTTATATTTCTACTTTTATTAATACCTTCAAATATTTTTTTTTTCAATTGTATCTCCATTACCCATAGATCAGATTCTTGACACGTAATTTTTATTTTTGCAGTATGCACGCCAGCACTTGCTCAGTTTTCTGTTTAGGCATGGTCAGTACTATGAAGCTTGCATGTTATTCTTTCCTCAAGATGCTTCTGCTCCTCCTCAACCACTAACAGTGGGAGTTGCAACCTCATCTTCATCCCCTCAAAGACCAGATCCTTTAGCAACTGATTATGGGAGCATTGATGACTTGTGTGACCTTTGTGTTGGTTATGGTGCAATGTCTGTTTTGGAGGAAGTGATATCAGAAAGAATGGCCTCTGCAATCCCACATGATGAAGCAGTGAACCAGTATACAGCAGCAGCCCTTGGTCGTATATGCATTTATTGCGAAACACATAGACATTTCAATTTTCTGTGCAAGTTCCAGGTAAAATTTCCCTTGGTTTATAGTTTCATGTCCAATGTAAATTTCATTCCCCACCTCTCTCTCTAACTAGATCCAAAATATTATATTGATCTTTTTTGTTATATAACTTAAATTTATGTGATGATTCAGGTTATAAAGAAGGACCATGTAGCTGCCGGACTTTGTTGCATTCAATTGTTTATGAATTCTGCTCTGCAAGAGGAAGCTATCAAGCATTTGGAACATGCCAAGGTAACTTGGAATGTCTTAAGGTATCGAGGGCATACAATAACTCTGAAGTGCAAATGCAATTATCTAAAACCTAAATGTGCACATTTCAATTCTGATCAAGAAAGGCGATAGTGTACTTACTGATGACTGCCATTTTCTACTAAGAATTGGCACTTTGGTTGCAGATGCACTTTGATGAAGCGCTGTCAGCACGATACAAAGGTGGTGATTCTACTAAACTTGTCACAAAAAGTGTTAGTAGAAAAAGTGCTTCTGAGAAGCTCACTGAAGAAGGCCTTGTTAAGTTTTCAGCCCGGGTGTCAATTCAGGTAATGACATTAACCAATTATAGAAAACACTGCATCATCGTCAAACCCCACTTTTTAGTATGTGGATGCACATCCTTGCTCCCTCCCCCCTCTCCTCCCATTTCCTTTTCTTTTCCCTGTGTTTGCGCGTCCAGCACATGCCTGTGCTACACCTGGAAATCAATTACCTCAGCACACAATAATCTTCAAGTAGATATTGTTGCATATTCACCTATTTGGTTTCTTACTTGCAATACTGACAAGTTGGAGTAATACTTATACCTGCTCCAATTTTTTGGGACTTTATCTTGTTAAAAGCCAAATATATAAGAGGTTAGTTTACCTAACTTTTGACAACTTGATCTTTTAAAAAAATTGGTTACTAACTATGTTCTAATATGGTATTAGAGCTTAGTTTTGTGTAATTTGAACTCCAAAATTTTTAGTAAT